>JAGIQG010000019.1:51156771-51683056 GCA_024679065.1 Sphyrna mokarran
TGATGTTGCAGTTGTATACAACTTTGGTTAGGCCTCACTTGGAATACTGCACCCAGTTCTGGTCTCCGTACTATCGGAAGGATGTGGAGTCCTTGGAGAGAGTGCAGAGGAGGTTTACCAGGATGCTGCCTGGTATGGAAGGACTGTCTTATGAGGAACGATTAGATAGACTGGGGTTGTATTCCCTTGAAAGACGTCGGCTTAGAGGGGATCTCATAGAGGTGTATAAGATTATAAGGGGTATAGATAGAGTAAAGGGAGGTAAACTTTTTCCACCTTTAGAAATGGATAGGACGAGAGGTCATGGCCATAGGGTGAGGGGGGCTATGTATAGGATGAATATTAGAGGGCAGTTTTTCACACAAAGGGTAGTGGGGGTGTGGAATGCACTGCCGAGTAAGGTGGTGGGAGCAGGCACGCTGGGGCTGTTTAAGGTTCTCTTGGACAGCCACATGAGCGGTATGCAGATAGAGGGATATAGTAGGACTGTTTAACTACGGCTTTTTCCACAGGTAATTCGGTCCATAATTTGAGCATGCATTCGGCAGGTGGTGCGGGTACAGCTCTTGGATGTTGATTCATGGGTTGCCTGGTACCTCATGTCGTATATGAGTGCTTTATGTGGACCACCTGAAGGGCACCATGACAGCTCAGAGACTATCGATGTGGCTGTGCAGACACTTGAAATTGGGCCGGTGTCTGCGGGAGTTTGCGCGTTCTCCCCGTGGTTGCGTGGGTTTTCTCCGGGCACTCCGGTTTCCTCCCACAACCCAAAAATTCGCTCTTAGGCTGATTGGGTAACAAATTGTCCCTATGGTGAAATTTTTCCAAATTAGGATTAATATATATATTATTATATAGGACTATTAAAATAGGATAATGATTTGGTATTACGGTGGCGCGGGCTCGTTGGGCCGAAGTGCCTGTTTCCCGTGCTGTGTTGCTTAAAAAAAAAGCGTGGAGTGACCAGGCTGCCCATGTAATTTGTTTGCCTCCAAATGCCTCTGTTCTCATCCCATTCAGATCACTGTAGACATACCCCTTTAAATCTCCCTGTAGTTTCTGCTTTCCCCCAGGCAGAGAGTTCCAAGCACACACTACCCTCTCAATGCCAATAAAATGCCTCATACATCTCCTTTGCACCTTACCCCTTGCACCCGAAACCTGTGATCCCAGGAAGTTGACTCGATGTGAGTGTAGGAATGACAGGTGCTCACATCTGGATGGCAGACTGACCGTGGTGTCGCTGACAGCCCATGTCTCCCCTTGTCTGGTGAGCTCCAGCGCCTGCTCCTCAAGACGGGGTGAAGACCTGGAGATTTGGCTCACCACCCTTCGACCTCAAAGTGTTGTGTTTGGTCTGCCTCTGTGGAGACAGATGGAACCATGAAATAAATGGTGGCATGACTGATGCAGAGAATCAGGTGGTGATCCTTAGGAGGCTCATTGAGGGGAAAGGATGGAGGTTTTTTGGGGGTCAGGAACTGGAAGTATGCAGGGTGCTGGGAATAGCAGGATATGGGGGAGGGGCTGAATGTGGTTTACTACTCACTCTTGCTAAATGGATGAGGTCACTGAATCTTTCCTGGCACTGCCTCGTGGTTTGGGGGGGCCAGTGCCCTGGCATTGACCGAGGCAGTGACTGCTTCCCAGGCCATATGGCTATCAGTGTCCTCCTGGGAGGAAGAGGGTGGCCCCTCTCACCTCTGCTGCACCCAGCAACCTCCCCAAGTCATTCTCAGAGAATCGGGGGGCGGGGGGTGGAGGTGTTGGTGGTCGAGGGCACATTGTCCTTCTGCAGGCAGTTTGACAGAGCATTCTAGCAAGTTCCATGCAGTTTGCTTGTTAGCATTGAGGGGAAGGTAAGTGAGCATTTGCAGGTGTGCTGATTTGGGGGGGGGGGGGGGGGGGGGGGGGGGGGGGGGGAGGTGGTGTGGGGGTAGCGGTGGTGGATAAATGCCTGAATGATGAGTGACAGGGGAGGGAGGGGATGTGTCACACAACCATCGGAGCGTCAGTGGGACGGGCCCTTGTGCGGGATTATCCGGCTTGGCAGTGATGCGCTTTTTCGACGTTTTTTTTTCCAATTGCGCGTGCGTAGTTCAGAGCTCCGATCATTCTGGCAGTGCTAATCCCACCCACAGCGGGAATCCGACTGGAGGGGCACCGGAAAGTGGATTTCCGAGTCAGATCTGTATTACACTCAGAATCAGCACTCAGAATGGAAATGGTAAACTCGAGCCCTGAGTGGTAGATTTACTTTTAAACTTCAACAAAGAAAATTGTATAAAATTTTCCAAATTATATCATCCTGAATAGATGAACATGAAACTATGTAAGTTAATGAAATAGAAGCGACAGAATCTCAGAATTCTGTGAAGCATATTATTGATGTAATGTGATTAGACTTTTGTCATTTATGTAAAAATAGAATAATTATCAATTCTCTAATAATTGTATCATCAGAAATGCTGGAAGACATTAATCTTCAAATTGCAGTGAGACATTAGCTAATTAATGTTATTGCAATTATAAAAATTCAGACAATGATATAGTATGAAAGAAAACCAGCAGCCCATTGTGTTTGAGCCAGCTTTCTGAACCTGCTAGCAATTAGTTCCCAATTACCTGCTGTAAAATACTTCTCATCGAGTCACACAGGTTTATAACATGGAAACAGGCTTTTCAGTCCAGCCTGTCCATGTTGCCTAGTTTTTATCCATTAGCTAGTCCCAATTATCCGTATTTGGCCCATATCCCTCTATACCCATTGTATCCACAGAACTGTCTAAATTCTTTTTGAAAAATAACATTGTACCCGCTTCTCTAACTGCTTCTGGCAACTTGTCCCAGACGCTCACCACCCTCTGTGTGGGGGAAAAAATTGCCCCTCTGGATACTTTTGTATCTCTCCCCTCTCACCTTAAACCAATGCTTTCTAGTTTTAGACTCCCCGAACTTTGGAAAAAGATGTTGACTATCTACCTTATTAATGCCCCTATAATGTATGGACTCTGAGGTCACCGCTAAGCTTCCTATGTTCCGGAAAAAAAGTTTCTATCGATCCAGCCTCTCCTTTATAAGTCAAACTATCAAGAGCAGGTAGCATCCTAGTAAATCTTTTCTGCACTCTTTTTCTAATTTTAATAATATCCTTTTCATAAATAGGGTGACCAGAACTGTACACAGTGGGCAGATTTTACTAATGGGAGGCTAAATGCTGGATCCAGATGTAAAATGGATCCAAGCCTGGAATCCTCGTTCCAGCGCGCTCGTACGCTTTTTGTCAATCTCGGTCTGGTCTGCGCTGTGGGCGGGGCTTAGCGCTGCCAGAATGATCGAAGCTCTGAACTGCGCGTGCACGGTTCGAAAAATAAATCTGAAACAGCGTGCCCGGGTGTGGAAAAACAGGAGAGAGATTGGGATTGGGGAGGGGAATGAGCTGTGATCATAAACTCATGCACGCACGGTTCCCCTTGTCAGACACCACCAGATCAGAACCCTGCCTCCGTCAGACAGGCCCTGTCCCCATTCCCACGGTCAGACCTCTCCAGGAGGCAGCGCCCCCCCCCCCCCCCCCCCCCCCCCCCCCCCCCCCCCCCCACGTGCAGAGCACACCCCAACCACCTGGATTGCTGTTGTCCCTCCACCATCCTTCTGACCTGCACTTGTTGATGTGGAGGTGCCAGCGTTAGACTGGGGTCAACACAGTAAAAAGTCTCTCAACACCAGGTGAAAGTCCCAATAGGTGAGTAAGTCTTGCCTTAATTCAATCTACCAAAAAGCATCATCTCACATTTAGTGAGCATTATAGAATCCTACAGTACAGAAGGAGGCCATTTGGTCTATCAAGTCTGCAATTGCCACCACAATCCCACCTATCCCTATAACACCATGCATTTACCTAGCTACTCCCCCAACACTGGACGATTTAGCGTGGCCAATCCACCTAACTCGTACATCTTTGGACTGTGGGAAGAAACCAGAGCAGAGGAACCCACGTAGACATGACAATGTGCAAATTCCACGCAGACCAGTGACCCAAGCTGGGAATCAAACACCACTATGCCGCCCCAAATTAAATCTAAATCAAACTCTAACTGCCAAATGGCAGTTGATCAAGATTCTATTGCAATCCCAGATAATCATCTTCTCATCAAGAATTGATTCAATTTCTTTGTCAAAGTTGCTTTTGAATGAGCTTTCTTTTGAACAATTTACTTCAAATCACAAATTGCTGCATTAAAAAAAATTCTCCCCATTTCAATTCTTTGTTCTTTTCATCAATTATCTTAAGCCTGTGTCCTTTTGTTAACACCACAATACACCCGCCTGACTCCCAACTGCCACCGTACCCACACCTCAACACGTGACTTTGTCTCCACCTCAATTGATAAACTCAATGTTTATTTAATGGTGCTGTTAACCCTCTTTGTGGGGGGGAAAAAAAAGGCAAACTTCTCCATTTAAAATACTGGACAGATCAATTGTACATGAATTGATTGTGTTATATCACTAAAACTGCTGCTTGTAATTTTTAGTTTATTTGTACAAACTATTCAGTTCAAATAATGCTAAAACCTTTCTGAAAAGTACAAGAAAGGGCTTTCAGCTTTTTTAATTTTTTAGTAAGTGAATTTGATGTAAATATGGTCAGTTTGCTATCTACTTTTATACCTTTGATTTATGGGTTCACCATAACTGAATCTACTTGGTCCTTGTCACATGCATTGAACTGTACAATCTTTAGAAGAATGTTGTTACCTTTTATACCGTGTTTAGAATATGTATAATCCTTGTGTACACGCGATATGGAACTAGTCTAAACATTTGCATCAGTACCTAGACAATAAACCACATATAAATTGTGTGATTTATAAAAGAAATACTATAAAGAGTTTATATAAGGTTTTCCTCCAGCAAAGCATTAGTGGCTAATGAGGGTTTATTCTTCCTATCCAGTTCTGAAAAGAAACACAAGTTTCATATTGGAGAAACTCCCAAAGTGCATGATTTGGCTTGAATTATTCCAGTGATGTTTATATTTCTGTACACTCTTATTAATAATTGTCAGCACATACTTTTAATTATGGTGCTTTACAAGTCAGAGCACAAATTCACTTTGCATTAACTAATGGTCAACAGCCAAAATTAATATTTAATTTTAGATCATAAGCTTAAGTGCACAATGGCACAGCGGTTAGTGCTGCTGCCTCAGTGCCAGGAACCTGGGTTTGATTCCTGGTTTGGGTCACTATCTGTGGAGTTTGCATGTTCTTTCTATGTCTGTTTGCTCCGGGTGCTCTGATTTCTTCCTACAGTCTAAAAATATGTGGTTAGGTGGATTGTGAATGCTAAGTTGCTCCTTATTGTTAGGGAGATAAAAAGTGTAAATACGTGTGTTGTAGGGATGGAGCCTGGGTGGGATTGTTGTCAGTGTAGGCTCGATTAGCTGAATGGCCTCCTTATGCACCATAGGGGGTTCTATGATGACAGTGCTACATGCTCACAATGTCATCAGAAATATGCAATAACAGAGAAAATGTTTACAAATACATTGTTATCACTACAAGCGGTGATCAGAGTAACTCTTACTGTGATATTCCAGATTTAGGGCCATCATGTTAGACTGGTACTACTACTCCTGTTGATGACCTCTCTGAGGAAGACTGTAAATTGGTGCAAATATAGGAGGCTAATGGTGAGGAAGTCTCAGCCAGCAGATTCTCATTCCATCATTCTGCTCTTGATTCAAACCAGGCCCTAGCAGGAACAGGTCATCATTCAGTTCACCGTACCACTTAGTCCAGTCACTGGCCCATTGATAAACTCAACAGTCCAATTTTCCCTCTGTATCTTTAAACTAGCCAATTAGTTAAACATAGCATCGTTAAATAGTTTAATATTTCTTCCGATAAAAGGAAATAACATTTGATATCTAATCACCCACACATAATCATCCTCCATAAATATACTTTCAATTTGCTCATTGTTGAAGAATTTTAGTAATTGATGAGTAAACTATATCAGTGTAATTAATCATACATCTACTTTCAATCAGATTTCTTATTCCAAAGAACCTTGAATGTATCACTGCTGTGCAGAGAAAGCAGTTGCAAAGTATCTGATTTCAGAATTATAACTAACTATATACACATACTAATATTCACTTCAGTTTAATGTAAACTAATTTCTTTCAAATGCATTCCGATGCCTAATTTTAAAATGAAAATACATTAAAATTATTTAGACTTGGCTATTGCAATGTTTAAACAAGTGTGAAACATTACTTTTTAAAATGAAATGGAATTTGAAATTCAGGGTAATAATTTCAGAAGGGTTAATGTTACACTCAAATTTTAAGCCACATGGTAAAAAGTTTATAATATGTGATTGAAATCAATACATGGCCATTTGCTACTGCCTAAAAATTATAAGATTGTGAGCAGCTGATGAAATTGTTTGCAGTTCTTTTATCCGCTATGTGGATTGAAATATTAGGAGCGCGATCTTAACCTGCAATTCACACCACGTCCTCACTGCAGTGAGGTTGGAGAATTTAACAGCCAGTCCAATCCCCATTCGCTGCAGTGGGATGGGAAAATCCTGCTGGTGTGAACAGGGATAAGATTCCAGCCTAATTCATAAATGAGTTACTAGCACAATCTAATCAACACAAGAATATCGCCAACTGTTAATTCTCCTCCAAACCATGCATGTTCCTGACTGGGGACCAGATCATCATTCCTTCATTGTCACAGCGTCAAAATTTCAACTCCCTCTCTAACAGCACTGCAGCACTATGAATACATCTGGAGTGCAACTGTTCAAAGCTTTTGAAAATGAGCAAGAAATGCAGGCCTAGCCAGTGATACCTACAACCTATGAGAAAAATTAAAAAGCTGAGAAATTAGTGGATGAATGAAGGGTGAAGTGGGGGAAGTTGGGGGCAATAGAACAATTATGAATAAAACTGCAGACAATTAAAGAAACAGTTTTGTACGAAATTGCTATTTTATACTTTCTAAGTTCTGGTAAATAAATACTGTTTAACTTTTACACACTGCGGAATAGAAATGCTCTCTCTCTAGGATATTGTAATAGCAATATCTTCTATTTATTTAAATATTGTGCATTCCCACCATCCAGTCTTGGATTAGTTTGATTAGCATTTGGGTTTTGTTAAGTTCCATTCTGAAAATGGGAAGGCTGAATCAAATCTCAGTGACAGCAGGAAACTCTGCCCAGAGCACTAATGCATTCTTGTTACAGATTTTATACACAGCTCATCGACTAATATAATTCAATTTATGTATTATATTTATACCCTAGGAACAGAGATTGAATTTTGCAGTTTGGTCTCGGGAGATCATATTCCTATGGTTATATTTAGATTTTATCTCATAATTGCACTATAATTCTTGTTTAAAAGTCTTTTGCTTTCATTTGAATCAGGCCATTATGAAGGGCCTCTCCTAATTCTCACACCATGGCTTATTGACTGCCCCTTAAATCTTTTGCATATTTTTATTCCTTTGTTAAAAGAGTGTTTCCAAATTAAAAGCATAAGTGCATGTTATTGTCTTTGTATGTGGCAATCCACATTCTGTCAATAGGAAAAGATTTACTTGCACAAAAGAGCATCATCTATATGTTAGCGTGGAATCTTATTGATGCTTGAACAATTAATTGAGGCATTAGACTAAATAGAAAAGTTGTTGCATTGCATATACCAGGTGCCATAAAAGCTTACAACTTGACTTTGAAAGGGAATATCAAAGATGTACAATCCAGACTAGCTTGTAAACAAGCAAATGAGTAGAACCTTCCAAATCCATCTTTCTCTAATGAACTGAAGAGAAGCTAATGGCCCAGCAAAAAGGAAGAATTTAAGTGATGTGATCTCTCCATGAGGAACCACATCTGTAATGTAGGAGACAGTGTCAGTAACTCTTAACATCAGCAGGATTCTCGTGCTTGTGCTTCTAGCTCCCTTCAGGTCAGCAGCAGAGAAATTGACAGTGTCACTTTAATTCCTGTCCGTAGACGAACCAAGGACATAATTGGTGCTCCCTTCAAGAGTCGGCAGCCGTTGAGTGGCATTAAGAGAGGGCTGAGCAATTCCAGCACGTTGCTGGCTTTTCCCCAATTTCAAAGGCTAATTGATTGCACCCACAAGACCACTGGACCCCTTTCCTTAATGAGATGACCTAAGTGAACAGACAGTGGCACTATTCAGTCAACATTCAGATGTTCTGTGCAACCAGTGCTACAAAACTGTACAGGTTCATGCAGGAGTTCACATCAGCTCTGATTGGCAAACACAATCATTTACCCAAGTCTGCTCACAAAAGCAGGTATAACAGATTGAGGGACCCCAGGAGATCAAACCTGCCCTTCCTCATCTCCAGTTAATGAGGTTAGCTTTGTGAAAGAGAACAGCAAGAAGCTTCTGAGGGCTTTAGCAAGTTGTTGAGAGAGTGCACGTGTTTCCTCCTCCTTATATTTCCAGCATCCATCTCTCCATTTTCTCATGCATGTTTATAGTCTGTGGCTGCTCTCGATCTCAGCTACATCATTTAAAATTGTGGACCAGTCAGGAGTACATAGAACAATACAGCACAAACAGGCCCTTCGGCCCACGAGTTGCACCAATCACATCTACCAATCCACAGACCTATCTATAACCCCCTATCCTATTCTTTTCCATATACTCATCCAGAAGTCTCTTAAAAGACCCCAGTGAGTTTGCCTCAACAACCTCCGACGGCAGTCGGTTCCATTCACTCACCACCCTCTGAGTGAAAAACATACCCCTGACATCTCCTTTGTATTTGCTTCCCTGCACCTTAAATCTGTGTCCTCTCGTAGTGACCATTTCAGCTCGGGGAAGTAGTCTCTGAGAGTCCACCCTATCTATCCCTCTCAACATTTTATAAACCTCTGTCAGGTCGAGTAGGTGGGAGAATTTTACAGCCTCCTACTTGCCTGCAAACTCATTAGTACAGGCTATGAAATTTTACTTTATCACATTGTTTCTCTCAATGATTAGAGGATTTTCACAGTAACTTCATTGCAATGTTAATGAAAGCCTACACTCAATACCAGTAAACAGACTTGAAAAAACTTAATTGTATGATTTAACAATCCCAGGAAATTGTCATACTGATAACAAGTGAAATCAAACAACCACAAGAAGATAATTCCACACCATTGACTGCATCAGTATAACTGCAACTGATACTAAATGAAATTTCATGTTTTTAAACTTTGCATTGCAGACAGGAGCTGTTTGATAATGTTAACATTAAATTGCATTTAGACATTGAGGGGAACACTGCACATGTACAGATCTGGTGAAAGGGATGTAGAACTGAAAACAAAACTCTTGCCTGTTGATTATCCATCATCGTGGCAAATATTGATCCGTGGCTTCAATATTCACAGATCCTTATTTCAATTTTTTAACGGATCCACAATAGATAATTGTAATGACATTTCAAAGCCAACAAATGTGCTTTAAAAGACGCCAATGTTTGTTTAGAACAGAACAAAGACCAAAGAACAGTACAGCACAGGAACAGGCCCTTCGGCCCTCCAAGCCTACACTGATCATGTTAACTTGTCTAAACCAACTGCTTCTCTCGCTCTATTCCGCTTTTGTTCATATCTCTATCCAGATAAGTCTTAAACGACACTAACAATTGCCTCAACCATCTCATTTGGCAGTGCATTCCAGGCCCCCACTGCTGTCTGTGTATAAAAAAAAAACTTTCCTTTCACATCTCCACTGAACATTTCCCTCCTTACCTTGAATTTGTGCCCTCTTGTAATTGTCGTTTCTGCTCTGGGGAAAAAGCTTCCAATTGTTTGCACATTCTCCCTGTGCTTGCATGGATTTTCTCTGGGTGTTCCAGTTTCCTCCTACACCCCAAAGATGTGCCCTTAGGCTGATTGGCAAAACAAATTCTCCCTAAATTGTCTGGCAAATTTGGTTCAAATGCATAGATCTACAAACATAGACAGGGATCATGGGTAGAAGTGGGAACATTGAGGTGGTGGCGCGGGCTCATTGGGCCGAAGGGCCTGTTTCTCGTGCTGTTTTGTTCTTTGTTCACCTTATCCATACCCCTCAATTTTATAAACGTCTATCAGGTCGCCCCCTCAGTCTCCGTCTTTCCAGGGAGAATGATCCCAGTTTATTCAATCTTTCATGGCCAATACCTTCCATACCAAGCAGCATCCTAGTAAACCTTTTCTGTACTCTCTCCAAAGCCTCCATGTCCAGGTAGTGTGGTGACCAGAATTGGACATAGTATTCCAATGTTTAATACATAACATCATTTGCCAACTTTTATACACAATACCCCATCCCATGAAGACAAACGTACCATAAACTTTTTTCACTGTCCTCTTTCACTTGTGCTGCCACTTAAGGATCTGTAAACCTGTACTTCCCGATCTGTGTGTCTTTGCTCCTGATGGTTCTGCTGTTTATAGCTCCCACCTGAACTGGATCTTCCAAAATCTATCAATGCACATTTGTCAAGATGAAATCCCATCTGCCATTTCTCCACCCAATTTCCCAATCTATGTCCTGCTGTAATTTCTGACAATCTTCATTACTGTCCGCAACTCCGCCAATCTTAGTGTCATTCAGAAACTTGCTAATCAGACCAGCTACGTTTTTTGATTGTTTATTTGACTATTAAGATTCAAGCTTATATGATATGAAATAATCTGAAAGATATTTGAAGTCTTTAAAGAATAACTGATATTGGGTAAATTGTCTAATCACCAAGCATTTAAAACAAATTCACTTTATCAGACATAGAATGTCCAAAGCAGTGTGCTGATTTACTCAAATAAGTAGATTGTCCTTGCACTTCTTATTACTTTAAGATGGCCATCCTGGTCTTTGCTGTGTGTCACAGGTTGTGTATGGATACAAGAGCAAAAAATAGAAGACAAGATGACTTGACACATTGGCAACTGATGAGGGGTAACCTTGGTGAAGGCACAGTTTCTGGACAATCTCAGAACAGCAAGGCAGAACCAGATGTCAGTGTGAATCCTAATTTCCTTCAGAATACAGTGAGCCAATAAGAGGCTACTGGTAAAGGAAAGACCACAATTTTGTTTGGAATGGATGCAGGAAGAGTCAAGCATGACAATTGCTGCAGTGTAGGATAAATCCGAAGATTGCAGGCAGAGGATGTCCAAACAGTGCAACACAAAGTCTGCAGGATGTGCAGAGATTAACAAACCCTGAAGATAAACACAAAAGGAGAAGGTCAAAACTCAAAGTAAACTCCAGAAGAAAGACACTTTGAGAAAAAAGCAGGGAGATCAATAAGGTAAGAAAGAGTAACTTCTCATTAGAAAGAAAGCATTTGAAACGGCAATAGAAGCCAGACAAGGCACAGTTTGGTATATTGCACAGATCAAAACCTGGATAAAACAAATGCTCAGGAGATTAGTAAATTGAATAAACAAAAGGAAATTAAAAAGTGCAGGAAAGTGGAGAACACTTGAATGAAATGGGTGTGGGGACAAACTAAAAGGGACTGTAGGTGATAGTCGCATTTGGATTGAGGTCTATGAATTCTATGCATATATCTGCAAAATAGCAGAACTCTCTCAACACAGCAATGTATGATTAAACCATGAGAAAGGCTCAGAGTTTTATCAGTAGAACAGAATAACTGCTGAAATTGCCTATTAAAAAATCACTACATTTCACAAATAATTCATTCTATACAGTGTTTTGAAAGCATTTGGCACGATAATTAAAAGCAATAAAAAGGCTATCTCTGATGGTAGCTGAAGTACCAGGATTTAATGCTGATCTTGAACATTACTGTACACTCAAAGCCATCCCTGCGGTATGTAATTAGAACCCAAAAATTCTAATACAGCATTCCACTCATACTAAAAAAAAATCTAAGATCAGATTATTATTTTCAATTTCTATACACACTTCTTTGATATTCAGAAAGAATTATCTCTGTTATGCCTTTTATTAAGAAGACATTCCATCTGAGGTAGTGTAGTATAAAACAGACTCATTAATCCTAAGTTATACTGTCAGAAGGTGCATCGTTTGTGGTTGACAAATATTTTCATCAGCAAATTTTAATGTTAAACAGAGAATTAGTAGGCTTAAAATGGAAAGAAAAGGTTTGCAGCTGCATGGAATTAATTTATAATTGTAAACTTTATTTTGCCCAAACCTGTCATTGGATGGCAATAGATAAGAAGTTAAAATCCACACAATGGCCAGGATTTCATGGCTGGTGGGCCAACTGTTCTGCTGCTGAACACATTGCAATGAAATTCAACCCTGCTCCAGTGGCTGTCCCTTAGCCAGTTCACACAATATTCTCAATATTCATTTGGTAACACTAAACTTGAGCATTGCTGAAGAAAGAAACACTCTGAAACCTTTTGTCTTGTACTCATCAGGACTATGAGGATTGCAAGGATACAAATAGTAAAAGAGAACAACAGTTGAACAGGAAGGGAGTGCTAATTGGTAACTAGATGCTGGTAGAGGCATTGCCATAGAAAATTACCCAGGAATAGTTAACTGACAAGTTTTTCCTCAATTTCAAACTCAATAACATCCAACGTGAGGTGTTATTCCATGATTGTTCAGCAAATGTTTTCCAGTTGTGATTGTTCTAAGAATTACACTGAAAACCAAATTAAGATTATCAGTCAGGTTTGCAGAGTGGCTCACTGACATCTGCAAGAAGCCACATATAATGACACACAGGGACCAAATCTTTTGAAGATAGGAGTATATCCATGCATTGTGTCTTTTCCAAAGCCTGAGGGACAGCCACTTCTTTGTTCATTCCTCACGGCAATGCATTGACCAATTAGGGTTGGCTGCCTGATCTGAATTTGAAAGAAAGCTCAGAAGTTAATGGTTCTCTGGTGCATTCTCATGACAACATTGCCACCAATTGGAGTTGACTTGCCACCTAATCATCTGTTTTCATGCAGTATATATTATTGCTTCCCTTAACAATTGGTGCTCTTGCAAACTGTTCTGGTGTGTACAATATGAAAAGCTTCAATAACATGTCCCTTTTTCAGTAATATTAATGTTAGACTAATATACAATAGTATCGATGCAATAACTGCTTTCACAAGGTAGGACGATCCTTCTATATGACAACCAGATAATGTCTGTTCTGCCTTAATATACCATAGTCAGTAAAATATTAATGATCCCGAGGTATCTCTGCCCTTAGCACCAACTGGGAATGGGATTGTGTGGCATGTACCCTGACCATTCTTCAATACAGTATTCTCTGACCTCAACACATTTTTCATTAAATTTCCCTGCATCTTTGACTTTGTTCAGTCACCTGAGTTATTGCTGGGAAAGTTATGGTTGTTGCCACGGCAAAGTTTTCAACAAGGTCTATCGCACTTTTCTCAGGTTTTACCACTGGGATACAGGACAAAGTATCCAGCGTATACTGATCCATTCTGGAGTGGGAGATTGTGGGGGTAAGATGCTCTTTCAGAGAATTGTTGCAGACTTGATGGGCTGAATGGCTTCTTTCTGCACTATAGAGATTTGATGGATCTTACCAAAAAGCAAACATAGTTTGATTTTTGCATCAAATGTGCAGCTGTACAAAACTCTAGTGCGGCCGCACTTGGAGTATTGTGTGCAGTTCTGGTCCCCACATTATAAGAAAGATGTGGAGGCATTGGAGAGGGTACAGAGGAGGTTTACCAGGATGTTGCCTGGTATGGAGGGCAGGTCCTATGAAGAGAGGTTGAAGGATTTGAGGTTGTTTTCGTTAGAAAGGAGGCGGCTAAGAGGGGATCTTATTGAAGTATATAAGATGATTAGAGGTTTAGATAGGGTGGACAGTGATAGCCTTTTTCCTAGGATGGAGAAAGCTAGCACGAGGGGACACAGCTTTAAATTAAGGGGTATGAGTTATAGGACGGATATCAGAGGTAGGTTCTTTACTCAAAGAGTGATTAGGGAGTGGAATGCCCTGCCTGCAGCTGTTGTAGATGCGCCAAGTTTGGTGGCGTTTAAGAGGTTAATTGATAAGTATATGGAAGAGAAGGGAATGGTTTAGTTTGGAGGGGCATTGCTTTTTATTTTGGTCGGCACAACATCGAAGGCCGAAGGGCCTGTTCTGTGCTGTAATGTTCTATGTTCTATGTTCTAAATCACATCATCTTTCAAATCTAATTGTGTCATTAGGTATTTGTAGACTGTCTCTTGCAGCTGAAACCAGGAATATACACTGCAAAATTCTCACAGGCTCATGTAGTAGGTAAGGGTCCAAATTTTGCACCCTTCACCCCAGCAAGGTCTGAGGAGAGAGTAGCATAAAATTGGATAGAATTTCTCTAGGATCTCACTGCCCTATCGTGAGATGATGTGGAGGTGCTGACATTGAACTGGGGTAATCACAGTAAGAAGTCTCTCAACACCAGGTTAAAGTCCAACAGGTTTACTTGGTAGTAAACACCACTAGCTTTTGGAGCACTGCTCCTTCATCAGGTGAATGGGAGTTCTGATCTGTGGTGGGCAGGCCTACTATTGAAGCCCACTCTTCCTGCCTCCTGACCTGCCTAAACATTCATTCTGCTGAGCGGATATTAGATCATGAGTGAAAACTAGAAATGGAATAAAATTTGACTTTGAGCAGGATAGTAGCATGAGTCCAATGGCTGCACTCCTGGCTTTTCCCAGCGTTTTTTGACATTTAGCTAAAAGAAATCCTGGATGTAGGCCCCACAATGTCCCATTGATCGAAAAGGCTCTGAATGTGTCCATCCTGTCAACAACCTAGGCTCTTGACAGATCGAGGCACCATTTTTAAAGAACCCAATCTGGAAAAAAAATGGGAATAAGTTCCCCTCTTAACCAGGGTTTGGCAAAAATATGTAAATAATCATTTCTTTGAACCAGTTATGTTGGACCTGAAGAGTGATCTGTTATAAGCTGCATTCACAAGCTTTTCTTGTGAATCCACATATAAGATTCTATTAATGAAAGGTAAATGTTTATCAGTCAGCGAGAGGTTTTTATATACCATAAATTCAAGCAGGGCAAGCATTTCACTTGAAAATATCGATAATGAAAGATATTCTCTCAATAAATACACAATTGCACAAATTCATTACTGTCTGGGATTATAGTTACCCTGAGGCCATTTGACAACAGTCAGGACAAAAAAGTTTAAAAAGTTTTATCAGCCACACATGCTCAATTTTGTCTGGCTCCATGGCTTTTATAAAATTAGTCTTTATTGCTTTTGGTTTCGCAATATCATGTTTAAATTAGCTGTAACTCAAATTCTGCTGAGGAAGTCCAAATTATGTAACAAGAATATCTGTGGCTCTGCATTAAGTGCTAGTTAAGTTTATAGAACACACTTGCAGAAAAGTGGTTAATGAATCTTAAGCAAACTACGCATTAGCAGCAGAAACGTTACCTAAAAAAACTGAAACATATAAAGGATTGTTGTGTATATATATCAGTTCTGGAATCTCTGCTAGATTGTACTAACTTCTTTTAGAGCAACTCTTTGAAAATCAGCACAAATATTGAGGAATTCCAAACATATATCAAGATTCTACAAATGTCTGCATTAAATTAAATTAAAAATCGCATTAGAAGCGGGCTCCTCTCATAAGCAGATCTGGTGTGAATTAATCAGCACAATGTTTACTTGAATTACACTTATTTTAGACCATAAGATAAAGGAGTAAAATTAGGCCACTTGGCCCATCGAGTCTGCTCCGCCAATTAATCATGGCTAATATTTTTCTCATCTCCATTTTCCTGCTTTTTCTCCATAATCCCTGACTCCCTTTTATTAATCAAGAACCTATCTATCTCTGTCTTGAAGACACCCAGTGACCTGGCCCTCCACAGCCTCTTATGGCAAACGGTTCCAAAGATTCACCATTCTCTGGTTGTAGAAATTCTTCCTTATCTCTGTTTTAAAGGATTGTCCCTTTAGCCTGAGGTTGTGCCCTCTGGTTCTAGTTTTCTTACGAATGGAAACATCCTCGCCACATCTACTTTCTCGAGAACTCGCATATCCTTTAAATTTCAAAAAGATCCCTCCTCGTCTTTCTAAGCTTCAACAAATATAGACCGAGTCCTCAACTGTTCCTCTTACGACAAGCTCTTCGTTTAGGCTTTAGGTTTTTTAGGAGATCCATAAAAGGAAGATTTTTTTTTAAAAAAAAAACGGCACAAGTGCCAGAAATTTACTACCTCACCTGCCCAAGGCTCACAACGTCCCGCCCAAAGCTAATGGAAATATTGATCTGTGAACCTCGCCAGCCCCAGAATCAGACTCCTCACCAGAGGATTAGCCTGCGTTCCTCAATTCCCCCTCAGGAGGGGTTTGACCTTTCTGGAAGGTCAGGGTGCACAGTGCATAGCAGACTGCTGCCATGGGAGAGATTTTGTTCGCGCATTTTGGAGCGTCCCACCCGGTCTCTCCAGGCATCAGAATCTTATTTTCGGCAGATCAATGGTCAGATAAATGATGGATCTGGTCATTGTTTGAGCTCCATTTTAACAATACCCAGTGTCTGTCCTTGGACTTCACGATGGATTCATCAGCCTTTCCCTGAGACATATCCTTTGTGTCAGTCTGTGCAATCGGCCAAAGTGTCTGGACTCGTAAACATCGAGCCCCTGGGACTGCCTGATGTTCGAGGTGATCTGACTGCTTCCTGGTTACCTTGCACATATCTACATTTTTAGGATTAATTTGTGTGATGTAGGCATCACTGACTGGATCAGTATTTATCGTGCATCACTAATTGCCTTGAGTAGGTGGTAGTGAGCTGTCTTCTCGAACTGCTGTAGTCCCTGTGGTGTAGGTGTATCCACAGTGCTATTAGGGAGGGAGTTCCAGCATTTTGAACCAGTGGCAGTGAAGGATCAGTGATACATTCCCAAGTCAGAATGGTGAGTACTGTGGAGAGGAACCTCCAGCTGATGGTGTTCCCAGGCATCTGCTGCTCTTGTCGTTCTAGATGCACTTGTGAGTTGTCGAAGGATGTTTGAGCTGCTGCAGTGCATCTTGCTACAACTGTATGTCCATGCTGGAGGAAGTGAGTGGTACACCTTCTACAAGCAATCAAAAGAGCTGCTTTGTTCGAGATGCTACTGAGCTTTGAGTGTTGTTGGAGCTGCAAGTGAAGAATATTTCATCACACTCCTGAATTAAACCTTGTAGATGTGGGCAGTCTTGTGAAGTCAGGAGTGAGTAACTCTCTGCAGGGTTCCCAGCTTCTGAAATGTTTTTGTAGCCACAGTATTTATATGGCCAGTCTGGTCAATGGTAAGCCCCAGTATGTTGACAGTGGGGGATTTAGTGAGGGTAGTATCAAAGAATAAAGAGCAAAGAAAATTACAGCACGGGAACAGGCCCTTTGGCCCTCCAAGCCTGCACCGAACATGCTGCCCAACTGAACTAAAACTCCCTGTCCTTCTGGGGACCATATCTCTCTATTCCCATTCTTTTCGTGCATTTGTCAGGACTCCTCTTATAATTCACTACCATATCCACTTGCACTACCTCCCTCAGCAATGAGTTCCAGGAAATCACCACCCTCTGTGCTTTTAAAAAAATCTGCCTTGTACATCTGCTTTAAACTTTGCTCCTCTCGGCTTAAACTTGTGCCCCCTGGGAGAAAGCTTTTGACCAGAACTAGAGGGCACAGCCTTAAAATAAGGGGGGAGGGCAGTTTAGAACAGAGTGAAGGAGGAGCTTCTTCACTCAAAGGGTGGTGAATCTCTGGAATTCTCTGCCCATTGAAGTGATGGAAGCTACCTCGCTGAATATATTCAAGTCATGGGTAGATAGATTTCTGATCGATAAGGGAATTAAGGGTTATAGGGAGCAAGTGGAACTGATCCACTTCACAGCCATGATTTTATTGAATGGCAGGGCAGGATTGAAGACCTACTCCTGCTCCTATTTCTTATGTTTTTATGACTATCCATTCTGTTCATCCCTTTCATAATCTTGTAGACTTCTATCAGGTCACTCCCTCATCTTCCATCATTCCAGTAAGAACAAACCAAGTTTCTCCAACATCTCCTCAGAGCTAATGCCCTTCATACCAGACAACATCCTGGTAAATCTTTTCTGTACCCTCTCCCAAGCCTCCACGTCCTTCTGGTAGTGTGGTGACCAGAATTGAACTCTAAGTGAGCCAAACTAAAGTTCTACAAAGCTGCAACATGACTTGTCAGTTTATAAGCTCAATGCTCCTTCTGATGAAGGCAAGCATGTCGTATGCCTTCTTGACTACCTTCTCCATCTGCATTGCCACTTTCAGTGTCCTGGGTACCTGCACACCCAGATCCTTTTGCCTATCAATACTCTTAAAGGTTCTGCCATTTACCATATATTCCCTATCTGTATTAGATCTTCCAAAATGCACTACCTCACATTTGTCCGATTAAACGCCATCTGCCATTTCTCCGCCCAAGTATCCAACCAATCTATATCCTCTGGCCCTTATTGCTATCTGCAATTCCACCAACTTTTGTGCCATCCACAGACTTACTGATCGAACCAGTTACATTTTTTCCTCCAAATCATTTCTGTATATTACAAACAGCAAAGATCCCAGCACTGATCCCTGAGGAACGTCACTTGTTACAGACCTCATTGAATGTCAAGGGATGATGGTTTGGGGATAAGGTGCAACCTTGAGGGACTCCTGCAGTCACGTCCTGGAATAGAGATGATTGAAAGCTCCAACTTTCACAAACATCTTCCTTTCTACAGGTATGACTCCAGCCAGTGAAGAGTTTTCCCCTGATTCTCAGCACAGCTGCCTCTCAGTGCCAGGGACCCGGTTCAATTCCAGCCTTGGGTCACTGTGTGTGGGGAGTTTTTTTGGGTGCTCTGGTTTCCTCCCACTGTCCAAAGATGGAAGGTTAGGTATATTGGCCATGCTAAATTAACCAGAGCATTAGGGGTGTAAATATGAGGCTATGGGTATGTGGGATTATGGGGATAGGGCCTGGATGGGATTGTAGTCAGTGCAAACCTGATGGGCTGAATGGCCTCCTTCAATCCTGTAGGAATTCTATGATTCTCTGATTTGTTAGGACTCATTGATGATTGTTCACTCACTATCTATACATGAATGGAGTGGGATCTCTTACTTCACTGCTGCTGCACTTTGATGGCTACAAGCAATAATCTCTTGTAACCACGGGAAACCAGCCACGGCTGCAAAACCTCTGGCTCTTTCCACTCGATTGTTGCTGTTTGTTACTAAGGAAATACATTGGTCATGCCTAAACAACAGATCAGTAAAGTCTTTAGTACTGTGATGTTCTATAGACTGGATAATCACACGGAGGCCTCCAGATATGCCCTGGAATGACTTGGAGATAAAGCAGTTCAATGTAACTATGTTTCTAAAGACTACTGTCTTCACGTGGTCACTCACAGAATTCCAGGCTATCTCAACTGTCAGTATGTCATGGAGAGATGTGGCAGTGTCTCATGAAAGACCAAGACAGTGTCATTCAGTCACCTGTAGGTAGAGCATTACAATCTTATAACCTTACATTGGCGTGCTTCCTGCTGATTCTCCCCCTCAGCCCTCAGTACGTTGCCCCTCTTTCTGCAGTTCCTGCCCTGCCCCTGGCCAGCTGGCTTCCTCCTTTTTCTTCTCTTCCTCTCCTCTTCAAGAGAAGAAAGGTCTCCCACAGGATGTACAATTCCCATCAGGGATATTTTTGCAAACCATGAATGGTGCAATGCTCAAAGATAACCAAAGCATCAATATTTCATACCTGAGGAATAGCCTTGAATCTGGTCAGAACTGTGTGGAAAGTGCAATAGAATGTAGAACACTATAGCACAAACAGGCCCTTTGGCCCACAAGTTGCACCGATCATATCCGTACCTACTAGGCCATAAAACTATCTGAAACTCCCAATCCCATTTAATCACGTACTCATCCAGAAGCCTCTTAAAAGACCCCAGCGAGTTTGCCTCTACCACCACCGACAGCAGCCAATTCCATTCACTCACCACCCTCTGAGTGAAAAACTTACCTCTAACATCTTATAAATCTTATAAATGATCTGGATGAGGGTATTGAGGGATGGATCAGTAAATTTGCAGATGATACTAAAGTCGGTGGAGTGGTAGATAGTGAAGAGGGGTGTTTTAGTTTACAGAGTGACTTGGACAAGTTGCAGAGCTGGGCCGAGAGGTGGCAAATGGAGTGTAATGTGGAAAAGTGTGAGGTAATGCACTGTGGCAGGAACAATAAATGTGTAGAGTATAGGGCTAATGGTAGGGCTCTTAATAGTGTTGAGGAACAGAAGGATCTTGGTGGATGTGTCAATAGATCCCTGAAAGTAGGCAGTCAAGTGGATAAAGTTGTTAAGAAGGCATATGGAGTCTTAGCTTTTATTGATAGGGGGATTGAATTTAGGAGCCGCAGCATCATGTTGCAACTGTACAAAACTCTAGTGCGGCCGCACTTGGAGTATTGTGTGCAGTTCTGGTCCCCACATTATAAGAAAGATGTGGAGGCATTGGAGAGGGTACAGAGGAGGTTTACCAGGATGTTGCCTGGTATGGAGGCAGGTCCTATGAAGAGAGGTTGAAGGATTTGAGGTTGTTTTCGTTAGAAAGGAGGCGGCTAAGAGGGGATCTTATTGAAGCATATAAGATGATTAGAGGTTTAGATAGGGTGGACAGTGATAGCCTTTTCCTAGGATGGAGAAAGCTAGCACGAGGGGACACAGCTTTAAATTAAGGGTTATGAGTTATAGGACGGATATCAGAGGTAGGTTCTTTACTCAAAGAGTGATTAGGGAGTGGAATGCCCTGCCTGCAGCTGTTGTAGAGGCGCCAAGTTTGGTGGGGTTTAAGAGGTTAATTGATAAGTATATGGAAGAGAAGGGAATGGTTTAGTTTGGAGGGGCATTGCTTTTTATTTTGGTCGGCACAACATCGAAGGCCGAAGGGCCTGTTCTGTGCTGTATTGTTCTATGTTCTATCTCCTCTGTACTTGCCCCCCAGCACCTTAATTCTGTGTCCTCTCGTAGTGACCATTTCAGCCCTGGGAAATAACCTCCGTGAATCCACTCTATCTATTCCTCTCAACATTTTATAAACCTCTATCAGGTCGCCTCTCAACCTTCATTTCTCCAGGGAGAAGAGACCTAGCTCCCTCAACCTATCTTCATAAGGCATGCCCCCCAATCCAGACAACATTCTTGTAAATCTCTGCACTCTCTCAGTAGCTTCCACGTTCTTCCTGTAGTGAGGCAACCAGAACTGCGCACAGTACTCCAAGTGGGGTCTGACAAGAGTCTTATAAAGTTGCAGCATTACCTCCCGACTCCTAAACTCAATTCCTCTATTAACGAAGGCCAGTACACCATACGCCTTCTTGACCCCATCCTCCACCTGCGATCCTTCTGCTTCTCAACACTGCTAAGACTCCTACCCTTGATATTGTACTCCTTCATCACATTGGTCCTGCCAAAATGGATCACTACACACTTTATCCACATTGAAGTCCATCTGCCACTTCTCTGCCCAGTCTTGCATCCTATCTATGTCTTCCTGCAACTTCTGACATCCCTCCAGACTATCCCCAACGCCACCAACCTTTGTATCGTAAGTGAACTTACTAACCCATCCTTCCACTTCCTCATCCAGGTCATTAATTAAAATGACAAACAGCAAAGGTCCTAGAACAGATCCCTGGGGCTCTCTCCACTGGTGACCGATGTCCGTGCAGAAAAAGACCCATTCACAACCACTCTCTGCCTTCTGCAGGCAAGAAGGTTCAGCAACAATTAATTCTCAGCAGCTTTTGCTGCTAAGTCTGAGCATCAACTCAGCTTGAGCCTTTATACAGCACAATCTTATTCACTTCAGGTACTGATGAACATATACTGTGGGAAGCATACTATAGTATTCTAATGGGCTGTTGCGTACCTCAATCAGTGACAAAGTATTAATTTCAAAAATGGCAAGAAGAATGTGAAGTTCAGAACCCACTCAGAGTATATTTTTACGGTGTGATGATGTTAGTCTGTGATCAGGCCCCAGCATGCTGGATTTTACACTTTGTGGAACTTTGGCTTCTTTGAAATTCAGCCCAGTATTTTTCTGAATAATAAGTATATAAGCATTCCCCCCGTTTATGATAGAATTTCCTTGACTAAAGTCTGGTTTTAGTACATGTGGTAGCAGTTTGAAATTTTTACATGTTCACGTTACTGATTGTCAACTAATGTTTCAGACAATCTTGAGAAATGTCTTTTCTCTTTCAATAAATTCTAAAATATACACGAACAAGATCGGCCACCTGGTGGAACAGTAGTTCACACTGCTGCTTCACACTGCCAGGGCCCTGTGTTCAATTCCCGACTTGGGTCACTGTCTGTGTGGAGTTCGCACATTCTCCCTGTGGCAGAACCATCAGGAGTATAGACAGACAGAGGGATCTGGGTGTTCAGGCGCACAGATCCTAAAAGATGGCAATATGATTGGAGAAGGTGTGAAGAAGGCATATGGCATGCTTGCCTTTATAGGACAGGGCATAGAGTATAAAAGTTGGCATGAGGTTGCAGCTATATAGAATGTTGGTTAGGCCACACTTGGAATACTGCGTTCAGTTCTGGTTGCCACGCTATCAGAAGGTCATGGAGGCTTTGGTAAGAGTACAGAAAAGGTTTATCAGGATGTTGCCTGGTATGGAGGGTCTGAGCCGTGAGGAGAGTTTGGGTAAACTGGGGTTGTTCTCCCTGGAAAGACAGAGGATGAGGGGTGACCTAATAGAGGCGTATAAAATTATGAAGGGCGTAGTAGGGTGAACAGTGGGAAACTTCTTCCCAGGTCGAAGTGATGAACACAAGGGGGGTGACTGTTTCAAAGTGGGGGGTGCAAGGTTGAACACAGATGTCAGAGGGATGTATTTTACACAGAGGGTGGTGGGGGCCTGGAATGCACTGTCAAACAGGGTTGTAGAGGTGGACACACTGGTATCGTTTAAGACTTATCTGATAGTCACGTGAACAGAATGGGAATTGAAGGATACAAACAAATAGTCTAGTTGGAAACGTGAGCGGCACAAGTTTGGAGGACCAAAGGTCCTACTTCCTGTGCTGTTTTGTTCTTTGTGTCTGCATGGGTTTCCTCTGGGCACTCTGGTTTTCTCCTATGGTCCAAAGATGTACGAGCTAAGTTGATTGGACATGCTAAATTGTCCCTTCGTGTCTCAGCATGTGTAGGTTAGAGGGATAAGCAGGATAAAATGTATGGGATTGAGGGGATAGGGCCTGTGGTGGGATTGGCCAAATGGCCTCCTTCTGCATTGTAGAGTTTCTAAGATGCAAATGAGCAGAGATGTTTAAGAATATTAACAATAACAAACATTTATCGAACTAGAGAAGGAGGATTGAAGAGATGTGTGTTGAATGCTTTCTGTTCTTTTCAATAATATTGAGTTAACATCATAGAGAAATCTTTATTAAAATATTAAATTGGAAGCTGTCTGGGATAGAATTTTGTAGCAATGTAATTATGTTTCATCATTGTTTTATATGTAGCTGGATTCAAGTCAAGGGAAGGACAAATAAAAAAAAAAATGGCAGTATTGACCAAGTAGTGACTTGTGGTTGAAATGCAAGAAAATAGAAGAGCAGTTACAGGAACAATCAAACGGGAAACGCATTCTCCAAATTCATGCTGAAATGACCCTTAATTACTTTGCAACAAACTGCTCCATTTTGAAAGCACAGAAGAGGTTTTATTCACCTTTCAAAACTTTGTTTTGAGCAGATGGAGGTTAATTTATCAAGTGCACACATGTCATAACCCAGCACGACACCAATGTTACCATGAGATTCACATCTCATTCAAATGAATATTCATTGCAAAGTGATATTTTCGGGTGAGACATGTACATCCGTAGATCCCAAATTCAGACCCTTAGAACGACAAAGATGCTTTCTTCCTCTGAAGAAGGAACCTTTGTGTTTCTATAGGCTCGTGTGGCTGTTCTAAGACGATTTTTTTTTAACACATCCTGTTACAAAGAGGCAGTTCATGTCCTGCTTGACTTCCTGACAAATCTTATTGCGGAGTTGAGAGAAAGATTGATTTGATGTTGCCCTTTACTGAGGCAGCTCTGTTGATTTCCAAAGACATTCTCATTCTTGGAGCACCTTTTATTTCCTCTCAAAAAGAAACCCTGCTAGTCTTTAATCTGAGGGAAAACTTTCCATGTGTGCTAGATGTGATCAAATTGTGAACACATTTATAAAGGCAGGTCACTAACCCAATGGATTCAATGCACAGAGAAAATCACAGCTCTTCCTGTAAGGATTGATTTAGCTTTCTTAGAACCCTACAGTGCAGAGGAGGCTGTTCAGCCCATTGAGTCTACACCGACCACAATCCTATCCCCATAACCCAATGCATTTAGCTTAACTAGTCCTCCTGACACTAAGGGGCAACTTAGCATGGCCAATTCACCTAACCCACTTGCCTTTGGAGTGTGGAAAGAAACTGGAGTACAAAGAAAAAAACAGCACGGGAAACAGGCCCTTCGGCCCAACAAGCCTGCGCCGCCACCCCGATGTTCCCACCTCTACCCGTGACCCCTGTCCATGTTTATAGATCTATTGATTAAAAACCAAATTTGAGACAATTTAGGAGAATTTCTTTTGCCAATTAGCCTAAGAGCACATCTTTGGGATGTGAGAGGAAACCGGAGCACCGGGAGAACACCCACGCAAACACGGGGAGAATGCGCAAACTCCCACAGACACAGGCCCAAATCCATGTATCCGCACAGCACAGCGATGGTCACTGAGCTGTCGTGTTGCCTATCAAATGGTCCAGGTCAAGTGTACACTAATGACGTGAAGCACTAGGATACTCTCAATATATCCAAGAGCAGTCCTCTCACGACCCATCGCGTGTATGCCCCTCGTTAGACAACAAGGTGGACCAAAGTACCTGTAGGATAAAAACAAGTACATCAATATCATCACCTATTTACACACTTCCCAGGGACTCCCAAGGCTCATGATCCCTATTTTAAATCCGTTTTCTATACCCCTCCATTCCCATTCTGTTCATGAGCCCATCCTAGTATTTCTTAAATATCTCCAGCATACCTGCCTCCACCACTTTGCTTGGCAGTGCATTCCATACCCCCACCACCCTCTGTGTGGAAAAAGTACTTGAAGGAAAGCCATGCAGTCACAGGGAAAATGTGTAAACTCCACACAGACAGTGGCTCAAGCCAGGAATCAAACCCGGGTCCCTCATGCGGTACTAACCGTTGTGCCATCATGCCACTTTGCTTGTGAGCATCACATTTAACTATGAAGAAATATTGAAATGAAAATAACAGGCTAAACCATTATTACACTTCAATTAAGCAATACAGTTGGTTATAAATCTGTTCCTTAGGAATTATAGAAATCCACCTTCTAACAATGTATTTACACTAAACAAACTCTTTTCAAAACCAGGCATTTGGAAAGACTATAGCCATTGATTCTCTTCCCACAGTTAAATTCTGGTTGAAAATCTCAAGCTCAATGAGGGAAAGAAATTTGCTTGGTGGGACTGTCAGCAATTCCCGTGACTGATCAATTCTCCATTTTATAATATTGTCAAGAATTTCCAGTTGAAAATGGACACTGTTGCTCTAATCACCTTGCAAATTGCAACTGCTGTGCAAATCCTGTGATCAACTGGGTCTGAAACTCATTGACGAAATGCCTGCCATACCCGGTGGTCTCCTCAGTTCTAATTGTTTGACTTATTAGTCTTGAGGCATGCACGATGTGGAAAGTGGTTTTAACTACAACTGCTTCAGTGAAAGGGATATTATAATAATGAACAGCTAAAGTTGCAATTTTATTATTATCAAGTTCTCACATCTCACATTTCAAGTAGCAATTCAAAATGAGAATCCAGCTGACCGCTAAATACTGCTGGTATTTTGCAGGTTTCACTTGGAATTGAGAGTTTGCGAACTATGGTTCCCTGTGACACCCACATATTTGAGAATACTTTCACTGCTTTACGTAATCTGCTGATAAGCCCAATGAGATTCTTCACAAAACAGTCTAAAACTCAAGAGTGCTTGAGTTTGGAAATCAATTGGTTTACAATCAAACTTAACATTCCTTGCATTAAAATTGAAGCCAGCATCTATAGTAGAGTATTTGTCTGTTTTTAACCAACAGTTTCAGAAATCAGCATCTGAATTTGAGCCTGGAAATCAGAGCTCTGTATACTAGTGGTCTGTGAGTGTGTGAGCATGAAAACAAGGGGGATACCCTGATGTCATAACAGCCTTGGTTCAAACATGAACAAAAGAGCTGAATTTCAGAGGTGAGGTGAGAGTGACATCCCCTGGCATTTGACTGAGTATGGCATCAAGGAGCCTGAGTAAAACTGGAATCAATGGGTATCGGGGGCAAACTCTTTGCTGCTTGGAGTCATACCTGGTACGTAGGAAGATGGTAGTGGTTGTGAAGGATCAGTCATTTCAGCTCCAGAAGATCTCTGCAGGAGCCTCTCAGGATAGTGTCCAGGCCCAACTATCTTCAGCTGCTTCATCAATGACCTTCCCTCCATCATTAGGCCAGAAATGGAGATATTCTCTGAAGATTGCACAATGTTCAGCACCATTCCTGACTTCTCAGATACTGAAGCAGTTCATGTTCAAATACAACAAGATCTGGACAATATCCAGATTGGGCTGGCAAGTGACAAATAACATTTGTGCCACACAAATGCCAGCCAATGACCATCACTAATAAGAGACACTCTAACCACCGCCCCTTGACATTCAATGGTGTTACCATCGCTGAATCCCACTCTGTCAACATTCTTGGGATTACCATTGATCAGAAACTCAACTAGATTTGCCATATAAATGGTACAAGAGCAGGTCAAAGGCAAACTTACCGAGATGAGTACAGCTCCAGCAACACTCAAGAAGCTTGACTCTATCCAGGATAAAGTAGTCTGCTTGATGGGCACCACATCTACAAACATCCACTCCTTTAATATAGACACTCAGTTGCAGCAGTGTGTACTAAATACAAGATGTACTGCAACAATTCACCAAAGATTGTTAGACAGCACCTTCCAAACCCAACACCACTCCTATCTAGAAGGACAAGGGCAAAGGATACATGGGAACATCACCTGCAAGTTCTCTTCCGAGCCACTCACCACCTTGACTTGGGAATATATCACCATTCCTTCACAGTTGCTGGGTCAAAATCCTGGAATTCTCTCCCTAACAGCATTGTGGGTCAATCCACAGCATATGGACTGCAGTGATTCAAGAAGGCAGCTCACCACCACCTTTTTGTGGGTAACGAGGGATAGGCAACAAAAGCTGGCCTAAACAGTGATGCCCATGATAAGAGAGGTTCTATGAATACCATAGAAGGCTGGATGCTCTTGTCTATCTTTGTAATATTTGGATCAGCTGAGTGATGGACAGACAAATATCTGACTTCAATATCATTGACTGTTGTCAATAACATTCCAAATTTGATTCTCAAACTTTGCAGAATCACATTTTATTTTTACTACCTGGATTTGAATGGGGCAAGGAAAGAAAAATCTTTATATAGGACAATGAATTAACTTAATGGGAATAAAATCTGGCACATTCTTTAAGATGCTGTGTGATCCTGAGAGGCAGATTTTTTCTCTGTTTGCCGTTTGACCAATTCTTAACAAGCGAGCGGTAAAGATGAGAATCTATTGAGTTCTTTAAAAATAGAATTAATTTTTCTCATGGTGGCCACTATCAGCTTCTGAACTTCAAAAAGCTCCTGTGTAGACTCGCACCTCATGTGGAAAATCTAAATATTGAGGAAAAAACCCTTGCAGAAAGAACACCGATTGTGAATTAATTAAGTGTGGGCTTTACTGACGATATGGGGTAAATGTTTGAAGTCTATTTCCAGCTGAATTCTCACTTTGCAAACAGATCGACAATTAGAATTGTATAAAGTCAGCCTAGCCAATCTCAATATCTACCCTGACACAGGGCTGAAGTACTTGGGCTGCTTTCTATCCACTTCCTCCTGAAGTCTGGAGCCCCTCAAGAATGAAATGAATTGAGGGTCCACAGCTCAGCACACAATCAATTCACCTGTTCACTCTGCAAGAGCAACATTAAATCTAAATGCAGTTACTATTAAGAGTTATTTATGTTTGCTGTGTACTGTCTGAAATTGCATACATTTGAAATTTCTTTACATTTTATGAATGTTGTAGTATATTTTTAGTGTAAGTTAATGCAGTAATCAAAAGAAACATTATTCTAATGCTCTAGGTCCAAGCAGTAATTTCTATAATGACCTCTTAACGATGGACTATGCTGTCTGTTTTCCACAGCTAATTTCATTGCTGTGTGGGAGTACCTCTAGATTAAACAGCCACTGTTTCAGGCCACCAATTTTCTCACAACCAGCTGAATATTTAAGTGAATCAGACAAGCAACCAGATTTAACCGTCAGTTATTTAACCACCAGACTCCAGAGGGTACATTTTCAACTTTTATTTATGTTGGCACAGGCTGACTGCTTAATTTACTTCTTTGAGGTATAGCACACATCAGTACATTGCATTGTTCACACCATGGTGCACAGGGACCTAGTATTATGTTACAGCTCTATTCAAGTACTATTGCAGTGTCTGTCTGTATCTGGTAAACATGGAGTGTGACCTGCAAAAGCTGTGATAATTGAAACAACCAGTTCCTTCTTTTTGCCAATTACAATAAAGTAGCAACATAAACAGAGTCTCTCATTCAATAGTTTGATGCACATTGGGCAGAATTTTCCAGATCTTCCTGTAGGATGGAGCAGGAAGGGATGGGGTGACGTGGGGGGGGTGGAAGAGAAGCGGTAGGGTGAGATGGGATGAGGTTTGGGGATGGTCAGAAATTCCCATACATTGTTCAAAATTCTAGCATAAATAAAATAAATATTTGATAAAAATTGGAGTCTGTTAGTTCCATTGGCTGGTTTGGGATGCAGAGAGATACTAACAACGTGGGTTCAATTCTCATACCAGCTGAGGTTACTCATGAAGGCTCCACCTTCTCAACCTTGGCCCTGCCTGAGGTGTGGTAATTCTCAGGTTAAATCACCACCAGTCAGCTCTCCCCCTCAAAGCGCAGAGCAGTCTATGGTCACCTGGGGCCAAGGCAACTTTATTTACTTATAAATAAAAATACAAATTGATGAGAAAGTATTGGATTTGCACCACTGACAAAAAGATTAAAAAATGATAAAATAGTGATCTTTGTATTTTAATACATTAAAATGAAATGCAGTTTATATTGATATTATCGGCAAACACTAAATCGGCTGTTATTTTCCAACCTACTGCTAAACTTGATCTAATTTATTGTTATTTGTATTGTTCTACAATGAATTGGTATTGGTTTTTGCGTGCTGTACAAATCATAGGATTTGTAGAGTACATGGGGAGAAAGGACAGAAAAGTGCAGAATGTAGTATTACAGTCATAGCTAGAGTGTGGAGAAAGATCCACTTAATGCAAAATAAATCCATTCAAAAGTCTGATGGCAGCTGGGAAGAAGCTGTTCTTGAATTGGTTGCTAAGTAATCTGAGACTTTTGTATCTTCTTCCTCATGGACAAAAGTGGAAGAGAGAATGTCCAAGGTGTGTGGGTCCTTGATTATTATGCTGGCTGCTTTGCCAAGGCAGAGGGAAGTGTAGACAGAATCAACGGATGGGAGGCTGGTTTGTGTGATGGACTGGGTTACGTTCACAACTTTGGCCGTTTCTTGCGGCGTTAGTCAGGGTAGAATCCATACTAAGCAGTGATCGAACCAGAAAGAATGCTTTCTATGGTGCATCTGTAAAAGCTGGTAAGAGTCGTAACAAGGCAGAGTGTTCATGAATAACCTCAGTCCATGCAGAAATTGAACCCATGTTGTTTGGCGTCGCTCTGCATCACTAACCAGCCATCTGAGCTAATTTATGTCTGCTGCTCTAAGGTTGTAAAAGAATTCTAATGATGTAAACAAAAGCTCTATATCTATTAGTTCTGAGGTAGTATTTTGTATGTTGAAGATAAAGTACTAAAGTATTCTATGGATATTAGCCAGGTGACGGCATGCAAGGTTAAATTAATAATTAAATCCATAGACTATATGATTATCTCTCACATGGACCAGAATTCACTGGAGCTTGTCTAATACACCAGGCAGCGCAGATAGATACATGTTAGTGTAAGAATGTTCCTTTAGGAATGTGTATAACTCCCTTTTATACAATATTGCAAGTACAAAATAAATTCTGAAAATTTTAAAAGATCTTTTGGTAGAATCAGAATTTAAAGATACTTTTGCTGCTCTTGCTACCAATGGGTTTCTCTGTTACCATTCTCCGTGAGCATACCCACTGTTGTTATTTGGCACTTTGCTGACAGAGTGACATGTTGGCACAGTGGTTGGCACTGCTGCCTCACAGCACCAGGAACCCGGGTTCATTTCCAGCCTTGGGTGACTGTGTGGAATTTACACCTTCTCCCCATGTAGCCATGGTTTCCTCTATGTGCTCCAGTCATCCCATATTCCAAAGATGCGTTGGTTAGGTAGATTGGGCATGCTAAATTGCCTCTCAAGTGTCCCAAGATGTGTTAGTTTGGGGTATTAGAGGGGAAAATGTGTGGAGTTACAGGTATAGGATGGATTATAGGCCTGTTTAAGATGCCCTGCAGAGAGTTAGGGCATATTGGATGGCCAAATGGCCTCCTACTACACTATCAGGATTCTATGATGTTTTGGCCCTTGCCTGCTATTGGTTGAATACCAGTGGTGGCAGTCCCTTAAGAGTTTTAATTGGTCTTTGGATGAGAAAACTATTTTCCACCTTGTCAGACCAGACTGAATTGGTGGGAGTTGAAAGATGATAAGCTTTCCACCTATCGTCTGCCTCTCAACTTGCTCGGAGAGATGGGGGGTAAGCATTAAACTCCATCTTATGTACAGAGTAGTATTGATCTGAACAACGTTGACAGGATTATCGGTAGCTATTAATCATTAACGATGCTAGTTTGGTGATAACTGTTGCAGCCTTGCTTGTGAGTATCGTAACTATAGTCTGACCCACTTAAATCTGTGTTCTGTGAATTGGACAAGCTGATAACATGATTTGTTGAATCATCCACCATTGGATTGATTTCTTGTGATCTTATTAAAACATCCACCATTTGCTTTGATTGATGTTTGTCTAATTCCCATCACTTTGTGCTCTGGCATCTCATTTCTTTTGAATGTTGCAATAACAATCATTGTGGTGCTTAGACATCAATCATTTTGCTGACATTTTAAACAAACATGGGAAACATATTTGTGTGTTCTATAATAGATGTTTTGCGATATTTTATACCCTATAAATGCACAAGTGGATCTGCTCAATTTATGAAATCCCGGAATTTAATTCCTGAAGTTTACTTGTTCTTTTGGCAGATTATTTTCTAGAGTATCTTGTTTGTATTTCAGATGCTGTATCATTACTATCTTTAAATGAGTAGTTGTAGGTTTTAGATTCAAAGCTATTAACAATATAACAACAAAAATATTATTCCACAATGTTAGTGTTATTGACACAAGAATAGAGCTTCTAATTAATAATGATTAGATTATTAGAAATATGGACAAGATTAGCTGACATATTAAGGAAATAGTTTAACATAATTAGATTATGCCTTTGTTAAAATAAATAAATTTTGTGCAAACACATTGAACATTCTCCAGCTAGAGAAGAACATATCGATATCAATAACAATGACTAGAAAATATCTTTTCTAGATTTTTTTTACCATGTAATATATGTTTATTTTAGAAATGTTTTAGTTTGTAGTTCCTTCACTTCTTATCAAATGACACATACCAAGTGCTGCAGCAAGTCGTGTTCAAGTGTTAAACAAACTCCTACACCCTGGGGTTATGAAAGGTTCCGAGGCCTGGTTTATTTCTACATTTCTCATAAGCACACTTATCTTTGTCCCCTGACTATTCAACTCCTCTTGCTACTGACTCTATTCTGACACTTGTACTCTGTTACCTGACATTCTGAACTATAGCATAAACAATTGGCTGTCTAAAATACTTTTGTATGTCTGAAAGAGAATAAGCATTTTTAACTTATAGCAGAGGCTATTCTCTCGATAAACTGAAGACACCATACAGAAGTCTTGATTAGACACATTCACAAGCAGAACTCTCATCTTCCCACCTTCATGTTCCATAAAAATGCCCTTGCTCCTTGTGTTAGAATCCTGACATTGGCTTATTTTGGCAATCAGCCCATCAAGTCTGTACTGACTCTCCAAAAGAGCATTCCACTCACGCTCATATTGCCATTCCGATAAGCCCATCCATTTATCGTGACTAATCCGCCCAACTTACACATCTTTGGACTGTGGGAGGAAACTGGAACATCTGGAGGAAACCCACACAGATATGGGGAGAATGTGCGCACAATCACCCACAGCAGGAATTGAATGCAGGTCCCTGGTGTCGTGAGGCAGAAGTGCTAACCACTGTGTTACTATGCCACCAACAGGACACTGACACAGACTGAGGAGCAAAACCCTCCAAAAGCATGAGCATGAATTATCATTCAATCTCATTCTTCCAATGAGCAACAGAGCGTTCAGTACCCTGGTCTACATTATGAATTGGAAGCTTCTAGATTGGGAGATTCAACAAGCAGAAGCAGGGGAAGATCAAATGGAAAGGTGCAGGTGACATTCCAATTGCACTCCCAGGCTAGTGTTGCAAACTTTATGTTCAGCCTTGAAGTAAAGGAAACAAGGAGTGAACATCCTCTCGAGCTTCACAACCAATGAAGTACCTTCCAAATTTGGTCATTGCTGTAAATATAGGAAATGCAGCAGCCAATAAGTGCACAGCAAGCTCCCACAAATAACAATATGATTGGACCAAATTCTGTGTTTCAGTGATGTTAGTAATTGGCCAATGAGATTATTCCTGCTGATCTGAGGACAGAAAAACATTTTATTAAATATCTCATCAGATGGATGACACCATCGACAATGTAATACTCCTGCTGCATTGAAGTCTGAGCAAAGATTATGTGCTCACCTCCACAGACCCCCCCCATCTTCCCATCCTGCCCTTCTCTTCCAGCTCAGAGACAATAGTTCCACCACTGAGCCCCGGTTGATGCATAAAACAAAATGTTTTCTGAGTATCAGCAATTCTGACCCAGTTCTTCCATTCTTGGTCTCATTAGAGAACAGACATATGTCCCAAGATGCACATTGGGGCAAAATATTAGTTACCTTCCATGGGAATTGCCTGGGAAGTTTGACCTTCAGGAGGGAAATTCCTCTGCTCCCTGGGACCCTCCATAACATTTTCAACTCTAGGTCAGAGTCAGAAACTTCTTCAGTTTTGTGGAACTTAGCTGGATAGTTATCCAGGAAATATTAGACAGAAACATTCTCGGCTAACTCCTCAGCCACTGACCACCCTACCCACCTATCTCCCTGACCACTTACCACCTCAGCCACTTGTCACCTTTACCAACCTGCTAGCTGAAACATTTACCACATCTACCCATTCATTCACTCACCCATTCGTACTGGACATTTAAATAACCCTACAGTAATTAGTTCCATTCCTCTTCTTCCCTGACGCTGCTGCACGAGGAAGTAGTTCTCCATTGGAAGTTGTGCTGAGCAATGTTTAGGAGTGGCAAAGATTGACTGGAGCAGAATTCAATAATGGTTGCTGCTTTGTACAAAATCCAGGCAATTAAATGCACTGGATTGTCCATCCAGAAGCAGAAACCAGAATTTTTTTTTTATTTGTTCATGTGATTCAGGTGTGGCCAGCATTTGTTGCCCATCTTGAATTATTCAAGGAGGTTGTGGTAAGCTCTTTTCTTGAAGTGGTGCAGTCCACGTGGTGAAGGTACACCCACAGAGCTGTTAGCAAGTGTGGAGAGCCACACACACACAAGCCTGTCAGAAGCTGTTTAGGAATTTAACACGTTCGAGTCTAACCGCAACAACTTTGAAAATGTCAGGAAAAGCACTGATATAAAACAAAAATAATGCCTCTTTGGAACAGTCTGTGAATCTCTTTAAATATCTCTTGAAGCAGCCTCCCCTGACTTGTACCACCCGCGGTTTATAGATCAAATCGCGAACTGGTGGCTGTAACACAGAGACAGGAATGGTGCCAGGGTTTGTAACTCTGTAATCAGACCTCGATTTATATTTGTTAACAAGGTCCCGTCTGTTTCCCCAGCTCGCTTGATCAAAGTTCACCTAAAAATTGAAACCATCAGTGCAAAGTTAGTGTTCCTATTCCACACGCGATTGTGATCCTGTTACCATCTTAATATTAGACACAAGCTGGCTGGCTCAGACAGAAAAATGATGAGAATAGCCTGCAGACTAAGGTTATTGTTAAACTAACTGAAAATAAAAACCAAGTTTTTAAAATTCATGAATCATTAAAAATAAAACTTCTGCCTTCTGAACAGTCCTCAGCTTTCCTTATATTTGTGATATTCTATTCTAGCCACTCTCTAGACTGGAGTGAAAACTGAAGTATGGTTTCAATTTCTAATGAGAATGAATGAATATTTCTAAATAATGACATTGCTACATAAATATGCACATTTTGAACTGTACTTAAAACAACCACACCCGTTTATGGGTGCAGCCAGCTCTTAAATAAATATCCTTTGGAATGCGCCAGTGTTGTGTGCCCCTGATACTGTGCCCTGTGCTGTTTGGCAGACGCTGTTGGTGAGGTTGAAGATTACCTGGTGGAGGTCACAGTGGAAAGTTTCTCTGTGGAAAGTTATCTCCAATCTAGAGCTGCACTGTCTGACCTTGCAATCAATCCAATTTCTCTGTGCTGTGTTCTAAGTCTGCTGCTCAAATTAGTTAACATTAATGATTGAATTATGGTTTTAAAATGAGGCATTTTCCATGTGTTTAAGCTGATGGAGCTAACAGATGCACCTTTGATTGTCAATGTTTCAACCATAACTCTTCTGCTCTTTACAATTTTCATGCAACATCTCTTGCTCCCTTGACTATATTCCACTTGACTCTATTTTAGCTGCTTCCCTTTCAATCCTTTCTATTTCCTGCTTGAAATCCTTTTCTCTTGTCTATTAAGTAGCTACATAATATAACAGAATTTAATGTTCAATTCTGGTCACCTCATTACCAGAAGGATGTGGAGGCTTTGGAGAGGATACAGAAAAGATTTACCAGGATGCTGCCTGGTTTGGAGGGCATTAGCTATGAGGAGATTTTGGAGAAATTTGGTTTGTTCTCACTGGAGTGACAGACGTTGACAGGAGACCTATAGAAGTCTACAAAATTATGAGAGGGATAAACAGAGTGGATAGTCAGAAGCTTTTTCCCAGAGTGGGAGATTCAATTACAAAGGGCATAGGTTTAAGGAGTGAGGGGCAAGATTTAAAGGAGATGTACGAGGCAGATTTTTTGCACAGAATAATGGGTGCCTGGAACTTGTTGCTGGTGGGGGGAGTAGTGGCAGCACATATGGTAGTGACTTTTAAGGGGCATCTTGTCAAGTACATGAATAGGATGGGAATAAAGGAATATGGTTCTCGGAGGGTGGTTCGGGATTCTCAAGGGTAATTTGGGAGTGGAATGCCCTGCCTGCAGCAGTTGTAGATGCGCCAAGTTTGGTGGCGTTTAAGAGGTTAGTTGATAAGTATATGAAAGAGAAGGGAATGGTTTAGTTTGGAGGGGCATTGCTTTTTATATTGGTCGGCGCAACATCGAAGGCCGAAGGGCCTGTTCTGTGCTGTAACGTTCTATGTTCTATGTTCTAGAAAGGTAGAGGGTTTTAGTTAAGTCTGGCAGCATGGTCGATGCAGGATTGGAAGGCTGAAGGGCCTGTTCCTGTGTTGTAATTCTCTTTGTTCTAGAGGGGCAGGGTGGTGGCACAGCGGTTAACACAGCTGCCTCACAATGCTAGGGATTTTGAGTTCAATTCCGGCCTTGGGTCACTGTCTGTATGAAGTTTGCACGTTCTCCCCATGTCTGCATGGGTTTCCTCTGGATGCTCTGGTTTCGTCCCACAGTCTGAAGATGTGCAGGTTAGGTGGATTATCCGTGATAAATGCACAGACTTACAGTGATAGTGAGGAGGGCTTGGGTGGGATGCTCTTTTGGAGAATTAGTGCAGACTTGATGGGTCAAATAGCCTCTTTCTTCACTGTGGGTCTTTGATGATTCAAATTGAATCATAGAACTAAGATAGGATTTAATGGCTGAAATCTAATTCTGAGAATATGAACATATTTAAATCACATTACTTTGATGAAATCCACCTTTTTATGGTTGGCTTTGTCACAGATTGGATTATATTTTGTACAGTAAGAGGTTGGACAACACCAGGTTGAAGTCCAACCAATTTTGATAGTAAACTCACAAGCTTTTAGGGTTTGTCCCTTCGTCAGGTAAATGGAGAGTTCTGGCCTCGGACAGAGCATATAACAGCCCAGACAATTTACAAATTATAAACGTCTGAGCTGTTATATGCTCTGTCCGAGGCCAGAACTCTCCATTTACCTGACAAAGGGACAAACCCCAAAAGCTTGTGAGTTTACTATCAAATAAATTTGTTGGACTTTAACCTGGTATTGTCAGACTTCTTACTGTGTTTACCCCAGTCCAACGCTGGCATCTCCACACCATGACTTATATTTTGTAGTCAGGCTTCATAGGAATGCAGAGCAGGATTATTTACAGTCTGACAATTTTTAAATCAAAATCAGTTCATATTCAAAGAAGGATGGCACGGTGGCACAGCGATTAGCATTGCTGCTGCTCAGTGCTGGGGACCCGGGTTCGATTCCTGGCTTAGCTCCACTGTCTGTGTGGAGTTTGCACATTCTCACCGTGTCTGCATGAGTTTCCTCTGGATGCTCTGGTTTTTTTCCCCCATTCCAAATGTGTGCAGGTTAGATTGACTGACCATGCTAAATTGTCCCTTAGTGCCAGGGGGACTAGCTAGGGTAAATGCATGGAGTTATGGGCTTAGAGCTTGGGTGGATTTGTGGTCAGAGCTGACACGATGGGCCAAATGACCTCCTTCTGCAGTGCAGAGATTTTGTGGTTCTATTCTAAGATTGAATGTATGGCCCTGAGGAGTCATAGAGTCAGAGGTTTACAGCATGGAAACAGGCCCTTCAGCCCAACTTTTCCATGCTGCCCTTTATTTGTTTTAAATCCCCTAAATTAATCCAAATTGCCTGCATTTGGCCCATATCCTTTATACCCAGCTTATCCGTGTAACTATCTAAATGCTTTTAAAAAGGTAAAACTGTATCTGGCTCTACTGTTAGCTCTGGCAGCTTGTTCCAGACACTCACCACCTATGTGAAATAATTGCCTCTCTGGACACTTTTGTATCTCTCCCCTCTCACCTTAAACCTATTCCCTTTAGAACATAGAACATAGAACAATACAGCACAGAACAGGCCCTTCGGCCTTCGATGTTGTGCCGACCAAAATAAAAAGCAATGCCCCTCCAAACTAAACCATTCCCTTCTCTTCCATATACTTATCAACTAACCTCTTAAACGCCACCAAACTTGGCGCATCTACAACTGCTGCAGGCAGGGCATTCCACTCCCGAACCACCCTTTGGGTAAAGAACCTACCTCTGATATCCGTCCTATAACTATCACCCCTTAATTTAAAGCTGTGTCCCTCGTGCTAGCTTTCTCCATCCTAGGAAAAAGGCTATCACTGTCCACCCTATCTAAACCTCTAATCATCTTATATGTTTCAATAAGATCCCCTCTTAGCCGCCTCCTTTCTAACGAAAACAACCTCAAATCCTTCAACCTCTCTTCATAAGACCTGCCCTCCATACCAGGCAACATCCTGGTAAACCTCCTCTGTACCCTCTCCAATGCCTCCACATCTTTCTTATAATGTGGGGACCAGAACTGCACACAATACTCCAAGTGCGGCCGCACTAGAGTTTTGTACAGTTGCAACATGATGCTGCGGCTCCTAAATTCAATCCCCCTACCAATAAAAGCTAAGACTCCATATGCCTTCTTAACAACTTATCCACTTGACTGCCTACTTTCAGGGATCTATTGACACATACACCAAGATCCTTCTGTTCCTCAACACTATTAAGAGCCCTACCATTAGCCCTATACTCTACACATTTATTGCTCCTGCCAAAGTGCATTACCTCACACCTTTCCACATTAAACTCCATTTGCCACCTCTCGGCCCAGCTCTGCAACTTGTCCAAGTCACATTTTAGTTTTAGATTCCCCTATCTTTGGGAAAAAAATATTGACTATCTACCTTGTCTATACCCTCATTATTTTATAGCCTTCTATAAGTTCACCCCTCAGCCTCCTAAGCTCCAGAGAAAAAAGTCTGAGTCTATTCAGCATCTCCTTTAAAACTCAATCCACCAAGTTCCGGTAGTATCCTAGTCAATCTTTTCTAGTTTAATAATATCCTTTCTATAATAAGGTAACCAGAAATGCACACAATATTCCATGTGTGGCCTTACCAATGTCTTGTACAACTTCAACAAGATGTTCCAACTCCTGTATTCAATGTTCTGACCGATGAAATCAAGCATTCTGAATGCCTTCTTCACCACTCTGTCCACCTGTGACTCCACTTTCAAGGAGTTATGAACATGTACCCCTACTTCTTTGTTCTGGAACTCTTCTCAACTCCCTATCATTAACTGAGTAAATCCTGCCCTGGTTCAACATACCATTACTTCGTATTTGTCCAAGTTAAACTCCATCTGCCATTCATCAGCCCACTGGCCCAATTGATCAAGATCCCGCTGCTGTCAGATTTGCCGAGTACTTCCAATTCTTTCTGCTTTTATTTTAGATTTCCAGCACCTGCAGTATTTCATGTTTATTTGAAAGTTAAACTTTATTTCATAATATTACAAAGGTTATTCCAGTAAAGGCTCATGAGGTTTTATTTATGATTGTTCTCAAGTGAAGTGGGGAATTGATGATTATTGATCCAATTTTATTTCTCTTCATCATAAAATGAGATATTTCCACAAGTTATCTACCGTACACTCCTGTGTTGTAGTTATGTAATTCAAGGCACTTGTGTTTCACTATTGTGTTTATAGTATGAATGTTTCATAAATTTAAAGTTTATTTACTAGTGTCACAAGTAAGCTTACATGAACACTGCATTAACTCATGCATTTTTGTATGGAATTTCACCTACTTAATCAGACAGTAATCTTACTTGTTTTAATCACTGTAACTTGGTTATTATAAAGAGGCTAAACTTCAGTTAAAATAGAGCACAAAGAAATTCTGCACAAGGTTTTTGCACTCTCACCTGGCACAGTAGTTTGATTCTCCACACGGTGTTGGAAATTCAACACCTCTACCGAAAAAAAAGATTTAAAATGTGCTTTGCATTTTTTCTCTGCAGTTTGTTCTGGGAATAATTTTCTGTGTCTGGGTTGCCCAGCGGGTACACCATGCCTGCTGGCCTTACATAAAGGAAATTTGGGCATCTGCTGCTTGTGATTTCCTGAGTATTAATTTTAACAGTCAGAAAATGTCAGGCTGTTGTGCCAACGTTTCTGACAAGCGCGGCCCATGGGCACAGCTCAGTGCCAACAACACAGATTGAGTTACCCGAATGGTTTAAATTCAATATTCGGATGTTTTGAAGCTATCTCATTGCACTGATGCTCAGGTATTAGATCTGGCTTACAATGCATTTTGTTAGTTTATTAAGGGTTTAAATGTTGCCATAAAGTGCACTATCACCTAAAACATGTCTGAAGATTTGTTTCTAGTTTCCCCTTGCCATGCAGTTGGCAATGATTACAGCTGTGGGCTGGAAACTGGCAGCATTGTCAGTTTAGCTCATGTCAGGATACTGATCCCTGTCACAGAAAAAATACACTTCTAAACTGATAACATTTGTTGTGAGAATCTGTTAGCTCATATCATGCATTGGAGGATTACAACAGCCTTAATAAAGGCAATTCTTTAACAATATTTTATTACCACGTTATGTATTCTCTGTAAAAAGAAACAAATGAAATGAAGTTTATTTGCAGCCCAGAAATGCCATTATATCCATCATTTTCTGAACACCAGAATGATGAAATAGAAAGTTGAGTTTGTGTTTGTGAAAATGCATGACTCCTGTTAGCAGCATGTTGAGTCAAAGTTGCAATTGATGCTGAAAGATAATAGAAGACATTGGCCCTGGTTTACAGAATCTAAACTAACGCTTTCACTGAACGGCCCGAAAAGCAAATGAGTGGAAAAATTGTGACTTTTGGCTTCCTAACTCCAGAGTCTTCGATTTGAATGTGTGTCAGGCATTCAGATTGACAATCTGTTCTTAAAGAGATCAGGCATGTCAAGATGTGTAAATTAGCCCAGTGGAACACAGTCCTTTACAGAGAAAAGAAATTAAATCCAGTCAGAGCTGCTTGGGTCCAAAGGGCTACCTCATTCACATGGTCAAGGATTGTATTTGAAATTGGTTTCTGTCGTGCTAATCATCGACATCCTACTGACAGTTTCTTTATGCTTACTCAATGTAATTATATCTAATATGTAGAAGTGCATGGTGTGAACATTGGCATCTGTGTGTCCACGTGCAGAGTTCTGGCCTGAATTCCTGAGGACAATGCAGTACCCAGACAGAGTGACCAACGTAAACGAGCTGAGTATATTGCATCGAGTGGCCAAAGAGGCATTAGCAGGTAATCAGAGAGTAATTGTCCACGTCTATTATCTATTATAATTTACTGATACACACTGGACATCAAAGGGTGCATTTGGAACACAACTGCAGTTTTGGCGTGAAGTGGACATGATGCTTGTAACGTAGAAATGTATCCTGGATCTGACAACAATATCTGATCTGATACCAGACGATAACTAAGCGAGACTTCCTGAAGGAAATCGTCTCATGCTGCTTTGCTTCAGAGTTATTTTGTCATCTGACTTGCGCTGCATGATTTAACAGCTTCAGCAAGAGGGCAAAGCATCCTGGATGGTCCTCTCAATTCTTGTTGTTTGAATGATGCTGATTATTCAGTAAGCCACTTCCCAAGAAACATTCCTGGAAGGCTTAGAGTTAAAGTGTACATTTTTTATTCTGTGGTTCATTCTATCAGCAGCTCAATCTAAGTACCAGACATGAGCAAACATTTAACAGAAAAGCCAGTTTCACTCAATTCCAATTAGACCTTTAAAATACATGAAGTGGAATACCCTGAGCAAGATTAACATCTGGACCTACAGCAGACAGCCATGATTGAACAAACTTCATTTACACCTCCCCAATACAGAGGGCAGCAGAGAGGGCATTATAACAAAATGATCAGATCTTGCAACGTACTCCACTCTCATCCCATTATAAAATTAACATATACATGAAATATAAAATGTTACTCGTACAAAGTAAAATCGCCATAGTCCCAAGTGACCAGATACTGATCTCCCTTTGAGGGGGAGTAAGTGTCTGGAATGCGCTGCCAGAGGATGTGGTCAAAGTAGATACAATATCAATGTTTAAGAGGCATCTTGACAGATACAGGAATAGAGGGGTGCAGACCATGTAGAGCAAAAGTTTAGAAAGGCATCATGTGTAAGTGCAGTCTTGGTGGGCCGAAGAGCTTTTCCTGTGCTGGGCTGTTCTTTGTTTCTTTGTTTTGAGCTCCATCATCTGCCATGTTAGGATTACAATGCAAGATCCCTGGACGTTACTCTGGGTCTGTGGATTACTTGGTTCAGAGACAATACCACTGCCTAGTTGCTGCGCTAGAGTCCAAATTGCTGCGCTAGAGTATTCGATGCACTGGGGAAGGAATTTGAGAAATTTGTTCCAGGAAACAGTAACGCCCTTTAGGCTGGGTTCTTCATGTTTGATCCATGTTAAAGGAGAGGACAGTGTGACTGTGAGTGAGGCAGATATAGAGATCCAGAAAGTAGCAAAGGAGGAGCCTCAGCCTTTGTAATGATCAAATGGTTTGATGTTCTTGTGTAGACAAGAGGATTGCAGATTGGATGAGAAAACTGACTATGGCACAACGATACAGAAAACTATTCAAGTTGGGGGAGTGCAGTGGTAGAAGGAACAGTATAAATAGTGGGATTGACACAATTCTCTGTAGCCAGCAGAGTGAGTCCAGAAGACTCTGCTGCCTGTGCAGTGCGGGGGCTTTGGGTTAGGGAGGAACTTGCAATGTAAGGGGAAGGATTCAGTTGTTATAATCCAGGTATGCACCAAGGGCAAAAGCAGAACTAGGAAAGAGGTTCTGCTTGGGAAGTATAAGTAGCAATGGGCTAAATTAAAAGATTAGAGCCCCAAATGTAATAATTCTAGATTATACCTGAGCAAGTTTGCACATTGGTAAATAAAATTAGAGAGTTGAATATATGGCTCAAGGTTTGGTGTAGGGGAAATGGCTTTTGTTCATGGAACGCTGACACCAATACTGGGGAATGTCAGAGCTATACCACTGAGGCAGCCTTCACCTGAACCATGCTGCAATCAGTGACAAGTTGTATAACAAGGGCAAATACATGAGGGTTTAAACTAATTAATGGGAAAAGAGATCAGGTGAGAGAAGAAGTGGTGAATTAAAGATAAGGCAAGAGAAAAGGGTAACAATAAAGGCAGTGATGACCAGAGTGAGGCAAGAAGGCATGAGGATTGCAATGGGATAACGCCAAACTTAGCAAAAAGACAGGTCCGAACTTGTGTACCATCCATAACAAAATGGATAGATTGATGCCACAAACTTAAATAAATATGTATGACCTGATAGTCATTTCAGAGATGTGGTTGCTAGGTGACCAAGGCTGGGATCTAAATATCAGAATTATGTGAAATCTTGGAAGGATGGACAGCTGGGAAAGCGTGGTTGGGTGTCTCCGTTAACTGATGATGACATTAGAACAATAGTGAGATATGACTTTATTACAGAAGATCATGAGGTGGAATATTATTATTTGGCATAACAATAAGAAATAGCAACAATACAAAATCATTTCCAGGGGTATTTTATTGGATTCCTAACAGTAGCTACACTTGGGACAGAACACCCAAGCAGAAATGGTGGGGGTAGTGAGAAAGGTACTGCAATATTCATGAGTGATTGTAATCCTTATAAAGATCAGACAAATCAGATTGGTAAAAGTAGCCTGGAAGTTGAGCTCATAGAGTGTACTTGGGGCAATTTCTTACAGCAAGTAGCGAGCAGCCAATTCCCAACCTGGCAAAGTGCAACGAAACAGGATTAATTAATGAACTCATCTTAAAAGAGCCTCCAGTCAACAGTGAATATGACAGGATAAATTTCCCATTCAGTTTGAGACTGAGAATATGGATCTAAGACTAGTGTCTTAAACTTAAACAAAGAGAATTACAAGAGTATGAAGAAGGAGTTGGCTAAATTGACTTGTAAAAATAGGTTAAAAGGTTGGATGGTGGAGAAGCAGTAGCAGACTGTTGTGGGGTAAATCAAGATAAACCAGTAATTAAACTATAGACAACATAAAACCCAGGAGGCAGATATCTCTGTGCAAACATGTAATAGTTATTTAAAAGAAAAAGAAGCAGTTGCAAAAAGATCACTAAAATGATTAAGTAGCTCTGAGATAGCATGACAGAACCTCTCTGATGAATCTAACACATATAATTGAAAACAGATCAATTGTAGTTTTTATTTAGCATTCCCAACTTGCATTAGTTCAAAATCAATTTCATTTAATATACACAGATCAATAATAAACCCTGATATTCACTTCAGCCAATTACATTCTACCATCCAGCATAATATCTTATTCATCTATTAAATCCAGATGCTAACTACTATTTTCACTAAAGTCACTTCTCTGTTGCCTACAAAGGTCAAAGTGGACCTTCCCACCACATCCCTGCCAAACTGGATAGACTCATGATCCTGCATTCGGTCAATAAATAACCTATTGTTGCAACATATGTTAATGCATGTGAAACTTTCTGATGTCAATTTCGCTAATTATAGGATTTCTAGTCATTGGTTCTGAACTATTTGCCTTTACCATCATATCTTGCTGTAACCTGCTTTTGATTGAAGTGAACAATGATTCCTACAACACTAAAAATACATTAAAATATCAGCATATATGTTTTAAAATCATAATTATTCATTTAATTCTCTTACTGCATTCACATATGTGTATACCATAAACTGAGAGAAAACCAGCTAGAAATATGACTGGCATATGGAGTCTTAGCTTTAATTGGTAGGGGGATTGAATTTCGGAGCCGCAACGTCATGTTGCAACTGTACAAAACTCTAGTGCGGCCGCACTTGGAGTATTGTGTGCAGTTCTGGTCCCCACATTATAAGAAAGATGTGGAGGCATTGGAGAGGGTACAGAGGAGGTTTACCAGGATGTTGCCTGGTATGGAGGGCAGGTCTTATGAAGAGAGGTTGAAGGATTTGAGGTTGTTTTCGTTAGAAAGGAGGCGGCTAAGAGGGGACCTTATTGAAACATATAAGATGATTAGAGGTTTAGATAGGGTGGACAGTGATAGCCTTTTTCCTAGGATGGAGAAAGCTAGCACGAGGGGACACAGCTTTAAATTAAGGGGTGATAGTTATAGGACGGATATCAGAGGTAGGTTCTTTACCCAAAGGGTGGTTCGGAGTGGAATGCCCTGCCTGCAGCAGTTGTAGATGCGCCAAGTTTGGTGGCGTTTAAGAGGTTAGTTGATAAGTATATGGAAGAGAAGGGAATGGTTTAGTTTGGAGGGGCATTGCTTTTTATATTGGTCGGCGCAACATCGAAGGCCGAAGGGCCTGTTCTGTGCTGTAATGTTCTATGACTTTCCACAAGTATTTAAAAAGGGAAAGGGTAGCAAAAGTGAGCATAACAAAGAACAAAACAGCACGGGAAACAGGCCCTTTGGCCCAACCAGCCCGCGCTGCCACACCAATGTTCCCACCTCTACCTGTGATCCCTGTCTATGTTTATAGATCTAATTAGTCACTTAGAGGGGGAGATTGGGGAATTAAAAAAGGGAAACAAGGAACTAGCTGTAACATTGAATAGGAAGTGTCTGCTTTCATTGTAGGAATCGTAAAAACATCCCACAAACTATTATAATTGAAAGGTAAAAGGATAATAGGAGGTAATCACTAGCATTGGGAAAGACTATTAGGAATAAAGGCTGACAATTCCCCTGGTTTGATGGATTTTTCCTGAGGGTTTTAAAAGACTTCAGAGATAGTTGATGCATTGGTTGCAATTTTCTAAAATTCCCGAGATTCCTAAAAGGACCCAATGCATTGGGAAATTGTAAATGTGATGCCTCTTTACAAGAATAGAGGGTGGCAAGTTAGAGTGGTTCGCACTGCTACTTCACAACGCCAGGGACTTGGTTTCAATTCCCGGCTTGGGTTACGTTTGTGTGGAGTTTGCATGTTCTCCCTGTGTCTGCATGGGTTTCCTCTGGGTGCTGCAGTTTCCTCCCACAGTCCGAACAATTTGCTGGTTAGATGCATTGGTATGCTAAATTCTCCCTAAATGTACCTGAACAGGCACCAGAGTGTGGTAATTAGGGAATTTTCACTAACTTCATTGCAGTGTTAGTGTAAGCCGCCTTGTCTCATTAATAAATTAAGAAAGACAGAAAGCAAGAAAATATAGAGGCTAGATACAAGAGTAGACTATTTGGCCCTTTGAACCTGCTCTGCCATCCATTTTGATCATGGCTGATCATTGAATTCCATACCCTGATCCCTTTTCCTCCCATAATGCTTGAACCCTTTAGCTCCAAGAAATATATCGAATTTCTTCTTGAAATCAGATAATGTATAGGCCTTAACATTTACCATAAGGAAAATACTAGAATCCATAACTAAGGAGATCATAGCAAGAACTAAAAACAAAAATTCTAATCCAATCAGGCAGTGAAAATGGTTTTGTGAAAGGGATATTAGACTATTTTGAATTCATGATGGTGTCAGAGCATGGAAACTTCTCGCGAGCAGTCTGAGCTCCTTCTACCCGCCTCCCTCTCCCACCCATCACCCCACCAGAGAACAATCTGCCCTCACTCCCCCGCCTTCCCCACAGAGATACATCTGACCCGTCTCCCTCACCCCACCCTGCCCTCACCACCGATCTGAGTCAGGGAGCCGTTGGAAGCTTTGAACTTCCCTCTTCAGAAGCTGGAGTGCCTGAAACAGACCTTTGCCGAGCATACGTGTTTCACGCTGAATCTGGACACCTGAACGCGATGGAAAAGGGGGAAATGCTGGTAAAATTGGGTGGGCAGTTCACTAATTCAATTTAAATGCACATATTTTGCCATTGCACATGCAATTATAAAATCAGGCCCTGAGGGTAGAGATGAGTGGGTCTTCTTATATTTCTTGGGTTATAACAAGTGGAGTGCCACAGGGATCAGTCCTAGTGTGTCAACTATTTAAAATCCATATCGATAACTTGGATGAAGGGACATGTGCTAAATTTTCCGGTAATACCAAGATATACAGGAAAGATAGTTGTAAAGAGAACTTTAAAGAACCCACAATGGGATACAGAAGTTCAAATGAGTTGGGAAGAATTTGGCAGGTGAGGTGTAATGAGGGAACTTGCCCAGAATAGAAAAGCAGTATGTATTTTACATACTTTCCAGGGCACAAGTGCATCTAGGTGTCCTGGTACATGATTCACAAAAATGCAGTTGCAGCAAGTGATTAGGGAGGTGATTGGCATGTTGGTATTTGTTGTAAGGAGAATGGAATATAAAATAGGGAAAATTTACCTCAGCTCTTTGGGGTCAAAGTGAGATTACATCAGGAGCATGTGTGCAGTTTTAGTCTCCTCACTTAGGCTATAAATTCATTACAGGCAGTTCAAAGAAGGTTTACTCAACTGATTCAAAGCCAAGTTAGGCAGATTTTTAATTGACAAGGGAATTAGTTGTGATGGGAGAGGCAGAGAGGAAAATGGATTTGAGACCAGAACCAGATGTTATTGAGTGATGGAACAGGCTTGAAAGGTTGGATGACTCAGTCTTGCTCCTAATTCTTGTGTTGTTGTGCAATAAATAATGAAGAAAACAATTTCCTTCTCTTGTCCTCCTACACACTTTCAGTTAACCAATCATGTTTCTTTCTCTTTCTGTGTGGATATCTCCTTCCATTTCCATTAGCTTGACACTGTTCTCAACATCTTCGATGCTGTTAAATTGAAGCTAGATTTTGATTTACTAACTCCATTTAATAGTTGGGAATTTGACAGATTTGTCTCAATCAAAAATCTAGACTCAATTTGCTTTGCCACTGGATTCTGTAATACTGGTAAATACTGTAATACTGATAATTACCAATATTTAAGAGGAGGAGGTGCTTCTGTCTTGAGGCAAATCAGAGTAGATAAATCCCCAGGACTGGACAGAGTATTCCCTCAGACCTTAAAAGAGACTAGTGTTGAAATTGCAGGGGTTCCAGCAGATAGATTTAAAATGTTGGTATCCACGGCTGAGGTGCCGGATGATTGGAGAATAGCTCATGTTGTTCCATTGTTTAAAAAAGGCTCAAGAAGTAATCCAGGAAATTATAGGCCAGTAAGTTTGGCATCAGCAATAGGTAAATTATTGGAATGAGTACTAAAAGATAACATCTACAAATATTTGGATAGACAGGGACTTATTAGGAAGAGTCAACATGGCTTTGTGTGTGGTAGGTCATGTTTAACCAATCTGTTAGAGTTTTTCGAGGCGGTTACCAGGAAAGTGGATGAAGGGAAGGCAGTGGATGTTGTCTACATGGACTTCAGTAAGGCTTTTGACAAGTCCAGCATGGGAAGTTAGTTAGGAAGGTTTAATCATTGAGTATACGTGGAAAGGTAGTAAATTGGATTAGACATTGGCTTCTTCCACTGAGCCAGTGAGTGTAGTGAAGGATTGTTTCTCTGAGTGGTGTGTCATAGGGATCAGTGCTGGGTCCATTTTTGTTTGTAATCTATATCAATGACCTAGATGATATGGTAAATTGGATTAGCAAATTTGCCTATGATACAAGGATTGAAGGTGTAGTGGACAATGAGGTTTTCAAAGCTTGCAGAGGCATTTGAAGCAGCTAGAAAAATGGGTTGAAAAATGGCAGATGAAATTTTAATGCAGACAGGTGTGACATATTGCACTTTGGTAGGACAATGCAAGGTAGAACATACAAGATAAATAGTAGGACACTGAAGAGTATAGTAGAACAGGGGGATCTTGAAGTACAGACATATAATTCCCTAAAAGTGGTGTCACTGGTAGATAGGGTCGTGAAGAGTGCTTTTGGAACATTGGCCTTTATAAATCAAAGTATTGAGTATAAGAGTTGGAATGTTATGATGGGGTTGTATAAGACATTGGTGTGGCTGAATTTAAAGTATTGTGTAAAGTTTTGGTCACCAAATTACAGGAAAGACATTAATAAGGTTGAAAGAGTGCAGTGAAGGTTTACAAGGATATTGCTGGGACTTGAGAAAGTGAGTTACAGAGACAGGTTGAATAGGTTAAGACTTTATTCCCTGGAGCATAGAAGAATGAGGGGAGATTTGATAGAGGTGTATAAAATTATGATGGGTGTAAATAGAGTGAATGCAAGCAGGCTTTTTCCACTGAGGCTAAAGGAGAAAAAAACTAGAGGACATGGGTTAAGGGTGAAGGGGGAAAAGTTTAAAGGGAATATTTGGGGGGGGGTATTCTTCAGAGTGGTGGGAGTGTAGAATGAGCGCCAGATGAAGTGGTAAATGTGGGCTCACTTTTAACATTTAAGAAATATTTGGACAGGTGCATGGATGAGAGGGGTTAGAACATAGAACATTACAGCGCAAAACAGGCCCTTCGGCCCTCGATGTTGCGCTGACCAGTTAAGAAAAAACAATGACACTCTAACCTAAACCATTCCCTCTTCATCCATAAACCTATCCACGGACCTCTTAAACGCATCCAAACTTGGTGCATCTACAACTGTAGCAGGCAAGACATTCCATACCCTTACCACCCTCTGGGTAAAGAACCTACCTCTGACATCCGTCCTATAACTACCACCCCTTAATTTAAAGCTATGTCCCCTCGTGCTAGCTTTCTCCATCCGAGGAAAAAGGCTATCACTGTCCACCCTATCTAAACCTCTAATCATCATATATGTTTCAATAAGCCTCCTCTTAACCACTGCCTTTCTAACGAAAACAACCTCAAATCCCTCAGCCTCTCCTCATAAGACCTGCCCTCCATACCAGGCAACATCCTGGTAAACCTCCTCTGTACCCTCTCCAATGCCTCCACATCTTTCTTAAAATGTGGGGACCAGAACTGTACACAATACTCCAAGTGAGGCCGCACCAGAATTTTGTACAGTTGCAACATGACGTTGTGGCTCCGAAATTCAATCCCCCTACCAATAAAAGCTAAGACTCCGTATGCTGCCTTAACAACCTTATCGACTTGATTGCCAACTTTCAGGGATCTATGCACATGCACACCTAGATCACTCTGTTCATCAACACTATTAAGAGTTCCACCATTAGCCCAATACTCTACACATTTGTTATTCCTACACATTTGTTGGAAGGATATAGTCCAGGTGCAGGTCAGTGGGACTAGGCAGAGAAATGGTTTGGTGCAGTCAAGAAGGGCCAAAAAGCCTGGTTCAATTCTGTGGTGTTCTATGGTTCTATTGTAATACTGTAACACTGTAATGCTGCTTAATACTCTAACACTGTAATATTGGTAAATCTACAGTTTAATTTTGAATTGCGCATCTTTTACACCTTGGTTTTTGACTGTCGGGGAATCTGGACAAAGGAGATTTCTCATGCCCTCCTTTTGTTAAATTTCCTCTTCCAAGCAAATGTTCAATAAGACATTGCTGGAATCTCTCTCCGCTCTTAACCAGATATATAAATGCATCTATTCTCTTTATAACAACTCCTATCACATTCTCCTACTTATCACCTCAGTGGGTTTTCACTATGCTCTTTCGAACAGCACTGACGCCTGCAAGTTTCACGACTCGGCATCATGACTCATCTTGACTTTGTTTTCAGAAAATTGTCTAGCTTGTGGCAGATAAAGACATGGAAATTACTGCCTAGCTTGTCACCTAGTGTGACGATTGGGATAAGAGGAGAGCACCATTTCTCTAGCCTCGCACCTTAAGACATGCTATAAGTATAAATGTTTAGTTTATTCACCAAAATGGCCAATGTTGCTGTTCCTGGGAACTCTCACTTGTCGAAGCTTCCAAATACTGATGAGTTATACTGAGAGAAGGGTTTTCTGGCTAAAATTGGATATCCAAACTGAACTCCAGGCAAGAAAGGGAAAGAGAGAGAAAAGGAGATAAACAATTTTCCATTTCTTTGCTTTTATAATAGAGTAAAAGAGATTTTAAGTAGGCTTCTTTCAATTAACACAGATTGATTTAATTATGCAGTAAACTTTGACTTTTAAAATAAGTTGCACGCTGGTTAAAATGTCAGTAGAAATACTTTATTAAAAGGGATAAAATTTGAAGGGTTTTGATGCAGTAAATGTGTTGGCCTTGCATGCGAAGATGGCTCACTAGTCATAGTAGTTGTCTGAAAGTTCTTTTGAAAAGACCTTCAGCCCTGGTAACTCTCACTTGTCACAGCTTCTCAGGCTATGTGTTATACTGTGATGAGGGCTTTCTGATGAAAAGTGAATGCCCACACTGAACACCAGGCAAGACATGGAGGGAGAGTGTGGAACAACCTTCCTACTTACTTGGCTTGCTCCCAAAACACACTGGCCCGGATTTTACCACCTGCCCAAAGCTCATAAGATCACACCCGAGACCAATGGGGAGGGCCGTTCTGTGAGCGTCACCCACTCTGATTTTGGGGCGGTTGTACCGGTGAAATCAGGGCCACGGTGTCTAAAACACAAGTTCCAAAACTGAAAACCCTTTTCAGGCAGGTAGTTTCCAGTAAATCTGTAACATTTTCCAGCATCTAAAGGGAGTATTTTCTCCCCAACAATTACAATCCAAATAAACAAATAGATCTTGTCTTTCCAAGTGTTTTGCTGGGCATTTAATTGAAGTCAGGTGATTTCCTGGGAGTAAAAAGCTTGCTCACAGAGCAAAGTGAACTTTTAACTTAAAATATGCTAGTGTTCCAATAATTCAATGCCTTTGCAATAAAAAAAATCTTGGAAATATAAATTCCCAACACTTGCACATACTTCGGTGAAGATTTTTTCACAAACTGTATGCTACCTTCTGTGGCACCATTCAATGCAGGGTGATATGGTGGTAGTAATTCTTATTCAGAACTATTTCACACTTTTCAGATAAACTGTGGACTATTATCTGACAACAACACCTCTGCCAACCCATACCTGCCAAACCAACTTCTCAAAACCACACAAGTTTTGTCACTTGTGGTATTGGGCATGAACTCAACATTCATACACTTGGCAGGGTTTTAACCAAAACAAGGTAATCTTTTCCTACAAAACAAATTAACGTGGACTCATTCTCACAGATTTCTTGTGCTTAATCATGGAATCATAGAATCTACTGTGCAAAAGGAGACCATTCGGCCCATCAAGCCAGCACTGACAATAATCCAACTCAGGCCCTATCCTAGTAATGCCACGTATTTACCCTCCCAATCTCCCTGACACTAAGTTATTTATAGTGGTCAATCAACCTAACTCTCATATATTTGGAGTGTGGAAGAAAATTGGAGCACCCTTGGGAACCCACACAAACACAGACAGAATGTGGAAACTTCACATAGTGATCCAGGCTGGGAATTGAACCCTTGTCCCTAGCGCTGTGAGGCAGCAATGCCAACCACTATGCCACCCATGAATAAAAGGAATCTTGTTTGGATCAAGGTTCACATTTCACAAATTTCTACCAACTCTTTACTTATCGCTTCTCACTGTGCGGCACTCCAGCTGCAGAAAGCCTTGTATCTTGACCTTGGTCTTGTGATGTCTAATTTTATAATTTGATCCTCTTTGCTTCATGACCATAATGTGCTCTGTTAGCACTTTCTCAGTGTCAGACATACTCTTACTTATCCCCATTGAAAGTAACATAGAAAGAATCATAGAATCCCTGCAGTACAGAAAGAGGCCATTTGGCCCATCAAGTCTACACTGACCACAATCCCACTCAGGCCCTGCCCTGAAATCTCTATATATTTACACACTAATCTCTCTAACCTACACCTCTCAGAACACTAAGGGCATTTTTGTTTTTAGCATAGCCAATCAACCCACACTTTTGGACTGTGGAAGGAAACTGGTGCACTTGGGGAAACCCACACAGACACGAGGAGAATGTGCAAACTCCACACCCAGGACCTTGGAGCTGTGAAGCAGCAGTGCAAACCACTATGCTACTGTACTGCCCAAAAAATGAAGGCTCCACTCTGTTTAACCCCACCCTGTTTAACTCTAGCAGAGGTTAATAAAGAGCAAAACAGCATGGGAAACAGGACCTTCGGCCCAACAGGCCCATGCCGCGACCCCGTGATCCCTGTCAATGTTTATAGATCTAGGGATTAAAAACCAAATTTGAGACAATTTAGGGAGAATTTGTTTTGCCAATTAGCCTAAGAGCACATCTTTGTGATGTGGGAGGAAACCGGAGCACCCGGAGAAAGCGCAAACTCCCACAGACACAGGCCCAAATCCATGTATCTGCACAGCACAGCGATAGTCACTGAGCTGTTGTGTTGCCCATCAAATGGTCCAGGTCAAGCGTACACTAACTACGTGAAGCACTAGGATACTCTCAAAAAAAAATCCAAGAGCAGCCCTCTCACGACCCATTGCGTGGAAAAGTAGATCTCGTGGGACACCAAGCTAGGAATAACAGAGGACAAACTTCATGGGACAAATGGCCTTATATAAAATCAAAACAGACTGTCTCTGCTCTGGTGATTCAGTCTGCCTTGCCCAACAAAGGGCATATACACAGTGGGTCGTGCGAGGGCTGCTCTTGGATGTTGCTTCAAGAGTTGCCTAGTCCTTCACGTTGTTAGTGTACACTTAAACTGGACCAGCTAACGGGCAACATGACAGCTCAGTGACTATCACTGCTGTGCAGATACATGAATTTGCGCTGGTGAATGGGAGTTTGCACATCCCCCCCTGTGTTGGCATGGGGTTTTCTCGGGTTTTCAGGTTTCCTACCACACCCCAAAAATGTGCTCTTAGACTGATTGGTGTTATCAAATTGTCCCTAAATTAGGCATCCCTCAATCTGGTTATAATCCCTTTTATTATGGAGTCCAATAGGTGTAGCCAATGTTAAAATGGCAATGCAGGCTTGTTGGGCCGAAGGGCCTGTTTCCTATGCTGTTGTTCTTAAAAGTGCACATCAGACCTGAAACATTGAACAGTTTCTTTCTCCACAGATTCTGTTAGAACTGCTGAGAGTTTGCAGCATTTTCTTTTCAATTAATTTTAATGTGCAATGCAAGAACAGGTCCCTCAGCCAACAATATTGTGCCAAACATGACACCAAATTAAACTAGCAGCTTCTGTCTGCCTTTGGTCATATCATGCTATTCCTTGCATATTCATGTTCTTATCTATAAGCCCCTTAAACGTCCCAATCGTATCTGCCTCCACCACACCCTGGCAGCACATTCCAGCCATCTACCACTCTCTGTGTGTAAAAAGAAACTTCCTCCTAATATCTCCTTTGAACTTCCCCCTCTTTAATGTGTTTAATGTGTTTGCCGTAATATTAGACATTTCAGCTCTGGGAAAAAGGTTCTGACTGTCAATCCTATCTATGCCTCTCACAATTTTATATCAGGTTTTCCCTCAGCCTCTACCACCCCAGAAAAAAATGGTAAAAAATTGCAACATGTGCACAGAGAGACCTGGGTGTCCTTGTGCAGGAATCTCAAGGAGTTGATTTGCAGGTACAGCAGGTAATTAAGAAGGAAAATGAATATTGTCCTTCATTGCAAGAGGGATAGAGTTTAAAAACAGCAAGGTTTTGTTGTAGCTGTATAAGAAGCTGGTGAGGCCACACCTGGAGCACTGAGTACAGTTTCAGTCTCCTTACTTGAGAAAGGATATACTGGCTCTGGAGGGGGTGTAGAGGAGATTCACTAGATTGACTCCTGGAGTTGAGAGAGTTGCTAATGAGGAGAGACTGAGTAGATTGGGGCTATACTCACTGGAATTCAGAAGAACGAGGGGAGATCTTATGGAAACCTATAAAATTATGAAGGGAATAGATAAGATAGAAGCAGGGAAGTTATTTCGAATGACGGGAGAAACTAGAACTAGGAGGCATGGCCTCAAAATAAGGAGGAACAGATTTAGGACTGAGTTGAGGAGGAACTTCTTCACACAAAGGGTTGTGAATCTGTGGAATTCCCTGCTCAGTGAAGCAGTTGAGGCTACCTCATTGAATATTTTTAAGGCAAAGATGGATAAATTTTTGATCAGTAAGGGAATTAAGGGTTTTAGTGAATAGATAAGTCACGTTAAGTCCATAAAAAGATCAGCCATGACCTTATTGAATGGCGGAGCAGGCTCGAGGGGCCAGATGTCTACCCCTGCTGCTAGTTCTTATATTCTTATTTTTATGTTCTTAACCTGAGTTTGTCAAGCCTTTCCTTACAGCTTATACTCTAATCTGTATTCTGGTAAACCTTGTCTCTCTCCAAAGCCTCCACTGCCTTCCTGTAATATGGTGATTGGAATTGAATACAATATTCTAAGAGTGGCCTAACCAAAGTTTTATAAAGCTGCAACATGACTCCCTGACTCTTGTACTCAGTGCCCCAACCAATAAAGCAAGCATGCCATATACCTTCTTTACCGCCCTATTTACTTGTGTTACTTTTTGTATTCAACTAATTGACAAGATATCACATTTCAGGAAATATTTGTTTTGTTAAAGCTGCTGTGTGATTTGTGTTTAAATGATCTTATAGCACTTTGCTGTAACCCTTATCACTCTACCCTTAATTCAGAAAAGCCGTTGACTTTAATATCTGTAGTGCATCTGTCATCTTTTGGCTGAATGTACTGTGCAAATGTTAAACAATTAAGGGCTGAATAATAAAGGATAAAGTTTGTCTTTGATTGGCAAGGAGATTAGATGAGAATTGGTGCAAGTGTATCTGAACCAACCCTGACAATGCAATATTAACCTCGGGTGAATCAAATAACAACACTTTACCTTAATCACGTTACTCAGTTGGAAAGGTGCAGCTTGACACGACATTCTCTGATGATAGTATAAATTTCATTGTTAGTTCTCCACTATTCATGTTATCATTATAGATGGTGCTGTATGACATCAAAAACACTGAATTTTCCACAAACAGAAGCATGAAGCTGCTTTGTGCAGTGTCTGAATGTGTTTAAAGAATTATCTCATTACAAGTATTAAAGTTTGTTAATGATAAAGGAAAGAATGATCAGGTTACGGAAATACAAAATTGTTGGATCCCCAGCTGAAAGGAACGGCAGCTGTTGGTTATATTTATTTGGCATTTTACTTCAGAGTAACATTATGCACAGCAGTAAGAAAATTCCATTGCAGTCACTGTGTGAAAAACAAAAGTTTAAACAATATTTTTGTGAATATCAATGATGGTTAATCAAGTAACATGCGTTTGGTGAAGTTAAATAAGGCAAAGGATTGCACAGTAAATGAGAGGACAGTAAGAGATGTAGACAAAGTGAAAGATCTTGGAGTGAATATCCACAGATCTTTTGAAGTAACAGGACAGGTTGATCAGGTGGTATGAAGGCAAATGGAATCCTCTCATTTATTAGTGAGACACAAAATGTAAGTACAGGGAGATGCTAGAACTGTACAAAACATTTTGAGGCCCTGCTCAAAAAGGAAGAGGCACATAACATACACAGGCAACTGGGGTCAAGTGAATCCCTTGAAGAGTATAGGGGGTGTAGGAGTAGAGTTAAGAGAGAAATCAGGAGGGCAAAAAGGGGACAGGAAATTGTCCTTTGCCTTATCTGCCAAAACAATCTGAAGAGCTTCTACAAATAAATAAAGGTCAAAAGAGTAACTAGGGAGAAAGTAAGACCTCTAAAGGATCAACAAGATCATCTCTGTGTGGATCCACAAGAGATGGGTGAGATCCTAAATTAATGTTTCTCTTCTTTACTTGCTGTTGAGAAAGGCATAGATATTAGGGAACTTGGGGAAATAAATAGTGATATCTTGAGAAGTGTACTTATTACAGAAAAGGAGGTGCTTCAGCCTTAATGCACATCAAGGTAGATAAACTCTTTGGGTCTGATTAAGTATATCCCAGGACATTGTGGGAGGCCAGGGAGGAAATTGTTGTTCCTCTAGCAGAGATATTTGAATCATCAATAGTCACAGGTGAACTGCCTGAAGATTGGAGAGTGGCAAATGTTGTGCCTTTGTTTAAAAAGGATTGCATGGAAAAGCCTGGGAACTACAGGCCAGTGAGCCTCACATCTGTAGTGGGTAAGTTGGAAGATATTTTGAGAGAGAGGATCTGCAAGCATTTAGAAACAGACACTGGAATGTGGCAATTAGAGGAATTTCACAGTAACTTCATTGCAGTGTTAATGGAAGCCTTATTTGTGACTAATAAATAAATTTTAACTTATGTTAAACCTGGACAAGGGGAAATAATGGACTAAGCTTGCCAAATCTTTAGTGGGAAGGAAGGAGAAGTGGAATTCTCATAGGGAATCCTAAAGTTTAATATATACATCCTTCAGAAAATCACATTGTGAAGAGAAAGAGACATTAACTCACAAACTGTTTCAGACTGAAGCATCAAAAGAAAGTTCATACTTCCATCACTTACCTGGTATTATACCAATTGAGAGTAACTGTATTCTGTAAGGATTTATTTCATTATTCCTGAATAAGTTTTGTAATATTCAGAAAGCAGTTTGTTAATTGTTTTAACTCAGTTATCATCAGTTTTAAAATAAAGATCTATTTATTGCTCATGATCAAGAGTGTTAAATCCAGCTTTAATTTACTAAAACCAAAATGTCCTACAATCTCACATACATTTGCATAAGATTACGAGGTGAGTTATTCCTTTGGGTGGTTTCAAAATCACACAGGGGAAAGCATCCAACTTTTACCGAGGTACTGCTTTTGGGTGTTTCCAGCAAGGATATCTTTGATTCACTGCTGGTAGTGAATTGCTTTGTGGCATTGTGGTGACAGCATTGTGAATCCCCAGGACTGAGAACAATATCACTGTTTCACTATTGAGAAAAGAGGCAAATCATAGTGGAGATCACACGGTGGTCAATCAGCATGGTGAGCTGGTAAAATCAGGCAAGAGGTGTGGAAAACCAGGTTCATGCCCTTCCCCAGTGTGAGGCTGATCTAAATATTCATTATCTAATTTAAATATGATTAGTGAGTCCTGCAAGCCAACTGAGATCCTCCAGCAAGAATCATGTATGGTTCCCATTAACGAGGACCAGATATGATGATCTTGCCAGGGGATTGGAAACCTCCTCTAGTAATGCCCCTTACGCAATGCCAGCTTGATTCTCCAGCCTGGCACACTGATAATACTAGTCTGGCACTGTCCACTGGGCAGTGCCAATGGCTGGGGCAGTGCCACAATGGGGAGGTAGGGTAGAGGCAGCTCCATAAGCAGTAATCTGTATTAGGAATCAGGACGGTGGGACAACGCAATGTCAGGAATGGAAGGGGAGTATACAGTGTGCTGGGAGAACTGAGTGCCTGCGCAATGGCATCCCTAGAGCCAGCAGCCAGCTTCCTGGTGTGAATAGGTTCCATTCACTCTCCCCACTGGCAAGAATCACATTTGTGATTTTTTTTTTCCCCAGTTGCCATACGATATGATCTGGGAAGTTTTCTTAAAAAAAAATGAAGAGAATGCTCTCCTGTTTTCATGCTTATTCTGCACTTTGAATATTTTTGATACAATCATCTCTCATATGTTTGTCTTGTGAAATGGGTGAACTATACTTTCAATGAAACAAGATATTCACCCACCCTGAGCTCAGCGTGGATCTAGCTCAATGGCACAGAGAGCACAAATCTGTTGGAGCCCAGCATTATGAAACCAGATTTAACTTTAACCTTCTCCACCCTGCGCATCTACTGGTAACGCACGGTGGAGTGAATCAGATTTTTAACTGAACATCAGAAGACTCAGTCTTTCTCGAAGACACAATTGTACCTTTTCTTATGACTTCACCCAGGACAAAATGATGCTCAATGTTTCATGAGGCATCTGCTTGATGGTCCTGTTACAAGATGCGTTTTGTACGTTCTACCAATCTCAATGCATTTCACATCTGAAATGCATTAATAGTGGGAAGTTTTACTTAAGCCGTACATGTTTGTTTTTTACATTTTAACCACTTGTGCATTGAATTATTGGGGAGCTGAAACTCTTTGGCTGGGATCTTACCAGCTTGCCACATCGATCAATTGGAAGGTAGAGTTGAGAGCTGGAAAATCGGGTTTGTGCCTGAATTCTCAACTCATCCGATCTTGCCAGTTCCGTTCTGTGGGTGAAATCAGCCGTGTGCCCAGGAAACTGCTGCTTCTGGACAAGTTTGGCACTTTTCACATTTTCCTTTTGATCAATTTTTAACATTTTCAGGGTGTGACCTCTACTTCAAAAATATTTAATCTTTTATTTGTAATGATTAACTTGTGGAGGCCGTTTACATTGATATACTTTTATTGTTAACATGGCCACTAATTTTAAGGCCTAAGGGGATGGTTTTCCAAATCCACAGAAATGTAGAAAATAGGAGGAGGAGGAGGGCATTCGGCCCTTTTGAGTCCACTCCATTATTCACTCCGATCATAGCAAATCAATCAACTCGATAACTTGTTCCTGCTTTCCCCCCATACCATTTGATTCTCTTCAGCCCCAGCTGCCAAATCTCTAACTACAAAGGGTTGTGAATGATGCCCAGTCTATCATCAAACCAACCTCTTATTCATTGACTCTGTCTATACTTCTCACTGCCTCGGGAAAGCAGCCAGAATAATTAAGGACTCCATGCATCTCAGATACACTCTTCCACTTTCTTCTATCGAGAAAAAGATACAAAACTCTGAGGACATGTACCAACCGACTCTAGAAAGGGATCAAAGAATAATGAGGAAAAGTAAAACAGGTTTCTGAATTGGATGATCAGTCACGATGATAATGAATGGTGGAGCAGGTTCAAAGGGCCGAAGAGTCTCCTTTAGTTCCGATTTTTCTGTTTCCATGTTGCCCTTCTGGAATCTTTCAGTGCCCTCATTCTGGAATCTTCCATTCTGTTTTTCCTGATAACTTATTGCTTCTCTGAAGTCTTGCATTGCCTCTTTTTCCTAAGCTTTCTGCCTCCTACATTGTGCCAATGAAGTTCAATCTGAACTCAAAGAACACCGTCCCACTTTCAAATCAGTGCTCTGCAGCTTTTCAAACTCAATCTCTCTCTTGTCCAATGATATGTTTTACAATGTTCGATATCACGGCTGCCCAACTTATACATCCCTTGACAGCAGCTTACAACTTGACATTAGGTGCAAATCTTTTATCTGGTCTGCTTATTTTCCTTGGTTTACTATCTGGAGCACCTAGGCGAAGATATCAGAGGCTTTGGCAAGCAATGTCGACATCTCTCTCATAATGAATAACATAACTCAAAAGTCAACCTCGAGATTTTATACTGAAAGGATGACTGTAGTTGGATTGAACACATTCTTCAATCCTAAGAAAATATAAAACCTGAGCTTTTAACTTAACCATTTTCAAGGAGCACATTAGTAGGAATTATATTGGATATGTTTGCCAAAGTTATAGAGTTGCAGTAGCCAGAGACATCTCGAATGTGAGAAATATGGTATTGATACACTTTCGTGAGAAATGTGAGAAAAATTAATGTTTTGGAGAAATGCAGGGCTGAAGAGGCCTCTGCCCAGGCTTCACTGTAAGCAGACATTCATCTGATTAACAAACCAGGGATAATCAAGAAGCTTCATGTGAAGAGGAGGAAGGAAAACCTTCATGTACAGTTTGCAGACAATTTACAAGTTTCTTGTTAACTTTTCAGTGACCTCATTTGAAATTCCTGAGCACAAAATGAAGTAGAATATCCTCACAAAAAGTAAATAACTCATAAAAATCTATTTAAGCCACTTTACACAGCTCCATCGAGTCATATGGGTGATATTCCACTTACAGTTTCAACAGAACGTAACGTGTTGATGGAATGTGAAATCATTCAAATCAACAGCAGTGAGTGAGTATCTAATATTCTGCAGCTTGACAAGAAACAGACAGGCTCTTTAATCCCTACAAGTGACAAAGCAGTTGCTCCACCCACACAGAAAATGGAATCCCTACAGTGCAGAAGGAAGCTATTTGACCCATTGGGTACTGATGGTATTTTAAATGCTGTAAGAGTTCCTGCCTCTATCACCCTTTTAGGCAATGGGTTCCAGATTCCCAACACCCTTTGAGTGGAAAAGTTTTTTCTCAAATCCCCTCTAAATCTCCTGTCCCTTCCCTTAAATCCATCTTCCCCTGGTTAATGATCTCTGTCAAGGGGAAATATTTCTTCCTATCTACCTTATCTCCATCTTGTCAAGACCACGCTCAGCCTTCTCTACGCCAAGGAAAACAGCCCCAGCCCAATCGACCCCTCTATAGGTTCAAAGCCTGCCTGGGTCTGAGGGGGAGATCTGGGTTTTTCCTCTGTGCCTGACTTCCTCCAGAGTTGACCACGTTTTGATGAATCAGCGTATTGGCCCAGCTGTAGTGTTGTTTAGCTGGCAATATTCAAGTGGACAAATCTTATTCCATTCCTTTGCTGAAAATGTTGTTATTTTTGATGTAGGATAATTGACAACCTGTTTATCCAGTTGATTAGGTAATGCTGTTGACATTTGAAGGAATTGTCATTCCCAATTATAACTGGCAGCACATTGATTCAAACAGCTGCAAAACATTTGTGAAGATTTATTCCAGTTCTCGTTTCACCGCAGTTTGAATACCTGCCTGCCTCTGCTGTGGTTTCACCTTATAGAACTTTCCAGATATGGATTATAAATAGTGCCTTTAGCCAGGCTCCTAATTAAACTTGACATTTTTAAAATATAGCAAGTGAGGTAATGTTGGTCACAGATGAGGTATTTGTACTTACAGATATAAATGCACAAAAGGTAGTTTTCACAATTTAATCCTTTCAATTTTGCTGATGCTGCAAACATTTGACTATTTAAATATTTCACCCAATATGACAACCCAGATTGTGGCTATGTTGACTTTGAGTGTGGGGCCTTGCTTGTTCTACTGACCACTTTGCGTACTTACAGGATGCTGAGTTAGTTGTACTGTTGTGAAAACGTATCAGGGAAATTAAAGAAATTTGGAATATTTCCTTCTTGTAAGGTTCTGGTTATCGAATTTTGAACTATGGGAATATGTGAGTAAGGTGGAGTAATGAAGGCAAGGACAGAGTGACTGTGAATTTAACTGATACATTTGATGAGCTGAACAATTCTAATGTATGTTTACCTAAGAGATGAAATAAGGATGGGTACAGAGCAAGAATAGATCTGAATGGCTTGTGAGATACAATATGCAAGGTGTGACAGAACACTATCGTTGGAAATGTAAAAGGAAGTTTACTTTTGCTGTCTAAAGGTTAAATTTAAAGAGATAACAGTAATGAAGTCTGCAGTTTGAAAGAATTTAAGTAAAATAAGTCAGAAATCCAATGGAAAATTGTATTAGAGGGGTGGAGCTCTTTTTGATCTCAGAGAACAAAAGGAATAGCTGTTTGACTCTTCGCAAGCAGCATGTGAAGGAAGTCAGATTTGAAAAGCAAACTGTTAGTTAAACATCAGAAATGAGGTGAAGACACTGTGTAGTAATTTTATATTGGCTTCTAAATCTATAAAGGTATTTTAGAACAGATAAGGGAGAGTTAGAACATAAGAACTAGTCAGCCATCCAGCCCCTTGAACCTGCTCCACCATTCAACAAGATCATTGCTGATCTTTACATGGATCCAGCTCCATTTACCTGTCCGCTCACCATAACTCTTAATTCCTATAAGAACATTAGACTAGGAGCAGGATTATAAAGCTCAGATGGAAATTAAGATTTGTTGGAACTGCAGCGATACAGTGTGAAGCAATCAGAGTCATAGAGTCACAGAGGTTTGCAGCATGGAAACAGACCCTTTGATCCAACGTGTGTCCATGCTGCCCCATTTTTAAACCCTAAACTAGTCCCAATTTCCCACACTTGGCTCATATCCCTCTGTACTCATCTTACCCATGTAACTGTCAAAACGCTTTATAGAGAGCTTTATATTGTCCCAGTTAAGCGTACTTCTAGTTTACTTTACTACTTGTTTCTATTTCTTAATAAACATTTACTTTGTTAAAATCATCAGAAAGTCAGGGGCATTTTCTGGATTTCGAAGCTCTCCAGAATATACAAATTGATAATACAGTTAAAGGTAATTATTTCATGTTTCCCTCTGGGATTTGAACCACTCGGGATTTACAGTCAGCCACAGGATAGGTCTTATGAGGAAAGGTTAAGAGATCTGGGGCTTTTCTCTTTAGAGTGGAGGAGGATGAGATGTGACTTAATAGAGGTTTATAAGATGATGAGGGGGATAGATAGAGTGGACATGCAGAGACTATTTCCTTGGGTGGATGTAGCTGTTACTAGGGGACATAACTATAAAGTTCACAATGGGAGATATAGGAGGGATATCCAAGGTAGGTTCTTTACTCAGAGAGTGGTTGAGATGTGGAATGCACTGCCTGCTGTGATAGTGGAGTTGAACACCTTAGGAACTTTCAAGCGGTTATTGGATAGGCACATGGAGCACACCAGAATGATAGGAAATGGGATAGCTTGATCTTGGGTTTGGACATAGCTTGGCACAACATCAAGGGCAGAAGGGCCTGTACTGTACTGTTCTATGTTTTATCCTTAGCAGTACATTTCTCTTTTAGAAATGGTTGAATTACTCAAGTAAGGAAAAAACAGCTCACTGATTCCACATAAAGTGATTTCAATTTTAGAAGCAAGTGTATCGAAAAAGTAACTTTACGGTGTTCTAATAATAGTCATTAAAATTAAACAGTTTTTTCCATTTCTGTTATTTTCTTGTTGCTCCTGGCATGGATCGTGCCCAGCAGGAGTATTTTACAGCTTTTGTCTGATTCAAATGCTTTGGAAATAAAATTAATAGGACTTCTACATCATCGTAGTTGGACTTCTGCCCAATTTCTCTGAACCCAAATGTTACTAAATTTAGAATTAATACATAATGTTGTTTGCGGTGAATAATTTTTCTTTTTACAATTATTTTTCATTTTCTTCCCTCTGCCTGCCTCCCTCCCCCCTTTATTCTTTCCTGAAGTGTTTGCTCAGTCTAATGTATCATTCCATTGGTTAAAAAAAACTTCTGTTAACACGTATGTAACTAGCTACTTGTTTTGGCACAGTGAGGAGGAATGAGTCTGCTCCCCTTTTATTCAGGCCCTTGGCTGGTCGCAACGTTGGTTTTAAAAATGTGTTTACCCTGGAAATGATTTTTTTCCAATCCAAATATATTTTTTAACAAGAAACCAAATAAACAATGTTTTCTCAAACTACGATTATTAGTTACCAAACCCGAGAAGGAAATAATAAAGGTGTGATCGTGGATGCAGAACCACAGAATCATAGTATAGGAGAGACTCTTCGGCCCATCAAATCTGCACCAATGCATGAAAGGCCCTGACCTGCCCACCACATCCCATTTGCCAGCATTTGGCCCATTACCTTGGCTCACATAAACACATGCAGAGATATCAAAAAATAAGACCGTTAGAGTCCAATAACATGTTAAAATGATGTATTATTAAGTCCTTTGCTTGTCTTTGAGGGTAGATTGTTGAACTGGCTGCTTCAAGTTAGTTGCTTTCCAGTAGAATTCTGGAATTAACTTGGTTCAGATCTGTAATTTGTTGAACATGTTCTTTTGGTTTCAGAGAGACATTTCTTTTTTTTTCCTTTTTTTTTCTAACAGAGCATTTAGGTACTGTGCTATTCCTTCCCCACTTCGCCCCTTAATCGTCTTCTGTCTAACAAAAACAGCCTCAAGTCCCTCAGCCTTTCCTCATAAGACCTTCCCATCATTACCAGGCAATATCTTGGTATATCTGCTCTACACCCTTTCCAATGCTTTCACATCCTTGTAACGCGGTGACCAGAACTGTATGCAATCTTCCAAGTGTGGCTGCATCAGAGTTTTGTACAGCTGCAACATGATCTCATGGCTCCTAAAACTCAATCCCTCTACCAATAAAAGCTAACACACCATACACCTTAACAACCTTATCAACCTCGGTGCCAACTTTCAGGGATCTATGCATATGGACACCAAAATCTCTCTGCTCATCCACACTACCAAGTAACTTACCATTAGCCCACTACTCTATATTTCCTCCTCATCCAACTCCTCTGAGATTGGGGGATACAAAGAATTTATTACCATCCTCCCTGTGGGCTCAATTGCAGAAGATCTAACACCTGTCCTTTTACCTCTTCTACGCTCACCATCCAAGTCCCAAAACATTCACTTGCACCTCTTTCAGTTTGGTGGATTGTATTTGCTGCTCCCAATGTGATCTCTATCTCAGAGAGACCAAGCATAGACTGGGTAATCGCTTTGCTGAGCATCTTTGGTCTGTGTGCAGCAATGACCCTGACCTTCTGGTTGCTGCTATTTTAACACACGATCCTGTTCCCGTACCCACATATCTGCCCTTGGCCCTGCTGCAATGTTCCAGTGAAGCTCAACACAAACTGAAGGAACACCATCTCATCTTCCAGCTCAGCACTTTACAGCCTTCCGATTTCAACATAGAATTCCCCCACCCTGCCCCCAACATCTTCATTTTAGTTTCTCTGCCTCCTACGCCATTCACACCCTTTATTCTCTCTGTGGACAGCAATTAGCTGGTTTCTGTGGCTTTGACTCATCTTTCATTCTCTCTCCCTGCAGTGTAAATATCTCCCACTTTCTGTGTCTTTTAGCTTTGACAAAGGGTTGTCTGGACTTGAAACATCAGCTCTTTTCTCTTCTCACGGATGCTGCCAGACCTGCTGAGATTTTCCAGCATTTTGTCTTCTCTGGTTTGCTGTGACTAACTGCTTGTTGATTGTCTCTTTCTGGAGACAATTTCCCATTATAGCAGTGAGAGCTGTGGCCATTTCTTGTTTTTGCTTAGTCTGGCTTTTCCACCAGGCTTTTTGCTCAGATTTGTGAACCTCTGAATCATATTCTTTCTCTATCATTTTCCTAATTAATTAATCATGTTCTGTTACTATCATTTTATATTAAAGAATCGTCTCTTCCCCGTGTCAAACTTACACTTCCTTCCATACTCTACAAGACCACAAGAGGACACTCTCGACCTTCTGATTTCACTCTGTGGCTAGTATTTACAACCTTGCTTGGGTGAGGCTCATAAAATCCCACCTGAGACCAATAGAGAATTCTGTTCTGCGATTCTGGGGCAGGTGTGATGGTAAGATTTGGCGGGTGTGTTTTCCATTTCATATCACTGACTTTTTCTGTCTAGCCCGCTTTTATCTCTTTTTAATTTCTATCCAATTCCACAGACCATTCTCTGGGAGTTTCTCTAGGTCAGAGTCCTCAGCTCCCCACTAAGAGAGAGAGAGACACTTGCCTCCTAAATCTTGTGCTTAAAAATCTCAGACAATACCAGACTGACAAAACCAGTGTTTCAGTTTAAAGGCATAACCTTTATTTGACCAGGAGAAATCATTAAAGGGTCAGGGCAGCTCCCAAGGTGGAACCTGTAGTCCTCTCTAATGAAATCTGATATATACAATTCAAAACAGATTAATTTTGGGGTTTTCTTATCAATTGCCCTGCCTTTCATTAGCTTTAAATCAATCATCTTTAATATACATAAATCAACAATAAAACGTGTCATATACCATAGCCAAGTGTACCTTATCCTCTGGCATAATAACATGTTCCAAGTCCACCATAGCAACTTGTAGAGCTTAAATTAAATTTTGATTTGATTTATTATTGTCACATGTATTAGTATACAGTGACAAGTATTTTTTCTTGTGTGTTATACAAACAAAGCACACTGTTCATAAAGAAAGCACAAAGTGCAGAATATAGTGTTACAGTCATAGCTAGGGTGCAGTGAAAAATCAACTTAGGTCCATTCAATAATCTGTAAAAGGCAGTGAAAGTCACAGTGGACATACCAAATGAGGAAGTGGATCGGCTTTCTTAACTGTAGCATCAGTGTGGAGGAATCGGGACAGATTGTTGGTGATCTGGATGCCAAAAAACTTGAAGCATTCATGAACAAAACATCAAAAATTGAAAATAAACTGTCATCAATTATTGTGAAAATCCATTTACTAATACTATTCAAGGAAGGAAATCTGTCTTTACATGGTCTGGCCTACATGTGACTCCAGACCCACAGCAATGTAGTTTACTCCAAACTGCCCTCTGAATTAGTCTAACAAGCCACTCAATTGTAGTAAATAGTGATGGGCAACAAATGTTGGCCTTGCCAGTGATGCCTATATCTCATGGAAGTATTTTTTGGAAAAAAAGCTCAATTAAGTGGTTTGCAATAGTGTCAAGCATGTTAGCAACCCACAGCTCACAAGACACTATAAACCAAATAGTATACTTGTTTTCATTGCCACATTTGGTATTTGATACAACTTCATGTTGGATTACAGTAATATTTATTATTGTATATTTATGAATCAAGTTCTTGTGTTAGTCTCATCTTTAGAAACACTTGGAAATGTTGTACCATGTTGAATGAGGTGGAAGTAGGATTTTAATGGCAAACTCAGTCACAATTACTCCTGGGCAAACTCTCCAGCTCTGAAAAGCTAATCCCGTATTTGTGAAATCTCAAAACTCTTCATTCAGTGATAGTTTATAGCTTTTAAAAATAATGAAAAAATATTTGTTTTTAAAAATATTTTTATTTCAGCTTCTACCTTAATCCCACGTCTCTACCTTCATTCCTTTTTCTGCAAAATTATAGAAAATGAAGAATAAAACACGATAGTTATTTCCTGGTTTGCTGTCTGTGAGAATTTTTTAGTGATTGGTTTTTTGGCATACTGGATACTAATAAACCCTCGTGACATTACACCAGATTCAAGCAAATGTTGCTTTTTTAGACTTTTTTTGGGATGATTAGGGATGAGCGGTTCAATCTTTTGCTGACTGCAAAACTTTATCCATGAGTAAGAATGAACCTATATTTTAAATCCCCTCACTTGATGAAGGGACAGTGCTCTGAAAGCTCATGATTCTGAATAAACCTGTTGGACTTTAACCTGATGTTGTGAGACTTCTTACTGTGCCCACCCCAGTCTAACGCTGGCATCTTCACCTCGTGTTTAAAATATATATTAGGTGATGGTCAATTAATGGCAGCCTTTGTCTAATTCATGGGATAAGTCTTCTAAAAGTTATTAAAAGAAAAACAATTTCTGCACATAGATCCATAAACTTGTTGCGTTTTCCCCCATAAACATGATCCTGAAAAAACAGTGCCTCAAATAAATGAATATGTTTTCCCAAGGGAGTTTGTTTCATTTCAATCGGAACATATATTACTGGTTTCTTGTTTGGATAATTTATTTATTGTGGTGTTGGGAATAGATTGATAAAGTGCGCAGAATTGCCTCAACAAGTGTCTTAAATTTTTATATTTTATTAAGGCCTCGTGGTACCAGCCTAAGTTTCTATCTTTGGAACATGCTAACATTGTAAGTGTAAAGCCATGTTCAGATTGTCAAATCAGACAGTAAGTGAAATGGGGAATGTGTCTAACAGGTAGTTAGTGGTGCAACTGCAAACCACATAAACAAAAAAAATCCAGAGGACCAAAAACCCCAGGGTGCAATAACTGAAAGCAGCTTCATGAGCTGAGCAAAGCAGAGGGAAGTTGGGATTATGTTTGTCCATATATCTTTGAATCTTAAACAACAGAATTTTAAAATGGCGAGCAGCATTCTCAACAGATTCTATAGATTCCGGCCTGCAGTTTCTGCATGACTCCTATTAAGGTAATTTGGGTGGAATTAAATCAAATAGTACAAAAGGTAACGGAGATTCAAGTGTGGGTTAGCTGCACCCATAACTTTCTTACACCAGATTTCTTTGATTTTTTTAACACTCGCTTTTGTTTATTCATGGAATGTGAGATTTGCTAATAAGATCAGCATTTATTGCTTTTCCTGAATTATCTTTGAATAGGTGATAAGTTGCCTTCTGTTCCTGCGGTGTAGATACACTCACTGTGCTGTTAGGGGGCAGGTGTTGGGAAAAGTTCCAGGATTTCGACTGAGTGATAGTGAAGGAACAGCGATATAGTTCCAGGACAGCGGGGTGTGTGACTAGGAAGGGAACTTGCAGGTGGTGATGTTTTTGACAAAGGGATTGCAGACTTGAACATTAACTCTGATTTCTCTCTCTGCATAGACCTGCTGAGATTTTGCAACATTTTCTGTTTTTGTTCCCAATTTGCCCTTGTACTTTGAAGTGGTAGAGGACACAGTTTTGGAAGATCTCAGGAGCCTTGGTGAGTTGTTGCAGTCTCATCATAGTACACACTGTGCCTCAGGGATGGAGGAAGTCAATGTTTGTGGCTGGGGTGTGGATCAAGTGGAGCTGCTTTGTCCTGGATGGTGTTGAGCTCCTTGAGTTTTGTTGGAGCTGCACTCATCCAGGCAAGTGAGGAGTATTCCATCACACTCCTGACTTGTATCTTATAGATGGTGGGCAGGCTTTCGGAAGTCACGAAATGAGTTACTTACTGCAGGATTCCTCAACTTAAATCTCTCTGGTAGCCACAATGTTTGAGTCCAGTTCAGTTTCTGGTCAATGGTAACCCCCAGGATGTTGATACTGTGCAATTGAGTGACGGTGATGCCATTGAAAGTCAAGGGAAGGTAGTTCTTTTGGAGGATGATCTTTTCTCTTGCATGATGCAAAGATTAGTTATCACTTATCAGGATAAGCCTGAATATTATCCAGCTGTCACTCTATATGGATGCAGATTGTCTGTGTCCAAGGAATCATGACTGTTACTGTACAACATGCAACAATCAGAGACCATTCTTGATTCTGACTGTTTGATGGAGGGAAGATCATTAATGAGACAGCTAAAGTTGGCTGGACGTGAGAAACTTTGCAGTGGTGTCCTAGGACTAAGGTAATTGGCCTTTAACATCCATTATCCTTTGAACCAGGAATGACTCCAATCAGCAGAAGGCTTGACCCTGATTCCCATTGATTTCAGTTTTGCTCACACTCATCGATGCCACACTTGGTCAAATGCTGCCTTGATACCAAGGGTATCCCACCTCACCGTCATCCCATCTGTACCCATAAAACTGGCCATACCTCCAAAGGCAAGCTCCCCGACGTTTGCACTCATTCCACAGTGTGCACCAGATCCTCAGTCCCTCAGGCATTCCCGTTCACCTGAATCCAGCATTTATCCTCTTATCTGACAAATCACTAAAACTAAATTAACAAATTAAACGGCAAAATGAAACAACAGCTCTTAAAAGGCCGTGGCATCAAACGAGCAAATCCCAAAGTGGGATGTCCATTGAGTCTTCTAATAAATGTCCAGTGGGATGTCCAGTGCATTCTGAGCTGATAGTGGCCGCAGGAGAAACTCTGCACTCTGAATGATATCTGGGTACTTCTTGCTCTCGTATTTTTTACTTTCTTTAACAGTTGAAGCAGAATTTCAATGGTAGGTCACTGAGTGCAATTGAAAATTATTATCTAGTCAACACTTCAGAGACAAAAACTGACAACTAGCCAATATCCAGTGGCTGAAGAACAAATGGCACAAATCTCACTTAGTGACGCTCAGGCAGGTGTTGGGGTGGAGGGATGATATCGACTCAGATTCATGAGCTGGCAAGGAAGACTCAAAGCCCAGAACATTGTAGGCCCAAACGTTCATTGTGGAGTTGAGAGGATCAGTCAGGATTTAACCTCTCTCTTTCTCCCTCTCCCTTTCACACTTATTCCCCCTCACTCTCTCTCACATACTCTCTCCCTCTTTACACATTGTCTCTTGCTCCCGCTCATTATCTCTCTCCTTCATATTTTCTCATTCTCTCTCTCTCTCTCTCTCTCTCTCTCTCTCTCTCTCTCTCTCTCTTTCTCTTTCTCTTTCTTTCCCCCCTCAGTTTCCAGCCCCTCACATGCTCCAACAATAGTTGGCCCTGCTCATGTTGTCCTGTGCGCCAGTCTGGCCCACCTAGACCCTGCTCTGGATGCCTGGCCTCCACTCCCTCCTCCTCCCCAGCACCTCTGCTCTCTGGGCTGCTATCTCTCGCCTCACTGGGCACTGTTATTTAGTTCTGCCACCTTCAGCACCTCAGGCCCTCAGCTCTGGTCCCCCAAACTGCAAACTCTTTGCCACTGTGTCCACTACTCCTCCAATCATACACTATTTCTCTCCCACTCTACTTCTGATATGACCAAACATGAAAAAGAAACAGCCTTTGATTGGACTAGTAGCTCCATCAGAATCTTACATTCAAATCTACCTGTTTTACTGGCATTTTCAAAATTAGCTCTGGGCGTCTCATGGAGGGTTTTTGAGGGCAGCACCCAGCCTCAGATGTACTTTGGACAAGCCTGATATACAGCTCAAAGTTGGGGTTTGGACAGATCAGCTGAAAGCAATGATTGCAGTATACTGTTGTACCTCACATAAATTATATACAGACCTAGCAATGTTGAAAGAACAGGCAGGGGTGGAGAGCTTTGGCACTGGCTGTTCATTATTTCCGATTCAGTCATTCTAAACAGTCACTGTATTTCCAGCCAAATTTACAAAAGAGAAACATCTTTGTTCAAACTTGGCACCTAAACGAGGTACAAGACATTTATTAGTCTGGTCGTGTAAAAATATATTTCACTTTTCATTAAACGTGTACATGTTTACGGAACCTTGGAAAGTGTCTGCTATATTTCATTACAATTTCAAATGTATACTTCCGCATTCACAACGGTTCACTTCCATCTGCGCAATTAGTAACTACCGTCTGAGGCAACAATGGCTGAAGTGGTAATTTACAGGTGGTATTATAATGTCCGTATAGCAATCATTACTGTTTCTAATTGTAATTATTCTGATAAAATGGTGGTACAGTGGTTAGCACTGCTGCCTCACAGCTCCAAGGACCCGGGTTCAATTCTGGCCTTGGGTCGTTGTCTATGTGAAATTTGCACATTCTTTCTGCGTGGGTTTCCTCCGGATGCTCCAGTTCTTCCCCACACTCCAAAGATGTGCAGGTTAGTTGGTTTGGCCATGCTAAATTGCCCCTCAAGACATGTAGGTTAGGGGAATCAGCCATGGTAATTGTGCCGGGTTATGGGGTTTGGGTGAAGGGTGAGTCTGGGTGAAATGCTCTGTTGGAGGGTTGGCACAGACTCGATGGTCCAAATAGTCTTCTGCATGGTAGGGACTCTATGATTCTATAGGAGATGTGATGAGAATAGATAAAACTTAAAACACAAAGCATTCAATGAGAAGTTTTACTGCATTCATAAACTGATCTCTATGACAATATTGTCATAAAATATGATCAATTTTGCTCTTACCTTCAAGCCATTGGCCTTGATTGATTGACATTGAAGCAAAGTTTATGTTACACTGTATCTTCATAAGATCAAGAATTTTCTTTCTGGTTAATATACTAATTGTAATATTACCTTGTAAAGGTGCCTAAGGAGATGCAATTATAGTGATAACTTTACTCAGAGTTTTTACTGAATTACTTGCCTTTGGCGACACGCTTTATGAAGGGCTCAGGCTGCCAATCTGTAACCTTAGATCTGTTACATAAATAGCAATAAAGTATCATTAGGAATGAGAGTGGAGTGTGAAAGCTTCATCAAATATTTTGTCCAATGCACTTTTAAACATAGTTTCTGTCAGTAAAATATTTCAGAAATAAATTGTATATTGGCAACACTTTAGTCTTGGTCTCAGCGCTATTTCTCCCCTCTGAACTTCCAGCAATCTGTGCCGAAATCAAGATTCATTGCATTTTCAGTTATTGTTCTAGAACCTCTGAACTTTGATCATCACTTCCTCCTTTAGCCTCTTACTTTGCAGGGAATTATAACCAAAGTTTGGCATTGTATGTTCATTGCTATTTGAATTATCTTATATTCTTTCCGACTCTTTTCAAGGTTGATCATGTCTGGTACTCACTAATGTATATTAAACAATCCATCTTCTCTTCCCATCTGTGTATCAATAGTCTTAATTTATTTATTAAAGATAGACAGTTTTATCTATCAAGTTTTATTTTCAGCAGACCAAGTGTGAGGTTGAATGCTTCTATACATCATACTGTCAGCACCGTATATACAATGGCATAAAGTCTGCAAAAACAAAATACAGACACGCAAGAACCTGTAGTGGGAATAAGTGTAACAGAGTTACTCGGAATGAGCCACCTTGTATTAACACTACCCCTTTGTATCGATCCAATGTAAAGTTGTTTCAGTTAACAGGAGTTTGGGTTTCACAAGCAAATGTGGTGGAAAAGGCAATAGTTTCAATCTATGGCAATTAAAGATAGTTTGCAAGTTACAAATTTCGTCAATTGAAGGGGAACACGAAAATGTGATTTCAAATTGTGAAAGGTTTCACTGAATTCATTTCCTAAACTTAAAATGACCTTACAATCTGTCTGATATACCTGTGCACAATTCAACACTAAATCATTTGTTTGCAAGTCTTATACTCTCTGCATAACAGAAGCAAAGATAAAATAATGAAATCAGAGCTCAGAGTTATTTATAAGCCAGTGAAATTGGTGACTGTACCTGTGCTGAAATGCCCGTTTTAGAGGGAGTTTGGATGGAACCACAAATTATGTGTGTTTCCTGTGGGCAGGAAAAGCTATGCTTCACACAAACACAAAATGCTGTTAAAAAGGGTGTTTTGGCAGGAATTCCATTTCTTCTGCAATAAACGCCAATTGGTTCAGGAACAAGGGGATACAGTTTAAAGTGATTGGTAAAAGAATCCAAGCGGACATGTAAGACTTTTCTAAAAATTTAAAAAAAACAACGGATGAGATTTCATGGCCTTGCTCATCCTGAAATTGTCTCGCCTGAGGTCAACAGACCTTTCCATGTTCTGCCCCTCGCTTGCTCTGATTCACATGGTGGGCAGGACTGTAAAATTCTGGCCTTAGCTCTCTTTGATAATTCACCCTGTTCCCAGTAGAATTTGGCAGCTTTGTAATTACTCTTTGTGGTGCTGTCCTGATTATCATGGCCCCATCTAAAAATTGATCATAAAACCATAATAGAAAGGAGGAGAATTAGGCCACACGATCCGTCAAGTCTGCTCTGCTATTCAATCATGGCTGTTTATTTTCCCCTCATTTCCATTCTCCTGCCTTTTCTCCATAATCAAGAACCTATCAATGTTTGTGTTAAAGACACTCAATGACCTGGCTTCCAGAGCCTTCTGCAGTAAAGAGTTCCACTTTTCACATGCTTTCTTGAGATTTATCCTGTTATTGGCATTTATACTGGGGAATGTTGAATGTAACCTCCCTCCTGTCTTGAATATTAAAAAATAGGAAGCAAATACACTTTATTTCATCAGTCCTTTGCCATTGAATTTGAAACATTGGAGAATATTGCACCTGAGTTGGTTCCAGGAATAAATTCTAATGAAATCAGGACAAATAAACTAATAAATCTTTAGTTGTTGTGATGAATTACATTTGTCAATGTCAATGCTTTGTTGATTAAGAAGTGCAGCATAGAATCCCTACAATGCAGACAGAGATCCCTCACCCCATCAAGTCTGCCCTGAATCTCCAACATAGCATCCCATCCAGGCCCCATTCCTGTAACCCCACGAATTTCCCCACATTTTTATCCCATAAATTCTATGTATCTTAAGGCACTTTATTTACCATGGCCAAACTAATTAGCCTGAACATCTTTGGACTGTGGGAGGAAACCTGAGCACCTGGAGGAATGCCATACAGACGCGAGGAGAGTATAAACTGTCCATAGACAGTGACCTGAGGCAGGAATCAAACTCAGGTCTCCGGTGCTGTGAGATAGCAGGGATGAGAATTGTGCCACTGTGCACAGTTCCACTCTGGAATCAGAGCTATTGGAGACAAACCTTTATATTGTGTTAGTAGTGTGAGACTTAATAAAAGATGTTTAAGGACTCTTGCCTTCTATTGGCTAGGGATGGAATGGCGAGCTGGGAGAGGCAGCAATCCAATTGCTGCTTCAGAAAATGATCAAACTCTGCTGCTCGCCCAGAGGAAATTGTGACACTGCAGAAAGCAAATGGCAAAGCTTTGGATTCCTGGCTGGTTGCCCTGAGACACAGGAGATGGTTTGTTTGTGGTTGGGAGGCGGAAAAAACAGCTGCCAAAGATAATGCTCAATTTAGTTTAGAAAATATCCTGAACTTTCCCCGATTCCCTCCACATCTGATGGTGACAAATGCACCCTTGTAAAGTGTGCAGGATCACCTAACTCTTGGTGCAGGGCTCAATCTTCTAGAAACTACAATGAGCAGGAGTTTTCCATTGAGAAATTGTATTTTTTTTGGAGGGATTTATTTTCCATAAAATTTAAAATTTTCTAGTGTAGTGTTGAGAAAAATTTATTTTTAAGTTCCATGAAAATAGCTTGGATCAAATCCCAGCTATGTCTGAGTTGATGGTTTATTTACTGTTGAGGGTTTAAGTGTCACTCCACTTAATTAAACGCTCAGGCAACACTTCAGGTCGGTATTGAGGGAGTTCAACACTGTCTGAGAGACTATCTTTTGAGTGAGTTGTTAAACAGAGACCCAGTCTGCTCTGGCAAATGGATATCAAATATCCTATGTTTAGAAGGGTAGGGGAGTTATCCCTGGGTGTCCAGGCACATTATCCTGTAATAATCACATTGATATTTGTTGGATCTTGCTGTGCAATCTCTCTCATTTCCTATAATACAAATAATGGCCATATTAAGTTACCGGATTTTCCATTCCCCCATTGTGTTTTCCAGCAGTAGAGGTGGCTCAATATTTATTGGCTGTTGGCAGAGCCTTCCAGTCCTGCTGAAGTCTTCTTTCTAAACTGCTCTAATCTTGCATATTTTTTTAAAGTTAAAGAACAAAACAGCACGGGAAACAGGCCCTTCAGCCCAACAGGCCCACGTTGCCACCTCGATGTTCCCACTTCTACCCATGATCCCTATCTATGTTTATAGACCTATGCATTGGAACAAAATTTGAGACAATTTAGGGAGAATTTGTTCTGCCAATTAGCCTAAGAGCACATCTTTGGGATGTGGGAGGAAACCGGAGCACCCGGAGAAAACCCACGCAAGCACGGGGAGAATGCGCAAACTCCCACAGACACAGGCCCAAATCCATGTACCTGCACAGTGATAGTCACTGAGCTGTCGTGTTGCCCATCAAATGGTCCAGGTCATGCGTACACTAACGACGTGAAGCATTAAGATACTCTCAAAATCCAAAAGCAGCCCTCTCATGACCCATCGTGTGTATGCCCCTTGTTAGACAACAAAGGGGGACCAAAGTACCTGTAGGATAAAAAAAAATCAATATCATTGACAATTTACACACTTCCCAGGGAACTCCCTTCATGATCCCTATTTTAAATCGGTTTTCTATATCCCTCCAATCCCATTCTGTTCATGTGCCTATCTAAGTATCTCTTAAATAACTCCAGAGTACCTGCCTCCACCACTTGGCAGCGCGTTCCATACCCCCACCACCCTTTGTGTGAAAAACCTCCCTCTAGCTGTTGAAACAGAATCGGCTTGGTTTGTTTGACGGGTAACTCCAGCTCATTAAGTTCACTCTAACACAATTGGCAATGCTGCTTGATGTGTCAAGCTGTCAGTTACACTCTCAAACAATAGCCAGTCAGTACAAGTGAATCAGTAAATCTTACATCAGGTGTTTCTCGGCTTCATCCCTCAGGCTTCTGTAACTTTAGAGACAGAAAATATTTGCAACATTCAATTTGGATTTTGCTGATGTGTGGATTCAAAATTCTAAACTTAACCTTTAAACTCTTTATTCATGACCACTAGTAGTACCACTGCAGGCATCTGGTGTACAAAACCATTTCTGTATTTGTGATATATCAGTTCACAGACAAAATGGGTATGGACCTCCACAAATAAATACTCTTTCTCCTGTTTTCCTACGCAGTCATTCAGCACAATAAGTCTCCCAACTTGGAGTTGTTGGCTTAAAACCAGCTCACAAAAGTGGATAAACCTTTTCTTTCCCTATTGATTTAAGGAGCCCAATCTAAAAATGAGTAGCACAGTGGCCTAGTGGAACCGAGGTTCAATTCAGGCCTCGGGTGACTGTGTGGAACTTGCACACACTCCCCGTGTCTGCATGGGTTTCCTCTGGGTGCTGCAGTTTCCTCCCATGCTCCAAAAGTGTGCAGGTTAGGTGGATTGGCCATGATAAATTGCCCCTTAGTGTCCCGAGATATAGAGGTTAGGGGATTGGCAGGGTAAATATGTGGAGTTATGGGGATAGGGCCTGGGTGGGACGCTCTGTCAGAGAGATGGTACAGATTTGACAGGCAGAATGGCCTCCTAGTGCACTGTAAGGATCCTATGATTCATTCTATTTGACGATTTTATGATTCAAAATAGTGGTGGGCAGCACAAAATCACTCAGAATTTATTACAAATCAGCAATACCATTCAGGTAGCCAATAAGAATGGCCGGTGAGTGATGGAAGGGATTTATATTGATGCCCAGGCTGACGTTGAGTACATTCTCTGGGTTGTATTTTGATTTGTGTCTCTCTCCATCAGTACCATAAATAATCACCAGACTGCGCTAAACCACCTACACAGGCTTCTCCTGACTCATGTTAAACCAGCTGATACATTTCCCAAAGTGTTGGAACAGTCCTCGGGCTATGTATCCTGTGCTGAATTTTAAGCACAAATTCTCATGACTGGAGGTAAAATGTGTGCTTGAGGTAAATGTTCAAACTATATTTGCACAATGGAGAAAATGAATAGATTGTTTGAAAGAAGAATATAATGGTTTGTTAAAATAGCTTTCTACCACATTTAATTTCAGTTGCAGCTCAACTTCAGGCAATACCAGGAAGTTGGTCTTTAATTCAATTAACATTCTGCAGCTTTACTGCTTTTTGTTCAAACACTATCTCAGGATGGTGAAATCGCTAACTACATCTTGAAGTAGTAGCATCTCAATTTATTGAAACATAAAAGCACAGTGAATACCTTCCCCATAATGCTCCAATCTTTTATTTAGTAGATTTTGTTTGTGAATTGAAAAACAGGTAAGATTGAAGAGGAAGCAGTTAAAGAATATCATCACTGAATGCCAGTTAGTATAACAAAGTGAAGCAAATCTTCAAACACCAACATGTTCACAATTGCAGTAATATTAATCCTGATATCACAAACATACAACTAACAATTGCCTTATTTAAATGAACAAAGTTTATTTATTAATCAAAAATAAGGCTTACATTAACACTGTAATGAAATTACTGTGAAAATCCCTTGTCACCACACTCTGGTATCTGTTTGGGTCAATGCATCTAACCAGCACGTCTTTCAGATTGTGGGAGGAAAGTAGAGCACTATGAGGAAACCCACGCAGACACGGGGGGAACGGTCAGACTGACAGTAACCCGACGCTGGGAATTGAACTCAGGTCCCTGGTGCTGCGAGGCAGCGGTGCTAACCACTGTGCTACTCAAAGACATATTGGCAGAACTACTGCCTCACAGCAGTTGGTTGGGTGACGGTGGAGTTTGTACATTGTCCCCATGTCTGCGTGGGTTTCCTCCAGCTGCTCTGGTTTCCTCCCACAGTCTAAGGAAGTACAGGTGGGGTGGATTGGCCATGCTGAAATTACCCCTTAGCAGTCTAAGGTGTGTAGGTTAGGGGAATTAGCCACGGTGAATATGAGTGATTACAGGTATAGGGTGGGGGAGAGGACCTGGGTAAGACACTCCATCAGAGATTGGTGCAGACACAGTAGGCTGAATGGTCTCTTTCTGCACTGTAAGGATTCATCTCTCATATTTAATATATGTTTGGTCAGCAGTTCTCTATTTCAGGCACTCATTGCTAGCAGTGATCAAGTATTCTCGAGCTGGCCGGATGCACAGTAAAGCTCCCTGTGCTCCATTCTAATGTACCTTATCTCTAACTGCAGAAAACTGCCCCCTACTGCATAAATGCGACTGTTGCAATTCCAGTCAGCCTTCGGGACAGGAAATTATCATTGATGTTATTATAGGAATGTATAACACAAGTACAAAATCCCTTTGTTTTAATTGAGGCTTAAACACACTGATTTTAACTCCCTTGTGAAAATGCAGAGAGGAATTTGAGATGGCCATCTTTTAGAATTTATACAATAACTTGGTTGACAGTTATTTCCAGTCTAAGGGTAGCTGCCAATTTATTGCCAATTAGTACCTCTGAGAAATTGTCCAGCTGGATTCACGCCCATTCGGAAACAATCGAGATTTGCCAAACAATTTCACAGAGGACCCTTTAGTCATCAGCACGGGAAAACTTTTATCCTCTACTGAATCAACTGGACTCCAGAAAGGAAAGGATAGTTTGAAAGAACACACAGGGGAAACAGATATAGGCTGCATAGCAATAATAGTTTTAAAACTGCTTCAGTCAAGATATTCCAAATAATTACATTTAATGGTATTGAGAATTTGTAAACAATTATTTTTAACTTTAAACAGCAATGCCTGGACCATTTGATGGGCAACACGACAGCTCAGTGACTATCGCTGTGCTGTGCAGATACATGGATTTGGGCCTGTGTCTGTGGGAGTTTGCGCATTCTCCCCGTGCTTGCGTGGGTTTCTCCGGGTGCTCCGGTTTCCTCCCACATCCCAAAGATGTGCTCTTAAGCTAATTGGCAAAACAAATTCTCCTTAAATTGTCTCAAATTTGGTTTTTAATCTATAGATCTATAAACATAGACAGGGATCACGGGTAGAGGTGGAAACATCGGGTGGCGGCGTGGGCTCATTGGGCTGAAGGGCCTGTTTCCCGTACTGTTTTGTTCTTTGTTCTTTGTACTCAAGTTTAGAGGGATGTCTTAAATAAATTTCCCTAATTTAAAATGATTTCACAAAGGATTCTGTTGAAGTAGATTAAATGCTGTTGCAGAGATATTTGGTCAAACATGGAAGATGCAAATCAGACAGAAAATATTTGCCCCTCAATTAACATCTTCAGAAGGGATTATCAGCCATTGTCATGTTGCTTTTACTGGGAGCTTCCTGAGCCAATTTATTGCTCAGTTTCCAGCATTGCAAACGTACTTCATTGGCTATGCCGTGCTGAGAGTTTTCCTGAGGTTGTGAAAGATGCTGTGTGAGATCAATCATGATTTTATCGATTGGGAAAGCAGGCTTGAGATGGTGGGAGGAGGGGGCAGCGGGATGGAGGGGGCACGGGAGTGAGGGGGGATTGCCAGTGGTGATGAATGGGGTGAAGATTGCAGGCGATTATTGACAATGGATGGGGGACGGAATCGCCATGTTAATGGGCTGGGTATGGGGAGTGGGGGCCTGTTTGTTAACTTTGAGATCAGGGTTCCCATTAAAAAGGACTGTGGTTTCTGTGAGCTTGCCACCATCTTTCGGCCACACCAAGAATGATGCCTTTCTTTTTGATAAAGTGACAGCAGATCTGGAGATGAAATTTTGGTTATTTCTCTGGGCAGAAACACACCTGTTTTCCACCATTTTTTTCAGAAATTTCCACTCCGCATCCTGATTTAAGAGAGGATATAATTGTGTTTAAAAATAGTTCAGAAATTGTTCATAGGATAAGAGGTGATCTCGGGCTTAGGTAACACACAACCCATCAGGCCTCTGTATCAGCCCCTCTTCAATATGTCAGAAAGTGAATTCAAATATTCTCCAAAGGACTGCTTCTCCAATCACACGGGCCAATACTCTCCCTCTTTTGCTGTAATTTGGATCACTAGTGATCCGATCAGCAGCAAATGTAGAGAGAATCAGTCTCTGATTGGAGGAGCTGTTTCCTTTAGCTTAAGGCCTGAATGTGGGAGGCGGGGGTTGGTGGGGGTGGGGGGAGGGCTGGGGAGTGGTGGGGAATGGGGTATATGTTCAAGATGGAGGGGAAGAGTCAGGGTGGCTTCCAGGCAGGGGGTCAGTGCTGCCGGATAGGAGAATAGGCTGGTGTGCATAAGAGTGAAAGTCTGTGCGAGTGTGAGATACATACAGGAGGGAGAATCTTTGTATGAATTGTGTGTGTGTGAGAGAGAGTGTGTGTGTTTCAGTGAAACTGTATGTGTGAGCAAGTTGTGCGCAAAAACTGCTTACTATTTCCCCAATAATTGGGACAATTTGTCCCGTGTGTGTGAGTGAATGTGTATGTGTGTGTGTGTTTGTGAGTGTATGTTTGTGATTTTGTGTGTGAGTGTGCGCGTGTGTGTGTGTGAGTTCACTCTATAATGAGATTGACAAATATTATTGGCCCACCCAGTGCGCTGATGCCAATCTTTTAGGTGGGATTAAGCTCCACACCTCCCACTAATGGGGGTGAACCTTCTGGCAGACTGTGAAGCACAGAGTGCTGAAAATTCAACCAACCAAATTCACCCAAAAACAGGCAGGAAAATCTCCCATTTTTCCACCGGTTGGGCACTTGGTGGTTTTTGGGAATTTTGCCCCCAAAGTCTTCATTTTTCTAGAAGTGATGAGGACAGCAGGAGGGACCCTCCTGGGACAAAGCTTTCAGCTTCCCAAATTAAATCATGTGTCTGCCGCAGACTAAACATAATGCAGCATTGGTACAATCGCAGTGAACACGATTAGCAATGAATGTCCAGTATATTTATAGAAAGAGGTGACTGGATTCATATCAGACAACATCAACATGACCATCTGATTTGTAGGAGAGTTAACACATTTCTACAATTGAACAATCAAATATAAACATCTTCCACAATCTCAGAATTTTTCCTCCCTACGATTCTGATTTTTCATCTGGAAAAGTACAAAATTGAAGGGGGGAGGAGCTTCTTTTGTGTACTGGATTACTGTAATTACACTGCCTCCTGGATCATCATAATTACACTGTGTACTGGATTACTGTAACTTCAATGTGCACTGGATTATTGTAATTACACAGTGCACTGGATTCTGGATTACTGTAATTTCACACTGTGCTACACTGGGACTTTGATGTTGTGGCCATTTTGGAGACATGGTTAGAGCAGGGACAGGGTTTCCAGGTTTTAGATGTTTCAGTAAAATCAGGGAAGGTGGTAAAAGAGGGAGAGATGTAGCATTGTTAGTCAAGGACAGTATTACGGTGATTTAAAGGATGTTTAATGAGGACCTACCTATTGAGGTAGTATGGGGTGAGGTCAGAAACAGGAAAGGAGAGCTCACTCTGTTGGAATTTTTCTATAGACCTCTGAAAAGTTCCAGAGGTGTAGAGGAAAGGATTGAAAAGATGATTCTGGATAGGAGCAAAAGTAAAAGGATAGTTGTTATGGGGGTCTTTAACTTTACAAATATTGACTGGAAAAGCTATAGTTTGAATACTTTAGATGGGTCAGTTTTTGTCTAATGTGTGTAGGAGGGTTTCCTAACACAGTATGTAGGTAGGCCAACAAGAGACAAGGTCACATTGGATTTGGTACTGGGTAATGAACCAGGCCAGGTGTTAGATTTTGGAGGTAGGTGAACACTTTGGTGATAATGTCACAATTCAGTTATGTTTATCCTACTGATGGAAAGGGATAGGTGTATACCACAAGGCAAGATTTATAGCTAGGGGAAAGGAAATTATGATGCGGTTAGGCAAGATTTAGGATGCATAGGCTGTGGAAGGAAACTGCAGGGGGTGGGCACAATTGAAATGTGGAGCTTGTTCAAGGAACAGCTACTGCGTGTCCTTGATAATCATGTACCTGTCAGGCAGGGAGGCAGTGGTCAAGCGAGGCAACCATGATTTACTAAAGAAGTTGAATCTCTTGAGAAGGGGAAGAAAGAGACTTACGTCAAGGTGAGATATGAAGGTTCAGTTAGGGGCTTGAGTTAGCCAGGAAAGACTTAAAGAGAGAGCTAAGAAGAGGCAGGAGGAGACGTGAGAAATCTTTGGCAGGTAGGATCAAGGAAAACCCTAAAGCTTTCTATAGGTATTTCAGGATTAAAAGAACGACTAGGGTAAAATTAGCGCCAGTCAATGACAGTAGTGAGAAGTTGTGCATGGAGTCTGAAGAGATAGGAAAAGTGCTAAATGAATATTCTTCGTCAGTGTTCACACAGGAAAAAAACAATGTTGTCAAGGAGAATACTAAAATATAGGTTATTAGACTAGATGGGATTGAAGTTCATAAAGAGATGTTCGCAATTCTGGAAAGTATGAAAATGGATAAGTTCCCTGGGCTGGATGGGATTTATCCTAAGATTTTCTGAGAGGCGAGGAAGGAGATTGCAGAGCCTTTTGGCTTTGATCTTTAGGTCATTGTTGTCCACAGGAATAGTGCCAGAAGACAGGAGGATAGCAAATGTTGTCCCATGTTCAAGAAGGGGAATAGAGACAACACTGGTAATTATAGACCAATGAGCTTTACTTCTGTTGTGGGCAAAATTTTGGAAAGGATTGTAAGAGTTAGGATTTGTAAAGATTTAGAAACAAATAATTTGATTAGTGATAGTCATCATGGTTTTGTGAAGGGTAGATTGTGACTCTCAAACCTATTGATTTCTTTGAGAAGGTGACCAAAGAGATGGATGAGGGTAAAGCAGTTGATGTGTGTATCGATTTCAGTAAAGCGTTTGATAAGTTCCCCACTGTAAGTTATTGCAGGAGATACAGAGGCTTGGGATTGAGGGTGATTCAACGGTTTGGATCAGAAATTGACTAGCTGAAAAAGATAGAGGATGGTGACTGATGGGAAATGTTCATCCTGGAGTTTAGTTACTAGTGGTGTACTGCAGGGATCTGTTTTGGGGCCACTGCTATTTGTCATTTTTATAAATGACCTGGACGAGGGCGTAGAAGAATGGGTTAGTAAATTTGTGGATGGCACTAACGTTGGTGGAGTTGTGGACAGTACAGAAGGATGTTGCAGGTTATCGAGGGACATAGATAAGCTGCAGAGCTGGGCTGAGAGGTGACAAATGGAGTTTAATTTGAAGAAAGGCGAAATGATTCACTTTTGAAGGAGTAACAAGAACACAGAGCACTAGGTTAATGGTAAGTTACTTGGTAGTGTGGATGAGAATAGAGATCTTGATGTCCATATGCACAGATCCCTGAAAGTTGGCACCCAGGTTGATAGGGTTGTTAAGAAGGAGTACGGTGTGTTAGCTTTTATTGGTAGAGGGATTGAGTTTCGAAGCCTGAGATCATGTTGCAGCTGTACAAAACTCTGGTGAGGCTGCATTTGGACCATTATGTACAGTTCTGGTCGCACAACATAGGAAGGATATGGAAGCATTGGAAAATGTGCAGAGGAGATTTACCAGGATGTTGCCAGGTATTGTGGGAAGGTCTTATGAGGAAAGGCTAAGGGACTTGAGGCTGTTTTCGTTGGAGAGAAGAAGGTTAAGAGGTGACTTAATAGAGTATATAAGATGATTGGAAGATTAGATAAGGTGTACAGTGAGAGCCTTTTTCCTCAGATGGAAATGGCTCGCATGACATAACTTTAAATTAAGGGGTGATAGATACAGGAAAGATGTCAGAGATAGGCTCTTTACTCAGAGAATAGTAAGGGCATAGAATGCCCTGCCTGCAACAGTAGTGGATTTGCCAACATTAAGGGCATTTAAACGGTCATTGGATAAACATATGGATGATAGTGAAATAGTGTAGGTTCAATGGGCTTTAGATTGGTTTTACAGATTGGCGCAACATTGAGGGCTGAAGGGCCTGTACTGCGCTGTAGTGTTTAGTGTTTTGTGTTCTATGTTCTATTACTGCAACTTTGCTGTGTAATGGATTACTGTAATTACAGTATGTACTGGATTATTGTTGCTTCACTGTGTACTTGATCACTATAATTAGGTGGGATACTGGGTCACTGTGATTTCACTATGTAATGGATTATTGTAATCTTGTTGTGTACTTGATCATTGAAACTTAACTGTGCATTATGTTACTTAATTTAATCATGTACTGGATCACTGTAGCCTCACAGTGCGCTGGGGGACACCGTTCAGCTTATTAATGTGGATTCTTCATCAATTGCTGTGCGGCTAAGCGCTTTATTTTCTCTTAATGATCGTGAAGTCAAAATGAGTAAGAAGTTACCAAGGAAACCAAAAATCCTCAGGATAGCCAACAGGATGGAAAGAAAGTATCACATTTAAACTTGGTTAAACTTCTGAAGTGGAGTAATTTTGAAGTGTTGCTGGAGGATACATTGACAGGTCCGGCTGGCTGGAAAATCATGGCTGGAAAGCCCAAGGAGAAGGTGGACTGGAAACACTAAGTGTGATTTCATGGAGATTTTCACAAATTAAATAATCCCTCTCAGACCTTTACAATGTTTCAATGAGTGATTTTTCCCAGTGTTTTTGAGCTGGTTGTCCCATTGATTCAAACGGTAAAATGTCTAAATAAGTTTAACCACTTGTTGTTCCATCTCATACCCAATCAGTCATTATTCAAATCACATTCAGAGATATGCAGATGAATAAACACTGGCAAAACACAACACTTAAAAATTCCTGGATAAAAGCAAATTAATGCAGATACTGGAATCTGAAACCAAAAGAGAAAATGCTGGAAAATCTCAGCAGATCTGGCAGCATCTGTAAGGAGAGAAATGAGCTGATGTTTTGAGTCCAGATGACTCTTTGTCAAAGCCCTTTCTACACCTTTTAGCTTTGACAAAGGCTCATCTGGACTGGGCACATCAGCTCTTTTCTCTCCTCACAGATGCTGCCTAACCTGTTGAGATTTTCCAGCATTTTCTCTTCTGGATTTAAAAAATCCTGCCCCATAGCACCCAGTGCAAGAAGGATTTGCAGATTTAAACACATCAGTTTTGCTTCTGTTCGTGTTGCTTTCGATTCCTAGCTCCCAATCAGTAACCAGACTGGAGAATGTACCCTCCACTCACTGGGACTTCCAGCATTGATGTTAAGCGGGGGAGGGGGGGGGTGCTGCACATTGAATGGAATGGTGATAGACTCAGTCACTAGGCTGTTCCTGAGAGGCAGCCAGATCCAGTTCACCTGTTTGGATTGTGATCTTGGAGATACCCTCATCCCCAAACTCCCTTCCATTGGTACAGAAATCCCAGCTTCACCAATAGGGATAGAGTTGTGGACAAACATTGTAATGAGCACCAGTTGTGCTGAATGGACAGTGAGGTGGGTTCAGAGGAAAGCAGGTGAGACAGTCCAGAAAGATAGATCCCTGGCGAGATCTGGAGTCAGCGACAGCAACCTGAAGGAAGGATTGTTTTTATTTAAATATGGTGGTTCTGACCCAGTGAGCTGCAAACACATTTAAAAAGAACTGCGGCACGTTTTGCCATCTGTAACTTTTGGAACAGATACCACTCCATTCTTCCAAATACAAACGTATCTAATAATCCGACTGAGAGCCGTGTGCAGATCCCAGACAGAGATTACCATCAGCATCATACATGCTAGTCACTGGGATTCAAATTAATAAATGTAACACATTCAAATTCAAATCCTCGAGTAAATCTGCTTAAAACTGATTCCTTAACAATGGGCTAAGTAATTTCACAGAAATGTGTTACAACGAAAATAATATATATCATAGTTTTAGTACTTCTGTTACAGGCAGAGATACACAGGGCATCCCCGTGAGCTTTTCATAGATGTGTTTGCCATGTTGTAGGTAGGGGATGCTCAGGTTAAAACATGTCTCACCTGAATGACTCCTGGTCACATTATTTTCCAATCGTTGTATTAAACAGCACTGACCCAATATGAAAGTGTTTGGTAAAATGAATCTTTAACAATTACTCAGAAACCATTCGTACAATGAGGCAAATTGAATCAAAAAGCTTCCCGTCCTGACCTCTTGGTCACTGACAGTAAAGCGGGTGGATAGATTTTGCAGCCTGTCTGAGGAAAGGCAATGTGCCTTAACCCAGCAAAACTCTCAGCAAAATCTCCAGATTCTGAAAAGTTCTCTTCGAAGAATTAATCCCCCGACTGCGTGACGGGAGAATATTTTGAAATAAAACTTAGCTGTCTTTAAGCATGTTTGAAGTTGTGAAAGTGTAACAGAATTGGAAGGGAATGCCTTGAATGAGCCTGATCAACTGCACCTAGATATACCCCAGGGATCTGGAACAGTGTCATCCCAATCCATATAAAACGGAATGAGGCTTAGGGGAAATGATATTGAACTTTTTTGGCTGCAGTTTAGCTCTCGGTCGCCCTCTCAAACTGAGAAACTTTTTTTTTGTTGAAACCCTTCATGAAGAGAGAAGCAAATTTCAGTTTGTTCGGATGGGAGGGGGGTGCATTTGGGAGGGTTTTATTCTGATGTGATCTCCCCCAGCCTGGGTAAACCCGGGATGTCTTACACTGCAGTACAATCGGAAAGGCAGAGGTTCCAGCTGTGTAAGTCCAGCCCAGTGGCAGCTCCTGTGTCTGCCTCATTCCCCGCCCCACATTACAATCACTGCCTCATATTTCCAGCCAGCTTGGCTTGTTGACAGGCAGGGGGGGAGGGAGGGAGAAAATAATGAATGAAAGAATGAGCGGATAAACATCATTTCAGCTGAAGGTGGGAGACTGCTCCTCAATGCAGTTGAGAGCAGATTCGGGTTAGGGTTAGGGGGATACAGTAAGCAGCAAGTCTCCCAGTCAGTCCCGGTACTGGGTTAACTCTCGAACCGTGTGCTGGGTGGCACTCAGTTCCTGCCGGGCTGGGGGTTTTACCCCTTCATTCACCAGGCTTTTGGACAGTGTGCAGTTTCACTTTGACACTTGGCCGCATGTTGGAGGAACCCTCCTGAGCAGCCAGTCTCCCCCTCTCCAGCCTGCCCGGAGCTCATTCAACTCACCACATTGGACAGAGAGGTAAGGAATGATTCACCCAGTCTGATCCTACCCTCTGCCGGTTATTGTACACATAGACTCGCTCGCGATTCTGTAAATAGAATGCTATCCAATTTATCACTGATTAATTATTTTAAAAATCTGTACTTTCTTATTTCTAATACAATGCATCACAACATATCGCTTGTAATTGAGGTGTTTGCAAACAGTTCTTTCATCAAGTGTTCTTTGATGCAAACATATTCTAGTTTGTGTTTACTCACAGTCTAGAAAATTATTTCGTGTTTTTTTTATTACAAACCTACATTTAAGTACCTGCTGTAAGTGTGCGTAACTTGGCGTGAATGTCCACGCGGAGAAAAATGTTAACTATTTGACTACAGCCCGCTGAAATCCTATCATTCCATGAAGTCTTGCAGTGAAGTCATATCCAATGGTGGGGAAACTGAGTTTGCAGAGATTCTGCCTCCTCTCGCAGCTCCACAGATACACTCACCGTGCTGTGTGTGAGTTCACAAGTTGCAGATTAACCAGCTCCCACCCAGACTTGTTTCTCAGTCTGATGTGGATTTAACTGACCTTTGTCAGGGCTGAGATTTTTTATAAAAGAGGAATAGTCACCCTGTGAGAAGTTCAGGTGTATGGAGTTCTGATCTCCGATAGCCAAGTTTGGTTGAACAGTCCAAATGGTACTGACCTTCCAGAGTTGTGTGTGAACCCAGTGCAGGTGGGATGTTATCACCTATGTTATGGCATTTTTGATTTGATTTATTATTGTCACATGTCTTTGTATACAGTGAAACGTATTGTTTCTTGTGTGCTATACAAAGCATACCATTCATAGAGAAGGAAACATAGAGTGCAGAATGCAGTGTTACACTCATAGCTAGGATGTAGAGGAAGATCAATTTATTGCAAGTCCGTTCAAAAGTCTTTGACAGCAGCAGGGAAGAAGCTGTTCCTGAATCGGTTGGTACGTGACCTCTGACTTTTGTATCTTTTTCCTGATCGAAGAAGGTGGAAAAGAGAATGTCCGGGGTGCGTGGGGTCCTTAATTATGCTGGCTGCTTTTCCAAGGCAGCGGGAAGTGTAGACAGAGTCAATGGATGGGAGGCTGGTTTGAGTGATGGTCTGGGCTTCGTTCATAATCCTCTGTAAGTTCTTGCAATCTTGGACAGGACAGGAGCCATACCAAGCTGTGATACAACCTGAAAGAATGCTTTCTATGTTACATCTGTAGGAGTTGGTGAGAATGATCATGGATGTGCCGAATTTCCTTAGTCTCCTGAGAAAGTAGAGATGTTGATGGGCCTTCTTAACTAAAGTATCGGCATGGAGGGACCAGGACCGGTTGTTGGTGATGTGGGCATCGAAAAACTTGAAGCCCTCAGCCCTTTCCACTTTCTATAGTAGCTGCAGTTCTTGGGGCTGAAGAGATCAAAGGACATGGAGGGGAAAGTGGGATCAGGATATTGAATTTGGTGATCAGCCATGGTCATAGTGAATGGTGGTGCAGGCTCAAAGAGCTGAATGGCCTCTTCCTGCTTCTATTTTCCATGTTTCTATGAAAGGCAACGTCCCACCTTTAGAACAAGACCTGGAGAAACTCCAGGCAATGAAATGAGTAGCTGTATTTGCCTGTACACACAGTGGTTACAAGAGGAAGTCAATTAGGATATCAATTATATAGTATATGACAATACAGTGACCTACCCAAATATCTGATCTCCTGCTGACAGACTTGTTGGGTTAGATTGTGAGCTGAAACGTTAACACAGTAACATTTTTATAGATAACAGATGGTAAACTGTGTACAATCGGTCTATTCTACTTCTCCTTTCCAAAGGAGTGTTGATTTGCTTTGATGTGTTTTACTACTCTGGAGCAATTTAGGATTGAAATCTTTCAAACATATTAACTGGAAAAGTAAATCATCCTTTCTGCAGCTTAATTGAAAGGAAACAATGATTATGTGCAATTTAATGCAGCATTATTTCATAAATTGTATCTTAAAATCTGAAGTCTAACTCGTTAAATGTTGAGCCAGTCTACTGAAATTAACAATTCAAGTTTTGCTTCTGTCGCACATAAAATTCCTCAGGATCTTGAAATCACATTAAAATGTGGAGTTTCTGAAATTAAAGTTGAATGGAGAGGAGGGAAGCATCCTGACTGAATTTACATTTGCAAAATCTCAAATAAACAATGAATTTAGGCAGCAGAATGAATTTAGGGCATGAATATAAACCCAAAAAGCAAAGTACTAAGATAAAAAGTTGTTGAGTATGTTGTTGAATATGATGACATGCCTTGGTGAGGGAAAAAAGGGCATTTGTAAATTATCAGTTAATGGAAATTTGCATTTAATTTGCAGTTAATTATCAGCAAATGGAATTCAATACGGATAAGTGTGAGGTGATTCACTTTGGTAGGAATAACAGGCATATGAAATATAGGGCTAATGGAAGGACCCTTAATAGTGTTGTCGAGCAGAGGGATCTTGGGGTACAAGTACATAGCTCTTTGAAAGTTGGCACCCAGGTTGATAAAGTTGTTAAGAAGGCGTACGGTGTGTTAGCTTTTATTGGTAGAGGGATTGAATTTAGGAGCCGTGAGGTTATGTTACAACTGTACAAAACTCTGGTGCGGCCGCACTTGGAGTATTGCGTACAGTTCTGGTCGCCGCATTATAAGAAAGATGTGGAAGCATTGGAAAGGGTGCAGAGGAGGTTTACCAGGATGTTGCCTGGTATGGTGGGAAGGCCTTATGAGGAAAGGCTGAGGGACCTGAGGTTATTTTCATTAGAGAGAAGAAGGTTACGCGGTGACCTAATTGAGGCGTATAAGATGATCAAGGGATTGGATAGGGTGGATAGTGAGAGCCTTTTTCCTCGGATGGTGATGACCAACACGAGGGGACATAACTTTAAATTAAGAGGTGGTAGTTATAGGACGGATGTCAGAGGCAGGTTCTTCACACAGAGGGTGGTGAGGGCATGGAATGCCCTGCCTGCAGCAGTTGTGGACTCGCCTACTTTGGGGGCATTCAAATGTTCGGTTTATAGGCATATGGATGATATTGGAATAGTTTAGGTTAGAGGGTCCACTGGCTGGCGCAACATTGAGGGCTGAAGGGCCTGTACTGCGCTGTAATGTTCTATGTTCTATGATTATTTTGTGTAATTTGTAGGAGGAAAACGAAAGATTTTTGAGACCTTAGCACACTGTGATGTTCAGTCTCAGGAATACACATCATTGTTTGAGAGTCCTTGGTGAGGTAAATGAAAGCTCTTTCATGTGATTTATTATCAATTTTACTGGTAAATTCATGGACATTAAAGCATTCAAAAGGCAAAGGGAAAACATTGTGCAGCTTTATGCTGTTTCTGGTGTTTACATCAGATTGCAATATGTGGTGTTTTACAAGAGACCGTTCTAACATGTATGTTACAATAGAACTCAGTAAGAATTTAGCAACACCAATTTTAAATCCAACCGATTTATTTGATAGTAAAATTGCAAGCTTTCAACACTCTGTCGTGTCTTCGTCAGGCAAATGCAGTGTTCTGGTCTGCAATAGCACACATCATCACAGACAGTCATTGATTGCTGATTAGAATGCAAATCCTTACATCTAACCTGCTATTCAAGTGTTAAAGTGGCTAACAATGTGTGTGAAGGGAATCCTGAGCATTGGTTAGAGAATTGTGTATTTTCTCCAGACAGCACAGTAAGTGAGGTTTTTTGCTAATCTAGGCAAGTTACGGGGGTTACAGATAGTGTGACATGAAGCCAAGATCCCTGTTAAGACCGTCCTCATGTGTGCGGAACTTGGCTATCAGTCTCTGCTCAGCGACTCTGCGCTGTCGTGTGTCACGAAAGCCCCCTTGAAGAACATTTACCCGCAGGTCGGAGGCCGAATGCCCATGACTGCTGAAGTGTTCGCCCACAGGAAGGGAACTGTTTTGCCTGGTGATTGTTGAGCGATGCTCATTCATCCGCTGTCGTAGTGTCTGCATGGACATCCTTTCTTGCAACATATTAGGTAGACAACGTTGGCCGAGTTGCAAGAGTATGTACCGTGTACCTGGTGAATGGTATCCTCACGTTTGATGATGTCGTCCATGTCTGTGATCTGGCATGTCTTGCAGAGGTTGCTGTGGCAGGGTTGTGTGGTATTGTGGTCACTGTTCTCCTGAAGGTTGGGTAGTTTGCTGCGAACAATGATCTGTTTGAGGTTGTGCGGTTGTCTGAAAGCAAGAAGTGGGGGGGTGGGGATGGCCCTAGCGAGATGTTCATCGTCATCAATGATATGTTGAAGACTCCGGAGAAGATGTCGTAGCTTCTCCGCTCCGGGGAAGTACTGGACAACAAAGGGTACTCTGTCCACCGTGTCCCGTGTTTGTTTTCTGAGGAGGTCAGTGCGGTTTATCGCTGTGGCACGTCGGAACTGTCAATCGATGAGTCGAGTGCCATATCCTGTTCTCACGAGGGCATCCTTCAGTGTCTGGAGGTGTCTGTCACGATTCTCCTCATCTGAGCAAATTCTGTGTATACGGAGGGCTTGTCCATAGGGAATGGCTTCTTAGCCACTTTAACACTTGAATAGCAGGTTAGATGTAAGGATTCGCATTCTAATCAGCAATCAATGACTGTTTGTGATGATGTGTGCTATTGCAGACCAGAACGCTGCATTTGCTTGACGAAGACACGACAGAGTGTTGAAAGCTCGCAATTTTACTATCAAATAAATCGGTTGGATTTAAAATTGATGTTGCTAAATTCTTACTGAGTTCTTACCACCCCAATCCAACGCTGGCATCTTTACATCATGTTACAATGGAAGTCATCTTTGACTGCGAATACTGTTCTTGAAATGGCTCCAATTCACAATTCACTCTTTCTGTATAAATATTCTGATTTGTTTATTACCTGCTCATGGTGCAGTTTTTGCTCCATTTGATGCAGTTCTGATTTTGCAACAATGCAAAGAGCTGCATCATTGTTTTGTGAAATCGTTGAACTGAGAGCGAAAGATATGATCCCAAAGGAACGACTGGAACAAAACAAGTGTAGATAGAGATTAAAGCATTCGAAAGAGGAAGAAGTGGTGAGTTTGGGGACATGGAATTTTTTCACTTCATTATGGAGTAGAACATAGAACATTACAGCGCAGAACAGGCCCTTCGGCCTTCGATGTTGCGCCGACCAATTAAGAAAAAGCAATGACCCTCCAAACTAAACCATTCCCTTTTCATCCATAAACTTATCTACTAACCTCTTAAATGCCACCAAACTTGGTGCATCTACAACTGCAGCAGGCAGGGCATTCCATACCCTTACCACCCTCTGGGTAAAGAACCTACCTCTGACATCCGTCCTATAACTACCACCCTTAATTTAAAGCTATGTCCCCTTGTGCTAGCTTTCTCCATCCTAGGAAAAAGGCTATCACTGTCCACCCTATCTAAACCTCTAATCATCTTATATGTTTCAATAAGGTCTTAGCCCTTTTCTAATGAAAACAACCTCAAATCCCTCAGCCTCTCTTCATAAGACCTGCCCTCCATACCAGGCAACATCCTGGTAAACCTCCTCTGTACCCTCTCCAATGCCTCCACATCTTTCTTATAATGGGGACCAGAACTGTACACAATACTCCAAGTGCGGCCGCACTAGAGTTTTGTACAGTTGCAACATGACGTTGCGGCTCCGAAATTCAATCCCCCTACCAATAAAGCTAAGACTCCGTATGCCTTCTTAACAGTCTTATCGACTTGATTGCCAACTTTCAGGGATCTATGCACATATACACCAAGATCCCTCTGTTCATCAACACTATTAAGAGTTCTACCATTAGCCCTATACTCTACACATTTATTATTCTTGCCAAAGTGAATTACCTCACACTTTTCCACATTAAACTCCATTTGCCACCTCTCAGCCCAGCTCTGCAACTTGTCCAAGTCTCCCTGCAAAGTATAACACCCCTCTTCACTATCTACCACTCCTCCGACTTTGGTGTCATCTGCAAATTTACTAATCCATCCTTCAATACCCTCATCCAGATCATTTATAAAAATTACAAACAGCAGGGGCCCCAAAACAGATCCCTGAGGTACACCACTTGTAACCGACTCCATAATGAATATTTCCATCAACCACCACCCTCTGTCTTCTATCAGCTAGCCAATTCCTAATCCAATTAGCTAAATCACCCTCAATCCCATACATCTGCATTTTCTGCAGAAGCCTTCCATGGGGCACCTTATCGAATGCCTTACTAAAGTCCATATATACCACATCAACTGCCTTACCCCCATCCACCTCTTTGGTCACTTTTTCAAAAAACTCAATAAGGTTAGTAAGGCACGACCTACCCTTCACAAAACCATGCTGACTATCCCCAATCAATTCATTTCTCTCTAAATAACTATAAATCCTATCCCTAATAATTCTTCCAATACTTTGCCCACAACAGAAGTAAGACTCACCGGTCTATAATTCCCAGGAAAGTCTCTATTCCCCTTCTTGAACAATGGGACCACATTCGCTATCCTCCAGTCTTCCGGCACTATACCCGTAACCAACGACGACCTGAAGATCAGAGCCAGAGGCTCTGCAATCGCCTCTCTCGCCTCCCAGAGAATCCTAGGGTAAATCCCGTCCGGCCCAGGGGACTTATCTAACTTCAAACCCTCAAGAATATCTAGCACATCCTCCTTATCTACTTCAATACTTTCCAGTTTGCAACCCTGTATCCCAGTGTTCTCCACAACTACATTTACATCTCCCTGCGTGAATACCGAAGAGAAATATTTGTTCAGTGCCTCTCCAATCTCTTCAGGCTCCACGCACAACTTCCCACTGCTGTCTCTGACTGGCCCTAATCTTGCCCTAACCAATCTTCTATTCTTAACATATCTAAAGAAAGCTTTAGGATTATCTATAGCTATCCAGTGCACTAACTGAGCCTTCAAGCCTCATCCTGACATAAGCCTCCTTTTTTCTTTTAACCAGCGAATTAACTTTTTTAGTACACCATGGTTCCCTTACTCGACCATTTCCTCCTTGCCTGACAGGGACATACTTATCAAGGAGTAAGCGAAGAACTAATCTTCAGTGAATAGAAATTAACTGTGATTCATGTGTAACATTGAAAGCTCTACTGGTCTAACTGGAGAGTTAATGGAAGAACTCACTTTCAATGTTCATTGTCACAGAGTCATAAAAAAGTTACTGCACAGCGAAAGGCCCTTTGGCCCACTGAGAAAAAATACCCCAGCCAGGTAAATATTTTTGTCAATTTTATCTTGCAGGTAAAACATTGAATTGAATTCTAGGAATCTGTTCAAATGGATACAGAGGAACTATTTAAAGTACATTCAAGGATGTTTGTCAATATTCACCACCTCAACTAACACGAGCAGGACCAGTTCCAGTCATTTATCTAATTAGGGCAGCATGTTGGCACTGTGGGTAGCACTGCTGCCTCATAGCACCAGAGACCCAGGTCCAATTCTGACCTTGGGTGACTGCCTGTGTAGAGTTTGCACATTTCCCCCATGCTTGCATGGGTTTCCTGCCACAGTCAAAAGATGCCTGGCGACACCAATTTTAAATCCAACCGATTTATTTGATAGTAAACTTGCTAGCTTTCGGCGGTTGTGCCTTCGTCGGGCGAAGGAGGTGTTTTTGCCTGACGAAGGCACAAACGCTGAAAGCTTGCAAGTTTACTATCAAATAAATCAGTTGGATTTAAAATTGGTGTTGTCAGACCTCTTACTGAGTTTACCCTATCCAACGCCGGCATCTCTACGTCAAAAGATGTACAGGTTAGGCGGATTGGCAATGTTAAATTACTCCTTAGTGACCAAAGATGTGAAGGTTAGGGGAATTAGTATGGTAAATATGAGGGGTTACAGGAATAGGGCCTGGGTAAGATGCTCTGTCAGAAAGTCAATGCAGGCTTAAGAACTGCATGGCTCCTTCTGCACTGTAATGATTCTATGAATTCTCTGATTCTATGAATTTGCAATTTGTGAAATCTTACTGGCTGCTGCATTCTTTACAAAGCTAAACATAGGGTGATATTCATTAGCTATGAAGCACTTTGGGATACTTTGAGGTTATAAAAAGCAATCTTTTAATTTTCTGTTGATTGTTTCAAACTAGTAAGTGCGCCATTAAGCTAGAAACAAATATAAGAAAATATAATACAACAGATAAAACAGACAACCAGACTGGACAGCTGTGAAATTAGGAAATACTTCTACCCACAAAGGATGGAAGAAGTTTGAAGCTTTTTGTTGCAAACAGCAACTGATGCTTGATCAGTTTTTCAAACCTGATTGATTGAGTTTTGTTAACCAAAGTGATACTGGGCAAAGGCAGGTACAAGGAGTTCGGAGACAGATCAGCCTTGACTTCGTTGAACAGTGGAGCATGCTCGATGGACTGAACTCCCTATTCATAACCTTAAATAAAATGCAAGGAATCATGGAAGACGTGTCCCAAGTATGATAAGAATAATACAATTCACTGCAACTGGAGTTGGTCTGTTCAGTCATCATAAATTAGGGAACTTAATCATTAACCTGTTAAATAAATGCACAGCTATCTTTTATCCCTAATTACATGGTGATTACAGACAATACACAGTTATATCCTGGAATGGCAAGATTATTGTATGAGGAGAGATTGCTCACTGGGTCTGTATTCACTGGGTTCACGTAGAATAATGAGAGAAGATTTATTTGAAATATCTAGAATTCTGACAGGGATGAATAGACTGGATTTAGGGATGTTGTTTCCTTTAACTGGAGGATCTAGAACGGTTTCAGGATACAGTGCCGGCCATTTGGAACCCTAAGATCATAAGACATAGGATCAGAATGAGGCCACTCAGCCCATCGAGTCTGCTCCACCATTCAATCATGGCTGATTTTTTTTCTCATCCCCATTCTCCTGCATTTTCTCCATAACCCCTGATCCTCTTATCAATCAAGAACCTATCAATCTCTGTCTTAAAGATACACAATGACCCGGCCTCCACAACCTTCTGCGGCAAAGAGTTTCACAGATTCACCACTCTCCGGCTGAAGAAATTCCTCCTAGAGTCTGTTTTAAATACAGGAGCGATGTAAGAAAAAAATTTCTTCACTCAGAAGAACGAATCTGTGGAGTTCTCTACCACAGAAGGCTGTGGAGGCCAAGTCACTGAATATATTTAAGAAGGAAATAGTTAGATTTTTAGACTCAAGGTGTCAAGGAGTAGGGGGAGAAAGCTGGAGTGTGATGTTCAGAAAGAGAAACAATCATGATCACTTTGGTGGAACAGGCTAGATGGGCTGAATAGCCTACTTTTTCTTCTATTTTCTATGTTTCTATATTGTACACACTATTTATTATCCATTAATCAGTTAGATTGCACCAAAACCTACACTGAAACAAGTTATTTGAAATACTGATTTATTGATCCCCACACTCATTACAGAGTCCATCTGTAATCCTGGTTTTGGATCAGCTGATTTAGATCCAACAAGAGAAACTGGAAACCTCCAAACTCATTGATCATTGTTCTAGCTTTGGTTTGACAAATAAGGTACTTAACTTTTTGAATCCTCCACATGTTTGCTGACTGCCTTCCTTTGGTGGTTCAAATTGAGAAGGCTGGTTATAGGCAGTAATGTGGACGCTGACTCACTTGAGTGCCTGTTATCAGAAAGTGAGGTGGGAAATGTCGCATATCAGTAATCTGTCTTTCCTCAGGAAAACCCAAGATTAACACAGTGAAAAATTAGCTATGCTTAGGACAAGTTCAGCCATTTTATTTACTCATGAATTAAGAGTTCAACGTATTGAGAATATGTCAACAGTACTGGGCACCTTTTAGGAACCTGTATTTGTATCACATCTGTCAGTAAAATGCTACTAAAAGCTTCTGAGCTAATGGTCTCTCAGGGCAGAGAAAATTCATTGAATTTGATTTTGCAACATGCATTAAAATAGGATTGCCCTTGAGTCAATGATAGTTAACAATTGGAAATAATTTTGAACCTGTGATTCATCACCTGGCTGCTATCAGTTACACTCTCAGCGCAGGAACTGGGAAATTGAAGTCATGCAGGAGGTGAAATTGTGACTGAGTTTAGCTATCTGGTCATTGCAGACACTGGGAAAGGAGAAGAATAAAAACCTGGATTTTTAAAAGCCCGAAAGCAGCTTATAACCAATAAAGTATTGAGGCATCAAAGGAGACGCAATAGCCAATCCTGAAACAGCAAAGTTCCATCAATAGTAATGTGGTGATGATGTGGAGATGCCGGTGTTGGACTGGGGTAAACACAATAAGAAGTCTCACAACACCAGGTGAATGGAAAGTCCTGGCCTCAGTTATATGCTTCTGACAAGGGGGCAAATCCCGAAAGCTTGTGAGTTTACTGTCAAATAAATTTAACCTGCTGTCAGACTTCTTACTGTGATGATGACCAGAAAATCAACCTTTCAGTATTTGTTTGAGGAATAAATATTGGAAAATGCAGCAGCGACTTATTACATCAACATGAGTACACATACAGAGCTTTGGGTTTGACAGCTCAATCAAGGTACAACACCTTTGAAATTGCAGCACACTGGCAGCATTGACTCTGTGCACAAAGCTTCGGGGTGGGGTTGGAGCAGAGTTTCTGATTCCAGACCATTACGTCATCACTGCCTGAGCTCAATGTCACCATCAGCAGAGAGGGCTGTCAAGGAGGGAAAACTGTCCAGAGACAGAGCTGCCACACCCTGGTGATCACCAGATGATGTGCATCAAATCACTGTGTGCTGGAGTCCAGCTTAAAAAATGGGAGAGCTTGAACATGAATGAAAAATATAAAACCAAAGGGGAAAAAAAAGGAATCTCTTTCTGTTTCAGACACTTTTTGACAAAAAAGGAAAAAAAACTAAATTGTGAGAAGTTTTTTTAGGAAATTCTGAAAACAGTGGTTTGAGTTTTCACTAGTTGGGTTCACACACGCGGCAGGCCCAGAACCCAAGACTGTCGCTGGAATTCAAGTTCAAGCAGACTGGCCAAGAACCAGGGAGCTACATCTGAAGCATCCTGGGAAAGGCTGAGTGCTGTCAGAGAAGGCAAAGAGCGAGAGAAGGGAGGGAGGATTGCTATGTAGCTGTATCAGTTAGCTACAGACCCGTAGAAAATAAATTGCAATGGGAAAACTATGTGTAGGCACCACTCCCTGAACACCTTTGTTAATTTTATTTCAGTCCTGACATTTCAACCTGCACTGAGATTGCAGCTAAAACATTCAGGCCACCTGGCCAGCCAGCCCACCCATCAACCAGAAAGGCAGATGGTCCATGTAAGATTGTTTTCACTTGGCCTCTCAATGGGTTGTCTGTCACTGCGCCTACTTCCAACTCTCACACACACTGGTCGACCAAAACATTGCGTGAGTGCTTCGTGACGCCAGCGTGTGCACTCAATGTTTCATTGCGTGATTTTCACGTGCTTCTACATCGGGTGTGTGCTGTCTAAGCACGTCAAGATTCTGGTCCATGTGCCCATACCAACTGAAAGAGGTTACATATCGGGTGGGGCTCCTCAGTAAAACCTGCTGTCTGGAGGCAGGACAGGTCCCTGGTAAGAATTTGGGGTAGAGATTTTGATCCAGAAATGACTCCTTTGTGGACTGTTTTAATTCTGCACTCTCGGCAAAGTTTAAAAACTTTTTTTTGATCTCGTAAAGCTAATATTGTGATTTCTTGGATGTTAGTAACATTACCACTATTTTAACATTAAGGTGGAGCTTTATTTCTGGTTTTGTGCCAACAAGTGCAATGTTCCTATTCAATTATCTAAATTAATGGTGCCACGGTGCAAAATGTACTCCCTGTGTGATTTCTCTCTTCCTAAATTTAAACAACTCCCTAGAGCAATTAAATTTAGATTCCACCTGGCCTCAGCATGGGGAAAACACTATAAAAGCTGACAAGGCGTAATACCGTTCAGAGTGTAGGAGAGTGGCTTACAGCCATATGTTGATATTGGGAGTTTCAGGGAACACAGTGGGAATCCTAAGGACAAAATTCTTTGCCCATACCTCCTCTTCCCAGCACAGCCTCTTGACTCTGCCTCACAGAGAACATTTTTGCTGTTTTGATTATGAGAAGTAGATAGTCATTTTCATAACTTACAACTTGGCTTCATCAGTTAACGTGACCAGCTTTCAGTCTCCATGACACTGGACAATAGAACATAGAACATAGAACATAGATATAGATAGATAGAACAATCCAGTGATATGATCAAGATTGGTCACTCACTCAGACAAGTTACTGTATCTGTATTTGTGTGATTGTGAGTGTAACAGTGACATTTATATTCTTCCTCTAATTTGTTATCCTAGGAAATATTGAAAACAAATGAGCCATTTTGTTGCCTGTGGTAGATATTTATATTTTTAATTCCAGGTTCCCTTCCCTCTCTAATATCTCTTAACACCTTAATTGCATTGAACAAGAACATGTCTATTGAATCTGCAAAGATATCCTTTGTAAGATAGTGCAACCCTCATATCTTGTTACTTGAATCTTTATTTCCCTCCTGTCCTTGATTTTAAGATGATGCCGTTTGTTTTCCCTGGATTCACGTATTAGAAGGAAGGGAGGTCTTGTAGGAGGTCTTGCCTTTCCTCTGCCCTGAGCCAGAGAAGAGTAGAAGAGATTAGTAATGGAAGGAGAGGCTCCTGATCAGCCACACTTGCTGCAGAGCTGGGCTTCTCAAGTTACAGCTTCTGGTGACAGGCCGGTAACATGCTCCAGGAGAAACTAACTATGGGAACAGACATTGGCATGTGGGCTTTGTCTATTTCAAACATCATTAGGTGTATGAAGTAAGAAGGAAGATTAATTTGCTTTCTATCAATTCTCCTCAGTATTGGAATCACATCAATCAGATCATCAAAGAAATATGGCACAGGTTTTACCTTCATCTTCCATCATAACTCAAACTGGTTATCATTGCTGGAATGTATCTAAGGCAAATAGATACAAAACTGAATATAATTCTCTGAATAAGCCAGCCTACAATATCTATACTTTTTTATATTCTATACATCTTGTGATGAAGCCTATCTCATTCGCAGTAAGAGGCAATTACATTGGCATTGGTTAACAGTACAGATTCTTCATTTGGTTTAATTGATTTTTTAAAAATTCATTCATGGAATGTATGCGTCACTGGCCAGCCAGCATTTATTGCCCATCCCTAATTACCCTTGAAATTGAATGGCTTGCTTGGCCAGTTCAGAGGGCAATCGCATTGCCGTGACTCTGGACTCGCACGTAGGCCAGACTAGGTAAGGATGGCAGATTTCCTTCCCTAAAGGGCATTAATGAACCAGATGGATTTTTTCGACAATGGTTTCATGGCCATCAGTAGATTCTTAATTCCAGATGTTTCTTATTGGACTCAAATTCCAACACCTGTCATGGCGGGATTCGAAACCAGTTCCCCAGAATTGATTTGAGTGCACATTATTATTTGCTCCTTTCCAAACTTTTATTCATCTCAATTTGTGTCTGTATGAATCGGCTTTGTCCCTCCTTTCTGGAAATTGTGTAGTGTAATTCTGCTGTGAAGATTTCTGAATCTACTTTGAGAAATGGGAACATTTCTCATAGTACATTGACCGTAAACAATGCAAAATAAAGTTTTACACGGACCTCAAAGAAACTGCTTGCAAACTTCCTTAAGCTTCATTTTTGCTATTTTTAGCAAAGAACTGCCTGTCTTACTTTCCTACCTTTAAGATTGATTTAACAGACAGAAGTCCAGCTTATAGGGCTGCAGGGATTTCCATTCTATCTTGAAATCTGCGATGTGACGCTGCGTACAATCCCTGGGTCACAGGTACCAATAGAAAAGTACTCCCCAAGTGAATAAAATCATTGTCTACAGCACAAAAGATTCCATTCAATGATTGTACAATGACCAGCGTGTTATCATGTGTCTGCCAATTGGAACAGCTCCTTCCATCCTTTCTCAACAGGACATTTACAGTTAAATAAAAACACAAACAGGACTTGAGTTAATGAGGCTGGCAGTGGATGATCACTGACACATCCAGAATTCCCTGTAAAACAGTGAAATAATTGAGCTTTTGCAATCCTGAACCATGTACCTCAGCCATCTTGAGTTCAGATACAGGAGAAGGTAATGTTAAACAATAACTCAACACCCACCCATCTCAATGATTTTCTTTCAACAAATATTGTAACATCAAAATCCGTTGAGAAAATCAATCCTTCCTCCACAACAATTAATTGTTGGCACAATTCAAATCCACGGAAGAACAATGCAATAGTGTGATTTTTCATGAGATGCAGTGAACCGGCACTTAAATGATGTGAAATGTTACGTTGCTTCCATATTAAAATTTAAGTTGAAGGAATTAATTGTACCCTCAGAATATTTAGGAAATTATGAATTTCCAAGATTAACATCATATGATAGCAGAGCAACTGAAATATTGACAAATAATTAAAATCAAGCACCTGAATTTCTGCTTGTTACAAAATATGTTCTTTACTGCACGATACTTGAACATTATTTTGGGTGACATATGTGATGGAAAACATGTTTGTGTCTTAGACACTAATGCTGGGTTAAGGCAACCCACTGGGAGCCACTGTAGGTCAGTGCTGACACTGGGTCAGTTTGCTTTCAAGCTTCTCTGTTGATTCCATTCACAGAACAATCAGTTGCAAGGAATCTGAGCAGCTGTAAAGATCACAATGTGAACATAAATAATTACTGGCATAGTGAGGCTCACAGCAATATTTAGGCACTGTGGCATCCATGTGTTACTACCGTAGCTTAAGAGAAATGTAGCAGTCTTCTATTTACTTGATTTGAAATGCACCAAATATAGACTCAAATTGTGACACAAAAAGTAAAACACCTCGTTAACTCAGTAGTAAGTGGTTAATCTATGGAGATGGCTTCCTAGGGAGACAGTGATCAGCAGCGATTCATTCAAATGCAAATAATATTTTGGGATATAGTATATGAGAATTGGTGACATGCTATATGGTGAATGTAGAGTATGCGGGACCTATGGTCTCCACTCAAATTATTCCTTACCTGATGTCTGGGTCTACTGTAAACTCATTGATAAAAATTAGTTGTTATGATTATTTAATAACTAATCCTTCAGTAGATTAGAGTTTATGTATTGTCAAAAAAGATATTTTGTCAAAGATTTTCATCTTGTATCCAATGTTAAGGAAAACAACAATTTTACACTGTATGAGAAGAGGGTACTGACTGACAAGTGGACTGATTTTAGAAACATTGCCATGAAGAATACACCAGTTGATAGTAACTGACCATTAACTGTCAAGAATTGTTGGAAAATTCATTCTCTATTAGTTATTTTAAAGATGTTGATTAAATCCTTTTATGGTTTGCAAAGAGTTACGTGATATCAAATTGGTAATAAAAATGAACTCACTGTGACCTTGTTTGGAATTGGAACCTGGCCTTTGAGTGTTATTTCTGCTTAAGGCATTTCCAAATTAGAGAATCAATTAAGAGAGGTTACCCAACCCAGTCTTACAGCATTACTCTCCTTGTTTATATTTACAATCATTGTCATTCTCATCAGATACTGTGCAGAAGTCAGCAAAGGAGATTAGACAACAATTTGCAAGATTCACAGAATAAATGAGTTAAACCAGAGAATTCTTATTTCCAATAATCGTTAATAGCATGTTCTGTCCACTGTAATTCAACAATCTAAACCTCTGTGAGTCACTCCACAATCCATACCCAACATTGAATTCTGAAACTTAAACAGCTCACAAGATTCAGAATAAAGTTGTGTTTCAGTGATAGATGAGGTGAGGAAAAACCTCACGAGTTTTATGTATGTAGGAGGTTATAAATCCCTTCTGCCCTGTCCCTGATTGTCAAGTTTTACCCATAGTTGTGAAGATACTTGAAATCACTCATTTTCTGTCTGAGCTGGAGGCAACAACATTGGGAAGCCTCAGACTCCTGAAAGGGTTAATCGGTTATTAATTAGCCTGTATTGTTGAACTTCACTTTAATTAGTAACATCTGTTCCTTATACATGCTATTAAATGCAGTCAGATCTAATACAGTGTGTAAGCTGGGCCATTCAAGCAGAACAGAGGCAGAGCAATAAAGGTCCTTTATGTACCTTGGGAGCTGTGGGTATAAGAGGTTAACAGGCATTGAAATTAGCTCCAGCATACTGGAAGCACTCTATTAGATTGATGAAAACTACAAGACAATTAATCATTTTTGTAAATCATTTTCCTTGTCCTTGTGATGTTTTGGAAAGTAATGATTAGCTTGCACGGTGGCCTTCACATAAATGGCTCAGGAGGGAGTCAAACCACAGCTTTTTTCATGCATTTGCTTGATTTGAAATATGTATATGGAATGAATGGTTTCCTAAAGTGCACCTTATGGACTAAAATATCAATCTCTGTCTCTTTTTTTAACTGGCAGCGTTTTGCAACATCTGCCTCTGTCTGCCTTGCTGTGTCTTTCTGTTCATCTTCCATTCTTTTTGAACTATAGAACCACAGAATCCCACAGTGCAGAAAGAGACCAATGGACCCATCGAGTCTGCATTGACTCTCCAAACAGGATGTTACCCAGACCCTGTCTCCCCAGTGTCTCCCCCCATGTTCTCCCCCTAACGCTGAGCATTTAGCTTGGCTAATCTAACCTAACCTACATACCTTTGGACAATAAGGGCCTCATTTTACCATTTTGGTTTTAAGTGCTGAATCTGGGCGCAATTTAGATCTGACTTATAAACTTGTTCTCAGGCACCTCCATACACACTCAGTCTGAAAAAGATGTTGCAAATCTGAATCGTGCTGTGGGCAGGGCTTATTGGACCCGAAACGCTGCTGTTCCAATCAGAGCCTTCAACTGTGCGTGCACAGTAAAAAAAAAACTTGAAAAATGCTCCCCTGCCACATCGCTCCTGGGCCACAAAAAGCGGGAGCGATGGCCCCCACAGTCATCACCCCACCCCCACAACATAACTGTTCCACTTATCCACCCCTCCCCCTCCCCCGGGTCCGATTATGGTCCCCATCACTTCTCCCGCCCACCGATCAGAATCAGGAGCCGTTGGAAGTTCTGAACTTACCTCTTCAGGAGCTGGAGCGCCCGAAACAGATCTTCGCCGTGTGTGTCTGTTTCATGCTGAATCTAGATGGATGAACACGATGGTAAAGGGGGAAACGATGATAAAAGTAGCCATTCAGGCCATTAAGTCAATTTAAATGCAAGTAAATGCATTTAAATTGATGAAACATCCATTTCAAGCATGGTCCCCATCACATCCATTTTCAGGCCTTGGTAAAGGGGGAATCGGTGCAGACATGGGCACAGATTGCACTACTCACCAAATGCCCAACTTTACCAAGTTTTTGTGCCCAAAAATGGGCGCAATGCGATGATAAAATCAGGCCCTCAGGATGCAATTTAGCATGACCAATCCACCTAACTGCACATCTTTGGATTATGGGAGGAAACACACACAGAATGTCTCTGTGGAGTTTGCACAATCACACATGGCTGGATTTGAACCTGGGTCCCTGCAGGGGACGTATTGATGGAGTGATGTTGCCATTTGACTAGTAATCCAGAGACCCAGGATAATACTTAGGGGACCTAGGTTTGAATCCCACCATGGCAGATGGTGAAAATTGAATTCAATAAAATTCTGGAATGAAAAGTCTAACAAAGACCATGAAAACATTCATGATTGTTGCAGAAATAACCCTGTCTGATACACTAATGTCCTTTAGGAAAGGACCTGCCATCTTTACCTGGTCTAGCCTGCATGTGATCCACAACAATGTCTTCAATGGCCTCTGAAATAGTCTTCCAGGGCACTCAATTCAAGGGCAATTAGGCCTGGACAATAAATACTGACCTAGTCAGCGAGTAATTAAATAAACTGGAGGATCTCGTTGGTGGTACAGGCTGGAAAATCCACTCCAAGTTTTTGCTAAAATCAATTTGCATAAATCATGAACATAAAAATTTCCATGAAACAGCACAATAACACAACATGGGAAGCACAACTGGAAAATTTGCAGATGACACTAAGATTTGCCAAAAAGTGGATGGTGTGAGTTAGCTATAATCTACAAAATAACACTGAGTATAGGGTACACTCAGGGAGAATTTAAACAGTCAATGCATCTAACCAGCACGTCTTTCAGGCAGTAGGAGGAAATTTAAACACCAAAAGAAACTTGCACAAACATGGCAAGAGTATGCAGACTCCACACACACACACTGACCCAAGCTGGGAATTGAACCCAGGTCCCTGGTGCTGTGAGGCAGCAGTGCTAACCACTGTGCCTCCATTCAAAAGGTTTCCTGTCTCCATTTTACTTGTTACTTCCTCAAAGATTTGTAATAAATTATTCAAACGTGATTTCCCTCTCACAGAACCATACTGCCTTTGTCTCATTGCACTGAGATGTTCTAAGTGGCCTCCTGTAAACTCCTCAATAATAGATTCCAGCCTTTGACAAACTAACTGGCCTGTAGTTTCTTGTTTTCTGTCTTCCTCTTATCTTTAATAGAGATTAAATTCACTATCTTTACTGAGTCTGGGGAATTTTGAAAATTAAAACTAATGAGTTTACTATCTCAGCAACTCCTTATTTTGAGTTTTTAGGAATGAAGTCCTTTAGGACCCTGGGACTTACAGCTTTTACTTCTAATGATTTTTTCATTATCTTTTGCCTGGTGATTAAAATTGTTTTAAGTTCCTCTCTGCATCTGTACTGGCTTATCCTTTAACCTATTTTTTTTCATTCACTTTAACCAGCATTGTCTTCATAACCTCATAATTGCTTTCATTTAAGTTCAAAAGACCAGCATCAGAACCACTCTTCTCACCCTCGAACTGAATGTGAAATTCAATTACGCTGTGATCACTGTCACTTTGAGACACCTTTACTATGAGGTTGTTAATTAACTTTGTCTTGTTGTCCATTGCCAGATCTGATGTAACCTGCTCTGTGATTGCCTCTAGCACACGCTGCTCTAAGAAATAACATCTTAACACCTCCTCCCTCTTTTCGATCTCAACATGACTCAAACACATCCTTTCCCAGACTCATTATCCACTAAGTCCTTCTCTTTGGTAAATACTGACACAAAGTACTTATTTAATACCTCACTCATTTCCTCTGATAGTATGTGTTAAGGGCTCACAATCTGGTCCCACAATTGACTTCCTACCTTTAGTATTTCTTATCTCTATCCAAACTAACCCTATATCTTAATATTTAAAATTAGTTTAATCTCACTTCACAGTTTTACTGCCATTCTTAATTAACAGAGTTTCTCCATCACTTTTTCCTAGCTACCTGCCTTTCTGAAATGTTACATATCCTTGAATATTTAGGTCCCAGCCTTTGCCATCTTGCAGCCATGCCCCTATTAGATGAAATTTATTTCTATTTGAGTTGTCTCTGTTTTATTATGAATGCTACATGTATTCGGATACAGAGTGTTGAACTTTGTCTTTCTACCACTTATCCAATCTCTGACCTGATCTTCTGGCTCACTCTGAAGCTTCTCTCTTCCTGCCACACTCTTATTACCATTTCACTCATTGCTATCTTGCTCACTGCCTTGTTTTCTCTCTTTAACTGATCCATTCTTCCCACACTTGATCCCTTAATGGCAAGATAAAGATCAGGATAAAAATCATAGCATTGTTATGGTGCAGAAAGAGACCATTTGGCCCAACAGGTCTACACTGACTCTCCAAATGAGCATTTTACTTAGTACATTGTCCTGCCTTCTCCTTTTCTTCCTTTAAATACTATTTAAATACAATAAATGAATCTAAAATCCATCCTGGTTAATGCCATTGAACTTTATGCTATTAATGTTACACACGCTCCATGCAACTCACCATCCCGACTTGGAAATACATTGCATTCCTTCACAGTCATTGGGTCAAAATCCTGGAATTCTCTCCGTTATAGCATTGTGGGTTAATCCACAGCACATGGACTGCAGCAAATCAAGAGGACAGTTCACCACCACTTTCTCAAGGGCAACTAGGCATGGGCAATAAATATTCTTAAAAAGTCTCACTACACCAGGTTAAAGTCCAACAAGTTTATTTGATAGTAAACCAACAAGCTTTTGGAACACTGTTCCTTCATCACGTGAGCCTTGACGAAGGAACAACATTCCTAAAGCTTGTGGGTTTACTATCCAATAAACCTGTTGGATTTTAATCTGGTGTTGTGAGACTTCTTACTGTGTTTACCCCAGTCCAGTGCTGGCATCTCTACATCAATAAATGCTGGCCAGCCAGCAATGCCCATGTCCCATGAATGATACCACACACACACACACACACACACACACACACACACACACACACACACTAATTAACCATAATTAGAAACATCCATAGTAACTCTGTGAAAGAACAGGACATTTTGTTACATCACTGTACTTAAACTGAAAAAAAATATTGCAGGGCAAGTATTGGACAGGGAACATATCCACGGGCTCTGTGGGGACTTCTATTTGTCTTGTTCTAAAAATAATCAATTGAAGTAAAAGTGCTTGGAACTGGGTATGAATAGATTTGTGTCTTGTGTCTGTTACAAGATCCAAGAAGCCATCACTTTGATAGCTTTGCTTAATTAAGCATGAAATCTGAAATGAAAACAAAAAATACTGCAAATTCTTCTCTTCCTTTATGCAGCTTCCATGCAAACGTTAAACTTGAATATTCTAGAATTTCTTTTTTATTTCATAATTCAAGCATTTTAATTTTTTAAATTACTGTGTTGGATTTGTCTCAAATAATTCTGAGAATCACTCTTACATCTTGTAACCTTGAAAGAAATGCTTGCTTGATTACACAATTCACAGTTCTTCCACTGATGACTAAAGATTTGGAAGCTATTGAAAGAGTGCAGAGGAGATTTACAAGGGTGTTACCTGGATTGGGTGACATGCCTTATAAGGATAGATTGAGGGAGCTTGGTCTTTTCTCCCTGGAGAGACAAAGGATGAGGGGTGACCTGATAGAGTTTCATAAGATGTTGAGAGGCATAGATTCTCAAAGGTTATTTCTCAGGGCTGAAATGGCTGCCACAAGAGGACACAGGTTTAAGGTGCTGGGGAATAGGTACAGAGGAGACGTCAGGGGTAAGTTTTTCACTCAGAAGGTGGTGAGTGAGTGGAATCGGCTGCGTCGTGGTGGAGTCGTTGGGTCTCTTGAGAGACTTTGGGATGAGTACGTGGGATTTAATGGGATTGAGCATAATAGAAAGGCCTGGTATGTAGGGATTTGATCAGCGTAACTTGTGGGCCGAAGGGCCTGTTTGTGCTGTGGTTTTTCTATGTTCTATGTTCTATTATTATTTCTATTCTTATGTGGTTGATGATGAAGTTCTATTGGAATAGATTCAACCACAAGAAAAAGCTTCTAATGCTCAAAACTCTGATGAGGCTTACCATTAATGGGAAAGTTATCTCGATGTTGTTACAAGCCTAAATTATCTCGTAAATCAATTAACCTGTGGAATTTAGTTTAACAAATTTGGTTCATAGATTATAAAATTATACTTTCACTCTTTAAAGAGCAAGAAGAAATAGAAACACGTTATTTCCAGTGAGAAATTTATACTAACAAGGGTGTTCTGTTCAATCCTTGGCAACGAAAGTATTGTTAATATTTATATTGGGTGCTAGCTGTAGCTCAGTTGCTGCTTTTGTTTTATTCGTTTGTGGGACATGGGCGTAGCTGGCTGGCCAGCATTTATTGTTCATGCCTAGATACCTTTCAGAAGGTAGTGGTGAGCTGCCTTCTTTTATTCACTGCAGTGCTGTGGATCATTTGATACAGTTAAGTGGCTTATTGGGCCATTTCAGAAGGCTTTTGAGTGTCAACCACATTGCTGTGGCTCTGGAGTCACATTTCAGATTTCCTTCCTTAAAAGACATTAGTGAACCAGATGGTTTTTTTCCAACAATCAATAGTGGTTACATAGTCGTCAGTAAATCACTGTCTGAGGCCAGTGGAGAATTCTGTTCTGCAAACTTCACTGCCCCGGAAAAGCCCCACTAGTAAAATTCCATCCTTAATTCCATATATATTTTATTGAATTAAAATCCCACCATCTGCCATGGTGGGATTTGAACACAAGTCCCCAGTACCTATTATCTGCATTTCTAGATTGATAGTCAAGCAATAATACCACTTGGCCATCTTCTCCCCAATTTGCTAGCCCCGGTTATCCTGTCTTCCCTGCCTGGTGGGATGTTCTGGTTCTGCCAAAGTCAATGGACTTCTGAATGGCTTTCCGCATTCTACAGCCCAGTCCCACAACAGCAGGGCAGTAAAATTCCACTCAATGTTTCTGTCTGAGAACTTTCATCAGAATTGTGAAATTACAGCCACAGACGAGAAACTCTGTGCGTCGCAATCCTGGACATTAAACAGTAACTACTTCCAGGAAAGGCGTGGCAATTAACTGGCCCATTTGTCCTCTCGATTTGGAATGTTGCTATCACATGGAAGGATTACAGCTATGTACAGAGTATTTGTTTTTAACTAAAAATAAGATTTAAAGAAGCTTTAAGAGACCTCTCTTTCACGGGTTAAATTCCTGAGACAGGTATAGGCTAGTTCTGTATGGCTTTGTAACAATTTACTGTGGAAAAACCCTTGTTCAATGATCCATGCTTTCTGCTGATTGGTTCCTGTTGTAGAGTTGCCCCAAGTTTTGATTTAGAAATGAGCGAGGTATCTGATGGTGCAGTAATCTGACAGTAAAGCCATTTATTCCCCAGCTTTGGGCCATTTGTAAAATGTACAAGCTTCTTGTCTCCAACCCATGAACTGATCTGTATAACTTGGCTTTCAACAACGTTATGACCTCGCTGTGACATCTATCAGTGAATTCATTGATGGACTTTGTATATTTGTGGTTAGTCCCTTCACATCTCTGTTTCAAAGATTCATAACACTTCCAGTCAGATTCAAAGAAGTTTCTGTGTGCACAGCAAGCTTTGAGTGTTTTGCGTTTAAAGGAATCGAATACTCAAGCATTTAACACATAATATACAAAGTGCAAATGGATTAAGGAAAGTAGAACCAAAGTTGAGAATGTGGGGATGAGGGTTCCATTCACAAATATCCAGCTGAGGTTATTTGTGCAAATTTTACAGAGGAAGGAACTCTCAACCCAATGAAGGTTACGATTTATTGCTATTTTGGGATGAGAGTGGTGAATTGTGAAATTTGCACAAATAGCTTAACTATTTAAGGATAAATATATATTCTGATCCAGACCAGTCTGCAAGCTTTCAGTACACTCCTCGTAAGGGCTAAGTAACTTCTTGTTCAAGGTAGATGAAGTTTAAGATTCCAGCTACTTGCAGAGAGGATAAAACTACAAAATTCCAGTTTCTGAACAAACAAAAATACATTTTTACTATACAAAGTTGAAGCTAATAAAATTTACAATATCAATCTAAGATGCTAACATGCAGGCTTAATACGGGGTAGATGTGAATTAACAGTCAAACTGGTCAAACACACCACACCACACAATGCATGGGAAAAATGACAAAGATTTCTCAGCAACCCATCCAGATGTCATTCAAAACTGAGTGAAACAATCTTGTTGAAACTTTGGGTGGGAATTTACGATCTCACTCGGGCAAGACTCGAGGCCAAAGGATATTTCCGTTCTGCGAGACTCACCCACCCCGATACTGGGTGGGTGAGGCAGTAACATTCTAGCCTTTGTGTCTCAATCAGAAAGAATTTCAGCCTTCAGTTTTGAAGATCTTGTCTTGAAATTCTCTCAAAATGTTGCTCTGAACCGGACTGCCTCAATGACTACTCACCTGCCACGATTTCAATCTCAAATCCTGGGGCTCCATCTCCCTGCATTCCAGCACCAACACACAGACACGGTGTCATTCTCTTCAGTCACGCTGAGCAGAACGTCTACCACTGCTTCAACAGCCTGTAGCACAGAGTCACCAACCTCTCACTGACGTCTCAGGTCTCCAGGATTTCCCCTGAGTTCCCCTTTCTTAAGGCCTGTCAAATACAACACTTCTATAAATTGGAACCTCTTACTTTGCTCCACTCTCTCTTTGTCTCTTTCTTCAGGAGACCATCCAGGAACATTCACTCTGTCTATTGCTGACACACAGTGGTAGCTGTGTGTGTACCATCTACAGTGCACTGCAGTACTGACCAAGAGTCCTCCCAGAGTACCTTGTAGATCTGTGACCTCTACACTTAGATGGACAACAGCAGCAGATACGCAGGAACACCACCATCTGCAAGTTCCCCTTCAAGTCTCTCATCATTTTGATTTAGAACTACATTACCATTCCTTCACTGTCACTGGATCAACATCTTAGAACTCCCCCCACTAACAGCACTGTGGATATATCTATACTTCATGGACTTCAGATTTTTAAGAAGGCGCCTCACCATAACCTTCTCAACTAGGGATGGATAATAAATGCGGGCCTAGCCAATGATATTCACATGCCATGAATGAATAAAAACAATTTAATTGATATATGGTTGGCATTTCCAAATTACAGACCTGGAAATTGACGTCCATTTGTGATGTATATTATGAATAATTGGATTTTCAAAATAATTGTGATGAACTTTTCTATATGGATTTAATGTAGTTGAAATCTTGTCATTTCTGGGCTATTAAATATACAATGGGTTCATTTGTAGTTTTTTTCAAGTTTCACAAAGCTCTGATCAAATACAGAATGGATATTTTTATTGTTACATCTTCCTTCATTAAATCACATTACAGTTTCCCAACCTTCACTCAACTATTTAATGGTATCCTAGCAGCCTTCCTTACAAGATATATTTCTCCATGGTTTCAACACCAATCATGGAACAAGCTTCTTTCTGTAAGATGACCAGAGTCTTTATCTGTTACATCCCTACAGAAGGACAGCGCATCAAATCGCTCAAGGGAAGATCAGGGAGTGTGTAGTTTGTCACTCTGTCACAATACTGTCCTTTCAACTCTTGAGACCTACATTCCACTCAAAGCACGGGGTAAGAATGATGATCTCCTCTATCTGACAGCAGTTCAGAGGTTAAACACCACACAGCTTTCCTTCTTTCTTTCTTCTTTTCCATCAATCAAAAACCAATGTCTATAGTGTTTAAAATTAAAGGTGAAAAATAACTATATGGAGTGATCTGTTTCTTGCAAAACAAATTGAGTATTATTTTGAGATTGTTCCTTTAAATAGTTTTTCCACAATGTCTTCAAAATAAAACAACAGAATATCACGTTGGAATATCTGGGTCATCAACTATAACAAGCGGCACAGATACTAGACAAATTCATAGCAGAATTAGTTTCTTCAGCCACTGTTGGTGGTCCAAAGCCATTCAGTTTGTGTAAAATGTGCACATACCTTACTTTCAACAGGGGTATTTCATCAAAAATGTAGCAAAATGCTTCATAATAGTTTCAAGCTTGCTGCTTATTTTATCTTTAACTTGACAAGTCTTCGACCCTGCTTAACCCAGGCTCCACTCAAATCCCATTGACACAACCATGGCATTGTGATGCTGTCGTGCTTTTCTAACAAACTAATGTTTGGTCCTTTCAATTCTCGGGGCCATGCGTAACCAAACATGAAATAAAGGCAATTGTAGCAACTTCATAAATAAACAGGAAGATTCATTCAGCTTCATAGAGACTTAACTTTCTCTTTAATAGATCTGTCAGTAAGCTGCGAGAAAGATTAATTGTTTGGACAGTCACCACCTGAAACAACCTTAAGAAGACTTGTGTAAATAATATGGCATCGACTACTTAAGGTGCAAGTGATTACAAAGCTGGCTGAAGAGAGAAGACCATCAGGCCCTACATGGTTATGTTGGCAAAGCTGCCGTCCTGTTTCACTTGAGCCATGTCCATGTTTATATGTGGCGAGAGTTTACAGACTTCTGAGCCTGGGTGATGAAGGAAAGATACTTTCCGTGGGATTTTGACACTTGGCTGGTCTTTTTTGCTATGGTTACTGGCAGTTTTCCCAAGTTGTAAATACGGTTCCATCAACGACTAGTGGGCGAGAAATGTAATTTTTGGGATTATTTTCAAGAATTACAGTATATTTTCAGCAACATAAAAATGAGTGTGTCAACTTGCAGTGAAATCATGGAAGCTTTTAGTTTGTTAGATCGGCAAAAGTTGTACTCACAAAGGTTTGAGTGATTCACAAAATTAATGGAGTGGATTAATATCGATCATGTTCCTGTTTGATTTGCTTAAATAAAATATTAAAGTTTAAGGTTTAAGCTTATAGTTTATTTATCAGTGTCACAAGCTGGCTTACATTAACACAGCAATGAAGTTGCTGTGAAAACCCATTAATTGCCACACTCTGGCAGCTGTTCAGAAACACTGAGGGAGAATTTAGAGAGGGGATAGAATGATGAATAATGAAGATCAGTCAAACTGGTTACAAAAATCGATAACACAGCTGAATTTAACATCAAGCTGGTTGTAGCACTGTGCAGTGAAAGTTTTCCCAAGAGTCTGTATTATTTCATATAAAGGTTTCTCAGTTTTATTCTTCAAAGATTTCCTGATAGGTGTAAGAAATTTTAATATAAAGACTGGGCTGTGAGCTGTGCAGTTGTCACTGAATGAGATATGGAGAGAGAACATGTGTAAGATATTTTGCATTATGAAAGACAAGCTTTACTGAATGTGTTCAATGAATCTAATCATGACTATTGTGAGGAAACAGGTTTATGTTTTCACCTGGCTACGGCTCATCGATAAAGAACTTGTGATGATATTTATTTTGTAGCAAAGAAAGAGTTTTGTGGCAGCCTGGCCCCCTTAATGGACAACCCTTCATAAATCACATGACCGGGCCAGAACCATTGGATTGCGAGCATCTGAACCTGGGCCAATCGGGAGCAAGGACACACAATCCTAGGTTTGGAAAGTTTCAGTCAGAGTCAGGTTATTATCAGGGATAGACCTGTATAGCTGTGCAGTTCAACTCTTAGAGGTTCTCAGTCAATAAACCTTTTAGTTTGTCACTTTCCACATTGAGTCGCTTCAAGTTACTTTGGGCGTCATAGCCAATTAAATGTTTTTTTTTGGTATATTAAGTGTTGTACTCAAACATGGCAAAGTTCAAACCCCATAAAGTACAATGAATTTAAAAGGGTTGTCTTTTAAATAAAGTTGGTTGATGAGAAAGTATTGAGCAGGACAACAGGAGAACAACACTTTGTTCTTACTTGAATAGTGAGGTAGGATCTTTTAAACCCACCTGAGAGGGTAGAGGAGGTCTCTGGTTAACATCTGACCATAGAGGTCTAAAGGGTCAAAGGCTTGTCTCATGACAGATTGTTGAAGCTCAAGACAGGACCTAGACAATATCCTGGCTGTAATCAAAGGAGATGAATTGTTATATTCTTTGGCTGATACTATTATATAAATAATTATTGATTAATATGTGTGTAACTGTAGTATGCAAGAGACACTAAAGCAGCTAGCATTGAATTTGGTAAGATATCCACAGCACACACCCCATTATTCCAGCTTAACTGAGATATCAATCCATTTCTGGTAAAATAAAATATCACATTACTTATTACGGTTATGATTTCAATCTCTGCAATTTAAATATAAGTTTGAAATTATCTTTTTCAATGTTAGGAAAGTGTACTGATGCTTCCTCCATCTTGTTGGATGTTGATGTTGGAAAAATTTTATGCTTTGTTTTTTCTGCTTTAATTTCCTATCTTTGTCTCATATTAGTTTTAATAAATGTTTCAATACCTTTGAAGTATTACAGAAATTGAAATTGTTTTAACCATCACTATTGTGGTTCATATTAAAGGTTAAGAATATAGTTAGAAATTTTTGCTCCTGTTTTCATTCAGTGCAGAAGGAAGCCATTCAACTCATTGAATATGCACTGACTCTCTGACAGAACGTATTAGCCAGTTCCCATCTCTGTAACCCTGTGTATTTACCCTACTAATTTCCCTAACTTACACATCTTGGGACATTAAGGAGCAATTTAGCATGGCCAATCTATCTAACCCTCTTTGGACTGTGAGGGGAAACCAAAGCACCCAGAGTAAACCCATGCAGACATGGGGAGAATGTGCAAACTCACACAGGCATTCATCCAGGGCTGGAGTTGAACCCAGGTCCCTGCACTGTGAGGCAGCAGTGCTAACCACTATTCAATGGGTGACTGGAATGAAAAAAATCCTCAAGATGCCCAAATTACAATCCATCTCCCACTAGCACCACCCACCTTTTCCCCCCCCCCCCCCCCGACCAGTGATGTAATGGGATTAACGTAGAGAACCACATTCTAGTCCATTTGAATTTAATTATCTGATCCCTGTGCCTGATAATCCAGTCTGTTAGTTTATCCACAACGGCGTGAGGGTTGATTTAGCAAACTAATTTGATATTTTTGACAATTGTTGACAGGAGTCACAAATCTGACTGTAGTCTCTTTAAATTGAAAGAAATCTCACATTTCATTGTTAAAATCTCTGCACACTAAGTTGTTATTCCATAATAGTTAACTGATAAATGTCATTGATTCCATAACTTAAATGATTGTACATAGGTACGTGGGCAAGGGAAGAGAAAGGCAAAGGAAAGAATTTGTGACACCATTCTTATCTACAGACTGAAAGGAAAAACATGTTTATGTGACTCAGTTTATATACATCATTACTCATTCAATCCCCAGCAAATTACACAAAATGAACAGTTTTTGCGTGGCATATTTATGGAATGCATTAAAATTATTTTTATTCTCAGTTATGCTGCCAATTTTGTGTTTATGCCAAATAGTTTAGGTGTGTATTCGCCTACTATTCTTGGAGTAACTTAGATGATCAAGCATGCTAAAGGTGGGATGTGTAAGATTCCTCCAGTATTTGTCTAACATCAGTTTAAAATCTGTTTAAAATGGCAGTATAAATCTACAATGAAATACTTTTGGATTCTTCCTAATATTTACGGCATCAGATGGTTATAAATAGACCTCTGAGTTTTCAGAGATAGAACTGAGATTTCTTATTTCAACACTTTTTTTCTTAAATGCCAGAATAATTTTTCCTAAAGCTGTGGAGAATTACTGAATGCACACATCACCCAGTTTGTAAAGGGAAAATCTGAATCTGGCACGTGGGATGAAAATGGTGGAGGTGTCAGCCTCCGCCAGAGAAAATTACTAATGTAAATAAAGGTCTCCTGTGTTCTTAAAGTAACAAGTGGTCACTGATTCAAGACTTCCACCAGTAGGTGTAGGTCAACTGACAGCACAAGTGAAGCTTTGTAAGAAGTTCTGAAGTCACATCTGTTTCTTTCCACAATCCTCAATGAGGAGAACTTGCCCTTGCGTATATCTTTACACATCAGCAAATGGCTAAAGAATAATATCTTCAAGGTAACTGGATGGCCTTGACAAGCAAACTTCACAAATTGCTACTCTGAGCATATGAGCTAATCAGAATGAATTGAAAAACCTTCAATAAATTTGCAACATTGAAATATTTAGGGGAAGATTTTCTGTTCTTGAAACCTTCTGTGACACAAACTTGCTGTTTGTAAAAGGACACATAATGAAGATGGAGTTGCAGCTCTATTAACATGCTCTAACAGAGTGAGAACTCAGGATTTCACGCTGACAGCCATAGGCCTGAGGTCATGACTTTAGCTGACTAGCATTTTTACACATAAAGCACAGAAAGGCAGTCGCATGCTCCTCTTGGAAGTTGCAGCCGGCTATTGTGCACAGCACTGAATTTCTGACATTTCTGAATGAGAAATGGATTTACTTCAAACTAGACGACCCATGTATCAACAGATTTCATTGTAAAAGTTCAAATTGTTACAGACATTTCAATGCTAAGAGAGGATTGTTGGGCATCTTTCTCACATCCTTTATTGCCCCAGGCACAACTAGAAAGTGTCCCAGCCAAACATTATAAATATTGTACCCTTTCTCTACTGAAGCACCTTTACTTGATGAGGTGACTGTCAATAACAAGTAGCTGTTACAACAAAATTTTTAAACTCAAACTATTCTTAACAGTAAGATGTCTGTATGGAGTCTGCACATTGTCCCCGTGTCTGCACAGGTTTCTTTTGGGTGCTTTGGTTTCCTCCCACAGTCCAAAAATGTGTAGGTTAGGTAGATTTGGCCAGGCTAAATTGATCCAAGTGTCCCAAGATATTTATATTAGCAGGATTGTGGAAATAGCACAGGGAGATGGCCCTGGGTGGGATGTTTTAATGGAGAATTGGTGCAGACATGATGTATTGAGTGATGGCCCCGTGCACTGTAGGGATTCTATGGTTCAATAATTTTATTGATTGATGAAGATGTCACATTTTGTGATTCAGGCACCAATATCCACTTGTGACTTTTCTCCTTTGTACAATTTAGTTTACACTTTGTTGCATTGATTTTTCGATAAATTACAGCAAATAGTCACTTTTGCAGTTTTGATTCCGATTCTTGGTAAATTACAAAACTCCTGGAATCACTTGCACATGAGAAATGAAGCTGAGCAGACACTTGTAAAACAACATTGTTATTTAACACCTGGAAAGGATTGCAACACGTTTCACTTCATTTTGATTAATCAGCTGTCTGCCACATGCAAAAAAAACCCAGCAACATTCTTATCTCTGCCCAAGTCAAGATTACTGAGAAGTTGATGTTGAGTTTCTGTTTGGTACGAGTATTGCTTGCTTCCTAACCGAGTATTCTAAATGAATTCTAACCCCAACTGTAGATAGGTGGATTATAGAGAAAATGGTAAGATAAATAATGTCAAATCACAAACTTAACTCCAAGTCATCTCCAACATTTCTACTTATGGTTATAACAGTGGCTGGACAGTGGCCAGTTCATTTTCCTCCAAGGTCACTGAAATCTGAGGAGATTGCATATCTCCATTTTTGCAGAATTTGTAGTTTTTGTTCCTGCATTTCAGTATTCCGACTGAGTGAAGAGTGAAGAGCAAACCAGGGCTGTGATAGAAGTGTATTTTATTGTGCTGCTTGAGAAATGATAGGGTGGGGAACAGTGCCCAACAAGGTTAGTTATGTGTGATCATACCCCAGAAGCAGGCAATCCTCATCTCTCATGGTTAATTTTTGAAGAGTGTCTAGGACAAAGGGTGCACTTGTACATTGGGGAGACCACGTAGATGCTATGACAATGAGTGAATGGACATCGCTCGACAATCACCAGCAGGAGTGGTCTCTTCCAGTCGGGGAACACTTCAGCGGTCACGGGCGTTCAGTCTCTGATCTTTGGGTAAGCGCTCTCCAAGGCGGGTTTCACGACACGCAACAACGCAGAATTGCTGAGCAGAAACTGATAGCCAAGTTCTGCACACATGAGGACAGCCTCATGTGTGCAGCGTGGGTTCAAATCACACTATCTGTAACCCCCATGACTTGCCTAGGCTTGCAAAATCTCACTAACTGTCCAGATTGGAGACAATACACATCTCTTCAATCTGTGCTTAATCCTCTCCCCACTCACATTGTCTGTACCTTTGGACTTTAACCTGGTGTTGTGAAACTACTTATGCCAGCCCAACACCAACATCTCCACGTTTTGATGAAAGACTTAGAACACATCTAAAGAGAGTCAGTCCCACTCACATCTGTTGGCAGGACAGCTTATCCTACAGTGGACTCTTGTCTGAGCTGACCCCCCATCCCCCATTCAGAAGGAATCTTATATTCACCCTCCGCTCCTGAAATATTCTTTGCAACCTCAGCTCCACAATTTGAGCCACCTCGTAGAAATTCCCTCTGTGTAATTTGATGAGTTTCATTGGTAGTTTTATTGTAATTATAATTCCCCGTTAAGAGGTTGTTGATTGATTTATTTATTTTGTTTCAGTTTACTCAATTGCATATGGAGTCAGTTGGAACACTGGGCCAGTTTGAAGGCAGAGATCAATAATGCAGCATCCTGTGAATAAACTTACTAACAAGGAGGAGATCAGTCTTCTGTTTCGTACTTCACTCTCCGGTTTGAATCCTTTGAACATAGTAATTCCATCTGGCTCAAACATTACTATTTTACCACAACATACATAGGAGAAGCCCAATTTAACAAAATCAGTTCATAACAGGAGCAATATATTTCTAGAACGCATGCTGATAAATGAAGAATAAAGATTATAGCCAGAATTCTCTGGTCTCGCATGCTCTATTGCTGTTATCAGAAAGAATGGTGAATTTGACACTCCGCCAAATCTCCATTCACAGCAGCGGGACTGGAGAATCCCAGCAGCGTCACAGGTGGAGAGTTGTGGTCTACAGTATCATGATGAGGAATGAACACATGCAGTGAATGTCTGTTTGTTCTGGGACCGCTGCACAAGAATGTGGAATGAGCAGGAAGCTTTCCAAGTCGGAGTGATTGAATTTGATGTTCTGACAGCAGCAGAAGGATGAAAGAGAATTCTCCTTCTGATCCGTTTTCCAGTATTTTCTACTTCTCTCTCCTTGTTACTTTGTGGTTACCTGTCATCACTGAAAGACCAGGTCCCTAATGAAACTCTTACAAACTGGCAGCCACTGAGCATAGCTTTCAGAAACCTGGAATGAAATGTTTAATGAGTTATAATGAAATGATTTGTATTTTAGAAAGATGAGCCAAAACAAACAGCTCTCTATACTATTGAGAAAGTCTTACTGATTCTTGTTTGACAAAAAAGGATTCTTTCAAGGTATTGGTGAATGAAGCTGGCAATGTCAAGTTAATCTTACAATTAGTCGGAAGGGGAATTTTTGGGAGGTTTCCGTATTCCTACCCACGACTGGCTTCTCGAGAGTGCCTGCCCAATCGTGACAAACTTTACTGATGGGAAAAGTTTGTTGGGCACTTCTTTCACATACTTCATTACCCCAGCCACAAATAGAAAGCGCCTAAGCCAAACATTATAAATATTGTATCTTATTGTCATAAATATGTTGCCTCTTTACTGAAGTTGAAAGATGTCAGTTTGAGTGGATTGGCTCTTAGTGTCAGGAGGACTAGCTAGGGTAAATATATGGAGCTATGGGGATAGACTGGGATTGTAGTTGGTGCAGACTCAATGGGCCAAATGACCTCTTTCTACACTGTAGGATTCTATGGTTCTATGAAGCATCTTTTAACTGAGTGTTTCACTTTCAATAACCAGTAGCTTTTACAAAAATATCTTCATTTTCCAGTTGAATTTTCTCCTAATTAAACATTTCTCTGAATATGCTGTCCCGTTTGGTGACCGGGACACCAATGTCTGCTTCTGACTTTTCTCTTTACAGATTACCAGCTAATGCTAATCAGCAGATAAAAAATCATGAGCTTTTATGCCAGTGAATTGTTATTTATTTGAGCATTAAATGGCAGAAGAAAATATATTACTTTGTAAACAGAAACTTTAATTGTTTTACAGTAAAGGTAATAAAAGATGTATAAAACCATGGATTAAGTTTCAGGCTAAGTGGCTCTTAAGTAATTTCACGCTAGGAATACAATTCTTCACTATGAACCACTCATAGGTCATAGACTTGAACCTTGACTAAAGCAGGTCAGGACTTAATGAGCCAAGGGCTGTGACCCAGTTAGTGAAAGTCAGAACTAAGAATGACTGTCTGATTGAAGAAGATTTGGCTAATGATGGCCTGCACTGTGCCCTAAAGTGATTGAAACCATGAAAATCAGTGTGTTTCTTTGAGGAATATTCTAAAATCGCCAGCTCTTTTAGGGTGTCTTTAGTCCCCGTGTGCGAGAATTGCTTTAGTCCGTGCATCCCCCAGTGATTGCAATATCTCCATCTGTCCAGTAATAAAGGATGGAAGGTTCAATTGTCTGGTGCCAAGACTTGACAGAAAACATCATCATTCTGAAGTTCAGCATCGGGGTAAATTACTAACGGATCACACCTTACGTTACTCATGTTAAGACAGACAATATTTTTGATTATAAGTGCCTTGTCTTGAACTTATATTAATCCACAGCAGAGTTTTAGCCTGTTGAATTTGAAACATACCTTTAAGATCACAAAATCTAAATACGACAAATCCTGGGATCAGTTGGAGATTAGTTCTTAGTTAGTCAAATATGCAGATTGACAGCAGTTTGTGGATATCTGGCTTCAAGCCAAAACCTGTATGAAATTTAAAGAAACTGTTTTTAGTATGTTGAAGTGCCGTATAGATACCACCTGATTGCTTGTGGTAAATTAAATGACGCATTATTTTAAGAACAGGACTGTTAAACAGGAGCACTGTCATAATTTAATGACACAACCTCAGGCTAAAGAACAATCCTTTAAAATAGAAATGAGGAGGAATTTCTTTAGCCAGACAGTGGTGAATCTGTGGAACTTTTTGCCGCAGAAGGCTGTGGAGGCCAGGTCAGTGAGTGTCTTTAAGACAGCTTGTAGGTTCTTGACATTAGGGCGATCAGGGGTTATGGGGAAAAGGCAGCATATTGGGGATGAGAAAAATATCAGCCATGATTGAATGGTGGAGAAGACTTGACGGGCTGAGTGGCCTCATTCTGCTCCTATGTCTTATCATCTAATGGCAAAAGTGAATTGAAAATGAGGAAGATGTTTTTTTTTCCCCCAGCTTGTCTGTTTTTGAAGCAGGATAAGAGCTAAGACACAAGTGTTGATCCAACCAACATCAAACAAATCAACTTGTCAATTCTCTCATTGTAGTTGATGTGGCTTTGCTGTGCATAAAATTACCCATTGTGGTAATTGACGGAACAATGATTGCATTTCAGCAATGCACTTGTTATGAAGTGGTTTATAAAATACTGTGGGAGTGAAAGGCAAAGAAGATCCAAATTTTAGAAGAATTAAAATGGGACACTGAGACATAGAAAGGAAAGTGCCAGAAGTTGAAATAAAAACAGGAAGTGCTTGAAATACATAGCAAACAAAGAACAAAGAACAACACAGCACGGGAAACAGGCCCTTCGGCCCAACGAGCCCGTGCCGTTATCCTAACGTCTTAATGACATATAGAGACCAATATAGGACAATTTGTTACCCAATCAGCCTAAGAGCACATTTTTGGGATATGGGAGGAAACCGGAGCACCCGGAGAAAACCCACGCATCCATGGGGAGAACGTGCAAACTCCCGCAGACACAGGCCCAAAATGATAGCAGGTTCATTGGCATTCAGATGGAGCATGTAAACACTTAATGCTTTCCTTTATAAAACAGTTTATAATTTTTTAAAGCTTGCTATATAGTGTTTACCAAATTCCAACAATTATGTTATAATTTAAGAACCAACTTTTGCAATGGAGATTGAGACTGCAAAATAATACATTTTTGATGCATTATCTATAATTTTTTTTTAAGCAACACAGCACGGGAAACAGGCCCTTCGGCCCAACGAGCCCGCGCCGCCATCATACTATATAGTAGCAAATCCATTATCCTATTTTAATATTCCTATATAATAATATATATATTATTCCTAAATTCTCATAGGGACAATTTGTTTCCCAATCAGCCTAAGAGCGAATTTTTGGGTTGTGGGAGGAAACCGGAGTGCCCGGAGAAAACCCACGCAACCACGGGGAGAACGCGCAAACTCCCGCAGACACCGGCCCAATTCCAAGTGTCTGCACAGCCACATCGATAGTCTCTGAGCTGTCATGGTGCCCTTCAGATGGTCCACATAAAGCACTCATTTACGACATGAGGTACCAGGCAACCCATGAATCAACATCCAAGAGCTGTACCCGCACCACCTGCCGAATGCATGCTCAATGTTGGTCAAGTTGGACCGAATTACCTGTGGAAAAAAGCCGTAGTTAAACAGTCCTAATATATCCCTCTATCTGCATACCGCTCATGTGGCTGTCCAAGAGACCCTTAAACAGCCCCAGCGTGCCTGCTCCCACCACCTTACTCGGCAGTGCATTCCACACCCCCACTACCCTTTGTGTGAAAAACTGCCCTCTAATATTCGTCCTATACATAGCCCCCCTCACCCTATGGCCATGACCCCTCGTCCTATCCATTTCTAAAGGCGGAAAAAGTTTACCTCCATTTACTCTATCTATACCCCTTGTAATCTTATACACCTCTATGAGATCCCCTCTAAGCCGACGTCTTTCAAGGGAAAACAACCCCAGTCTATCTAATCGTTCCTCATAAGACAGTCCTTCCATACCAGGCAGCATCCTGGTAAACCTCCTCTGCACTCTCTCCAAGGACTCCACATCCTTCCGATAGTACGGCGACCAGAACTGGACGCAGTATTCCAAGTGAGGCCTAACCAAGTTCTATACAACTGCAACATCAAACTCCTACTCTTGTATTCTATACCCTTTTCTATGAAAGCTAACATACTATACGCTCTTTATCACCTTCTCCACCTGTGAGGACACCTTCAGAGACTTGTGAACCTGCACCCCCAAGTCTCTCTGCGTCTCTATGCTCCATATAGTTTTACCTTTTATCCTATAACTCTCTTCTACATTTTTCCGGCCAAAATGCATCACCTCGCATTTATCCGGATTAAATTCCATTTGCCATCTATCTGCCCAGTCTACCAACCTGTCTATGTCCTGTTGTATTGCCTGACACTGCTCTTCTGTACCCGCCAATCCAAGCATCTTGGTGTCATCAGCAAATTTGCTGATCTCACCACCTACCCTACATTAAAATGCCAAAGAGTTCAAGCCTATTGGTCTTTGATGGGCTGAATGGCCTAATTCTTCTATATTACATGGTCTGATTACTTGCCAGTTTCAGGAAATGGTAAGAGATATCTGTGAACCCAGACCAAACTGGAAACAATCCCAATGGCTCTCTCACTCTCTCCTTCTCAGCGATTCAGGAGGTGAAAGCTCGCTGAGGAAATGTAATCAATTGATAAATTGTGAGTAGTTATCACAAAATTTACAAATCTTTGAAATGAAAATGTTGAATACAAGTATTTAATATTTCATCAATTTATCTGATGAAATTGATCTGTTTTAGTTAAAATATTAAGATGTTTTTCTGTAAATTCAGGGCCTGTGCTTGAATATATTTAAGCATAGTTAAAATGAACAAAACTTAACTGTGGACAATCAAGCCTAATTCATTTGATTGAGATACTGGTGCAATGTGATATTGTCACTAGACTAGTAACCCAGAAACCAAGGTTAATGTTCTGAGAACTGAGGTTCAAACTCCATCATGGCAGATGATAAAATTTGAATTCAATAAAAATTTGGATTAAAAATCTAATGATGAGCATGGAACCACTGCTGATTATTGTAAAAAACCCCTCTGGTTCACTAGTGCTTTTTAAGGAAGGAACTCTGCCATGTTTACCTGGTCTGGCCTATGTGCTACATGTAGTTGACTCTTGAATGGCCTATCGAGCCACTCAGTTCAAGGGCAATTAAGGATGGGCAATAAATGCTTGCTTAACCAGCGACACTCACATCCCATGGACTTAAAAAAATCTAAGCTGCTGAGTGTGGTATTTTTAAAAGGATAGGTTTGCATACCATGAAAATACAAACAAGAACTTTATTGGAAAGGTGTTTACTCTATAGGCTGTTAGAATAGACTGTCCAATGACCTTCAGAAATGGCCAATCATGTGATCAGACTCTTAAAGTGACCTTGTTCTAACTAGGGACAAAAATGAATGCACAATTGGTATAATTGGAAATAACCTTGGAATATAGATATTAACCCGTTTTAACAAAAACCCTTTAGCGAAGTAGAAGTTTGGGTGGGTGAAGAGGGATTGTTTTGTGAGGACACATGCTTTAAATGGCTCCATTTGTTTATGGTTTGAGAGTATGTTTGATTATTTTTCCCACAGACTGATTTCCTCCTCCCCTCTCCCCATCCCCTAAAGATTCCCTTTGGTTAGTTGACCTACATTATGATGATGTTGTTGAACAGACATGTTCACAATCTATCAATGCCAAAGAAAATCAAAATCCCTGTCAAACAAAATGTCATCACCAAATATGGGCCTCCATTTGGGTTGAAGAATCGACGATGTTTATTTATCAGCGTGTATGAGCTGCTTAATTGAATGGTGCGTAATGAATGGTTAAGGATTCTCTTCCTGACTCTGCCAACTCTACTTACTCTCTCACAGATAATGGTTTACATCTCGTAAAAGCTGTTTATCTCTTTCCTCTGTGATGTGACAGAATAAATATAGTTTGTATACCGCACAAGCAATTGTCTCACCAAACTACCATGACCTTCTAAAGAAGGAATTTTTTTGTTTGAATTCCTGTTTAAGTTCGTTGTCAACATTTGTATTGTAAGGTTTGTGAAAAAAATAATAGGACAAACAAATGGTTTAACATTTTTGGACTTCCATTTTTGGCCATTTTAGCCATCTTCCCAAGAACATCAGTCATTTTTTTTGGATAAATAAAAACAGCTGTTGAAGGAATAGTTTTTTTGCATCAGCCTTTCCAAATATTTCACCACTTTGATGTATGAAGTGAGAGAATTCTACAAGTTATTTGTTTGTAGGATATATAACTTTATGGACGTAGCATTGGCTTTGATTGGCTTCCTGAAAGGTAGGATCAAGAATGTTTTGGTAAAAAATTTAGTCTATCAATATCTGCTAAACTTTCCACCGTAAAGAATAAAGAAAATGACAACACAGGAACAGGCCCTACAGCCTTTCAAACCTGTACCAACCATGCAGCCCAATTAAACAAAACCCCTCTACCTTCTGGGGATCACATCCCTCTAAACCCATCCTATTCATGTATTTGTCAAGACATCCCTTAAATGTATCTGCTCCACTATCTCCCCCCGCAGTGAATTCCAGGCATCCATCACCCTCTGTGTAAAACAAATTACCTCATACATCTCCTTTAAACCTTATCCTTCGCACCTTAAACTTATACCCTTTAGTAAAATTTCTCTTCCACCCTAGAAAAAGCTTCCGACTACCATTCTGTCCATGCCCCTCATAATCTTGTAGACTTCTATCAGGTCTCCCCTCAAACTCCGTCGTTCCAGTGAGAACAAACCAAGTTTCTCCAGCCTTGCTTCATAGCTAATGCTCTCCATACCAGGCAACATCCTGGTAAATCTATTCTATACCCTCTCCAAAGCCTTCGTATGCTTCTGGTAGTGTGGCAACCAGATTTGAACACTATATTCCAAATGCAGCCTAACTGAGGTTCTATAAAGCTGCAAAATGATTTGCTAATTTTTAAACTCAATGCCCCGGCCGATGAAGGCAACCATGTTGTATGCCTTCTTGACTACCTTCTCCACCTTTCAGTGACCTGCGTACCTGTACACCCAGGTCCCTCTGCCTATCAGTACTCTTAAGGACTCTGCCATTAATTGTATATTTCCTTTCTGTATTATTCCTTCGCTCACATTACCCTACCACTTCCAATCTTCCTTGTACAATATAATTATAATTAACACTTTAGTATCCTCTTCTGAGTTCTCTTGTATGCATCTTAAAGCAGAACTGTTTAATGTCAAAAAATATAACAGCTAATATCTTTGTTAAAACTAGGGCCATACAAACAAAGGCGGCTAAGAGGAGACCTTATTGAAACATATAAGATGATTAGAGGTTTAGATAGGGTGGACAGTGATAGCCTTTTTCCTAGGATGGAGAAAGTTGGCACGAGGGGACATAGCTTTAAATTAAGGGGTGGTGGTTTTAGGACGATGTCAGAGGTAGGTTCTTTACCCAGAGGGTGGTAAGGGTATGGAATGCCCTGCCTGCGTCAGTTGTAGATGCGCCAAGTTTGGTGGCGTTTAAGAGGTTAATAGATAAGTTTATGGATGAAAAGGGAATGGTTTAGGTTAGAGGGTCACTGCTTGTTCCTAATTGGTCGGCGCAACATCGAAGGCCAAAGGGCCTGTTCTGCGCTGTAATGTTCTATGTTCAAACTGGTTAATGTACTGATAGTGCAAAATGTGATCAAATGTTTCTGTATTGTCCTCTCTCCAGAGTGCTGCACTGTCAAACATTGAGACATTAAACTGAGACCCTATCTGTCCTCTTAGATGGACAGTCCTGTGGCTTGATTTTGACCTAGAGTAGGGTAATTATCTGTGAGAATCAAGATTGTCGAGTCGCCATCACATTGCTTTTTATGGGGACTGGGTATGTTCAAAATGAGGGCTACATTTCCTAAATTGCAAACATGGTTAGAATTTAAAAGTATTAATTGACTGTGAAAAGCTTTGAATCATGCTAAGGTCACAAAATGTGTGATATCAATGAAAGTCACTTTTTTAAATGTGTGGAAGTTATTTTCCTTTTTTAAATTTCTCCCCCTTTAGCAAGGACCAAACCTGGCTGAAAAAGTGACCAGATCAAGCACCACAACTTGATGTGAAACACTATAATCTAGTAAAATCACACATTTTATTAAATACACAAGGTGACAATTGCCTCAGTGTACTGTACGTGAATGAGAAGCGATTAGAGAAGATGAATTAATGCTGTTGTTCCTAGATTTGAGTGAGGGTCTTGAGAATTCCTTTCTAAACCACTGCACCACCTATATTCTGCACTTACAAAGAATTAAACTGAGCAAGAAATAAAATGGAACTTTGTCTGATTTTTGCAATGGATTTTTCACAAAGACACAATATTCTCTGAGCAGAATACTCCTGTAGTCATGTTCAATGTCACAAATGTATGGAGTTGCATTAGATTAACACCCATTAGGCAAAATGTAATACTCTTTGAAACATCAGTTCTTCCTGAATGTCTCACAAATCGAGCGGGAAGCAACGTATTTGATCTGGATTTTATGATAATGAGGTAACCAGTCAGTGATAGTGATGTTGTGCTTACAAATGGGAATTGATTAAAATATAGCAATTAGCAACAAGAGTTCAGAATTCACAGTTCATCAGGGAGTTGGAGCAGTGACAGAGACATCTCATGTTTCCTTCTCAGTGCGATGACTCCGTCCCATCCTGCTCTGAGGGCAGACTTTCAGTCAGAAGGGAATGTAAATGACATTAAGGACAATGGGTTTTTGAAGGGCGGCTGTGAGCTAGATTGACAAGCAGACACTTTGAAATGAAGCTCACTTTCAAATCTTGTTTTGGCATGGATGTCAAAAAAGACAGCAAGTTTGTATGGATATGTGAGTTGTGATGTTCCATGACTGACAATTGAAATGGAACGCAAACCCAGCTTACAATCTTGGCATGAGGGAAAAAAGAAACACATAACCAGAGTTTGTATCTAACACGTCTACAATGACAGAGATACCAACTTAAAGCAATACATTCTGATATGGACTGGAAGGGGGATGGTGTGCTAATTTAAACAGCCCTGATTTCTCCTCTCGCCACCCATTCACAAACAAAGGTGTTTTTGATTTGCTTCACCCATTATAAACAATTGCATATTTCCCAATCTCTTCATTTTGGTGTCATCCAGTTTCAATTATTAATCCCACAACAAAGCCATGAAAGGATGAACTCAGAGGTTTGATTTATTTTCACACACAAATACAGGAGGAGGGTCCCAATGATCTCTCTGTATACTAATGTAATAAGAAGTCTCCCAGCACCAGGTTAAAATCCAACAGGTTTACTTGGTAGCACAAGCTGCAAGCTTGTTGGACTTTAACCTGGTGCTGGGAGACTTCTCACTGTGTTTACCCTAGTCCAATGCCGACAACTCCATATCACTGATATGGTAACAGAGGGACAGAGAAAAGAAAGATTTACAAGCCAATAGCTACAGAAAAAATAATTATTGTAAGACATGAGTCCAGAATCTAGAATCAAAGTCTAATGGTATTCCTTCATTGAGATGTGCAGGTAGAAAACTTGTTGGATAATTCATTTTTCCGGTAGGGTTGACTTCCAAGGCAATGTAAATACGCAGAGATGAATCAGTTCTGTAGGTGATGTTGCAGAAGTTCCAGTGGAAACACTGTAGGTGAGGTCAGATACTCAGTGGGGACAGAGCCACTTTGTTGTGCTTGTGGATGGTAAAAATGACAGACTAAATTTTTCTCAGTACAAAAAGACAACATTACTGGTTATATAAGCTAGAAGATTCCTTGTCATGTGGCCCTCACCTCCCAACTCTGGCTTTGACAAAAAGCTGTGTATCCCTTTGTCTGAGATCCTGAGATGATTAAATGTTTCAAAGATTGTGGGTCCTTTGCCCTAGCAGAATGACCAAATAAGCCTCATTTGGTCAGGCTTGGCTTATGAAGCGTAAATGGCTCTTACATAGCTTCTATTGAATTTAGTCTTTGCAGCCCATAGGGTTATTAGTGCCTCTTCAGAGATAACAAGGTATAGGTTTTCCAGATGCTGACAGAATGTTCCTTTTCTTCAATGGTCACAGACAGACATAATGAGGGGGAACGTTATTGAAACTTACAGGATACTGCGAGGCCTGGATAGAGTGGACGTGAGAGGGTGTTTCCACTAGTAGGAAAAACTACAACCAGAGGGCACAACTTAGGCTACAAGGACAATCCTTTAAAATAGAGATGAGGAGGAATTTCTTCAACCAGAAAGTGGTGAATCTGTGGAACTCTTTGCTGCAGAAGGCTATGGAGACCAAGTCATTAATATCTTTAAGACAGAGGTAGACAGGTTCTTGGTTAATAAAGGGATCAGGGGTTATGGGGAAAAGGCAGGAAAATGGGGATGAGAAAAATATCAGCCATGATTGAATCTGCTCTGCCATTCAATCGGTCAAGTGATTTCATTCTGCTCCAATGTCTTATAATCTTATGGTCTTACACCTTTTTAAAAAGAGTTTAGCTTTTCAAATTTTAGAAGTTAGCAATAGATTTACGATATAATGGATTCATTCTAATGTATGTATTTATCGAACCTTTCAACGGTTGAAATAGATTCTCTTGGCATGACATTACTTATTAACTATTTCCCCAAGTGCTGAAATGTGGATTGGAGTCATTGAACTAAGCAGACATTAATTACTGGGTTGCTAACTCTTAGTATAGTTGTAATAGTAGTTATAGATTTAACCCATGGTAATTTATTTAGGTGAATGACTTTGGAATGTTACTGAGACGTTATAATATAAATGCAGATTATAACTTTCTGACCCACCTATATAAATGATCATCTCGGAGGTATTGCAGACTTGTTGGTTTTCAATGTTTGTATTGTTGAACTGAAATGGATGAGAATACAATAATGAAGCTGCTGCCATATCAGAGTATATAAAAAAGCAACAGGTATACATAATTCCCATATCTGTGAAATGATTTGACACATTATGGAGGAATGTAGGACACACTTGAAAACTAATACCTGTCATCTGGCTGTTTCAAAGTTAAATCAATGATTTCTTCATTGTCCCTATTCTCTGATTGAATCTATGCGCTCAGTTCACTGAATGAAGCATACAGGATCGAACATTGGATTGGCCAACCTGACTCCCGCTACCCCGGAATGTGTGAACAAGCGTGGAGATTGTCAGATACAGAGGCAGGCTGAGCACAGTCACATTCATTTTCTTAACAACCCTAAAGTGTGCCTTACCGTTCCTAAATCGATCCCAAAATCGATTTATGGACTTTAGTAAGGCGTTTGATAAGGTGGCCCATGGAAGACTTCTGCAGAAAATGCAGATGTATGGGATAGAGGGTGATTTAGCTAATTGGGTTAGGAATTGGCTAGCAGATAGAAGACAGAGGGTGGTGGTTGATGGGAGATATTCATCTTGGAGTTCGGTGACAAGTGGTGTACCTCAGGGGTCTGTTTTGGGGCCCCTGCTGTTTGTAATTTTTATAAATGATCTGGATGAGGGTATTGAAGGATGGATTAGTAAATTTGCAGATGACACTAAAGTCGGTGGAGTGGTAGATAGTGAAGAGGGGTGTTATAGTTTGCAGAGGGACTTGGACAAGTTGCAGAGCTGGGCCGAGAGGTGGCAAATGGAGTTTAATGTGGAAAAGTGTGAGGTAATGCACTATGGCAGAAATAATAAATGTGTAGAGTATAGGGCAAATGGTAGGATTCTTAGTAGTCTAGATGAACAGAGGGATCTTGGTGTGTATGTGCATAGATCCCTGAAAGTAGGCAGTCAGGTCGAGAAGGTTGTTAGGAAGGCATATGGAGTCTTGGCTTTTATTGGTAGAGGGATTGAATTTCGGAGCCGCAACGTCATGTTGCAACTGTACAAAACTCTAGTGCGGCCGCACTTGGAGTATTGTGTGCAGTTCTGGTCCCCACATTATAAGAAAGATGTGGAGGCATTGGAGAGGGTACAGAGGAGGTTTACCAGGATGTTGCCTGGTATGGAGGGCAGGTCTTATGAGGAGAGGCTGAGGGATTTGAGGTTGTTTTCGTTAGAAAGGAGGCGGCTAAGAGGGGACCTAATCGAAACATATAAGATGATTAGAGGTTTAGATAGGGTGGACAGTGATAGCCTTTTTCCTAGGATGGAAAAAGCTAGCACGAGGGGACACAGCTTTAAATTAAGGGGTGATAGTTATAGGACGGATATCAGAGGTAGGTTCTTTACCCAAAGGGTGGTTCGGGAGTGGAATGCCCTGCCTGCAGCAGTTGTAGATGCGCCAAGTTTGGTGGCGTTTAAGAGGTTAGTTGATAAGTATATGGAAGAGAAGGGAATGGTTTAGTTTGGAGGGGCATTGCTTTTTATATTGGTCGGCGCAACATCGAAGGCCGAAGGGCCTGTTCTGTGCTGTAATGTTCTATGTTCTATGTTCTAAAACCATTTCCATTTCCTTATCTCAGTCCTGGCTATCCCAATAAATCTACCAAGTTCAGATTTCCTCTTACTTTTCATTACTTTGGATTCCGCCCTCCTTGGCTACTAAAATCCGACTTCCTTGGAGGCAGTAAGTGATTTAAATGACTAGCTGTCTCCATAAAATGTATGAACCCAGACCTGACTCCAGTCCCATCATGGCAAAAACAGCAAATGGAGTGTCCCAGGACTTTGAACTTCCTGACATTTCTTGGATTTGGCTGATTGTGACTAGCCTATCCACCTTTGTAAAAACTGAATCAAAAGTCAAGTACTGCAAATGTTGGAAATCAGGAAGGGAACGGAAAATTCTGGGCATACAGCGGAGAAGATTTGCAGGACTCAGCAGTGTGTGCGCGTCAAAAATTCATGGTCTGCTCTCTGCTGTGCTACCTGATTTTTCAAAAGGGATTATAGTCCTTATCACCAGCTTTACCCTGTCCAGCAGGAAGAGGTGGCAACCAAATAGCCTCTGCCAGCCTGGGCATTCAGCCCAGTGTATTAACCAGTACCCAATTCCCCATTCACTAACTCTCACCAAACCTTCCCTAGGCTGTTGCCCATGACACTGTCCGCTTGGCTATAATGCTGAAAACAACCACAAAACAAACACTCTGAATCTGAAGGAAGTCATCTTACATTGCATACAAAAACCAATAAATCACCCTTGTTTAGTTCCTAAGGTGCATTCCAAGATGGCGCCAGAGCAAGGTAAATTCTAGCAGCGCTGCCCGGCATACCTTCTCATTCTATCTTTTACTCTTGTTCTCTGCTTCTATAACTTCATTCTAATACCTTAAACTCTCTGATAATGCTCTAATGTAATTTTTTAACACCCACACACCCTGAACATTCTCTCTTCCACCTTCTTCCTTCTGGAAAAAGATATAAAAGTCTGAGGTCATATACCAACCGACTCAAGAACAGCTTCTTTCCTGCTGCTGTCAGATTTTTGAATGGACCTACTTTGCATTAAGTTGATCTTTCTCTACTCTCTAGTTATGACAGTAACGTTACATTCTACATTCTCTCATTTCCTTTTCTATGAACGGTATGCTTTGTCTATACAGCATGCAAGAAACAACACTTTTCACTGTGTGTTAATACATATGACAATAATAATTTGAATCAAATCAGGTGCCTGTCTGTCTTGTACCTTTATCCTGTCCGATTGTTCCTGCAAAGAATTCAGTGCACCTGATGCAAGACAATTGATTTTGAGTGCAGGAAATTGTAGGTTGCTGAGAGGAAGAACTTTAGAGTTCTGAGCCTAGAAAGATTGGAATCAGATTGTTCCCCTCGGCCCAGTAGCCTGAGACAGGTGATTGGTATAATGTGGAGATGCCGGCATTGGAATGGGGTGGGTTCAGTAAGAAATCTCACAACGCCAGGTTAAAGTCCAACAGGTTTACTTGGCTGCACAAGCCTTTGGAACGCTGTTCCTTCATCAGGTGAGTGATACTCCAAAAGCTTGTGCTCCCAGATAAACCTGTTGGACTCTAACCTGGTGTGAGATTTCTTACTGAGCGGACAGACAACAGCAGTGGCACGGATAAAATGGCAGAGAGGGGAGATGAATCTGTCACTCTGAATATGGCAGCAAGTTTGTGCTTCCAGGGATGGGAGCCCAGTATTCCCAGGAATCTATTGGAATGCAGCTTACTGCAGCTGCTGTGACCAGAGCCCTTTGCCCATTGTGTTGTTTGTCCATTATCATTGATGAGGACCTCGACACCATTAGTCATTTTGGGGTTGGATTTGGTGTGTCCGAAGATGACTGATCAGGCCAATTCGGGCACAGAATATCCTGGCTCGTATTGGACAGACTTGTGTAGACACTAGTTGTTGCGCTGGTGGCTCTGGACTTGTGCAGATCGCGCTTAAGCTGTGCTTCAGCAATACACCTTGCTTTGTGAGCTTGACAGACTTTGTGGATGAGGCAGCGCCAGGTAGAGTGGTTTTGTGCCAGCGTTTCCCAGGTGGTCGTGTCAATGTCAAGCGACTTCAGGGAGGCTTTGAGTGTGTCTTTGAAACATTTCTTCTGCCCCCATGCAAGTGTCTTCCAGCAGAGAGTTCCCCAAAAAGGAGTTACTTGGGTATGCGTTCGTCTGACATACGGATGACATGACCTGCCCACCAGGTCTGCGCTCTCATCAGCAGTGAGTGGACTGATGGACTGAGTTATAAGGAGAGGCTGAATAGACTGGGATGTTTTTCTCTGGAGCATAGGAGGCTGATGGGTGATCTCATAGAGGTCTATAAATAATGAGGGGCATAGACAAGGTAGATGGACAATATCTTTTCCCAAAGGTAGGGGGGTCTAAAATTAAAGGGCATAGGTTTAAGGTGAGCAGGGAGAGATACAAAAGTGTCCAGAGGGGCAATTTTTTCACACAGAGGTGGTGAGTGACTGGAACAAGCTGCCAGAGGTAGTAGTAGAGGCAGGTACAATGTTATCTTTTAAAAAGCATTTAGATAGTTACATGGGTACGATAGGTATAGAGGGATTTGGGCCAAATACAGGCAATTGGAATTAGCTTAAGGGTTTCAGAAAAAAAAGGGTGGCACAGACAAGTTGGGCTGAAGGGCCTGTTTCCATGCTGTAAATCTCTATGACTCTATTTGATAGCCTCCTTCTGCACTATAAATAAATTAAATTGATTATAGCTGTAACAAGTAGTTGTGCCTTTAGTGTTTCAGTAGTTGTACTGAAAGTTATAAATGGATAATTTGGGCCTGTTTCCATGCTGTAAACCTCTATGACTCTATGAATCTACAAATAGATGACATGACTGGGTTGATCTATAAACATGGTCTGAATTTTAGAAATTGGGCAAACTGAATTGTGTTTGCTTGTTTAAAACATGATTTAAACCATGGCTTTGGGCTTGGAACCTAATGTTAAAAATCGTCACAATCAAAAAGCTTTAATATCTTCCCTTACGTCTGAAGAGTAAATAAGATTTCATCTCACACACATTAGTGCTGTCACATTGTTTAGACTGACACGCATCCAGAGGCTTTGGGGCTAATCCTGTGACAAGGTTTATCGGGTTCAGTCCTCACCTGCACACACTATCAAGCTTTGCTGTTTTTAACATTATAAATCAATGCCTTTTTTTTAGAGATAAGAGGCTTTAAAGTGCATTTTATTTTTACTTTCAACAGAATGGTAGCCTCAGTTTCAGCAAACATTTGCTAAACTCTTAAACTTCAGTGGCAGGGCATCAAAGGATGAGTTTGTAATTTTTCATTACAAATATCAGAGCAGAGAATATAATCGTACCAGAAACTTTTTTGCTTCCATTGTTTTATCGTCCCTCACAATTCTCCTTATCAACCTTTCCTTTCTCCTGTAGACATTTTCTCACACTCACAACTATTGTCTGACTCTGCCCGTCACTTGTACAAACTTTCTCTCCAGGCCCATGTGACATGCTTCCTCAGTGAGGTTGGAATCAATGTGTCGCCTAACATTGACACATTGAGCTGACACATTTCCGGTTTGATCCCTGGCTAACTGAGATGGTCCAGCGGTTAGCGCTGCTGCTTCACAGCGCCAGGGATCGGTGTTCGATTCTGGGATTGGGTCATTGCGTGTGCAGAGTTGTACACTCTCCCCATGTTGTGTCGGTTTCCTTCGGGTGCTCTGTCTTTTTACCACACTTCAAAGATGTGCTGGTTAGTTGCATTGGCTGTGCTAAATTCTCCCTCAGTAGAACATAGATCAGTAGAACATAGAACATTACAGCACAGAACAGGCCCTTCGGCCTTCGATGTTGTGCCGACCAAAATAAAAAGCAATGCCCCTCCAAACTAAACCATTCCCTTCTCTTCCATATACTTATCAATTAACCTCTTAAACGCCACCAAACTTGGCGCATCTACAACAGCTGCAGGCAGGGCATTCCACTCCCTAATCACTCTTTGAGTAAAGAACCTACCTCTGATATCCGTCCTATAACTCATACCCCTTAATTTATAGCTGTAAAAGTGTAACTAAACAGGTGCCAGATTGTGGTGACGTGGGGATTTTCACAGTAACTTCAGTGCAGTGTTAATGTAAGCCTACTTGTGACACTAATAAATCAATAACATACTCTGATCGGTATAACTGACCTGAGAGCTGTTTTTTTCATCTCCTGTTGCTGCCTGGTCACTTGTGCTGAAAAATGCAAGGCCATTGGGTAGGGACACGATCAGGAAAACCTCTTTTCTTGTCCTGGGAAATAGATAAACCTATGTCCCCCCTGGTGAGATAATGGTGGACACTCAGGTGGAATTTATCCCCACCATCTGCCCACGGTGTTTAATCCAAAGGAAGGCCTATCATTGGCCAGTGAATTGCCAGAAGGGCATTGAATTTGGTGGGCCTTCCCCAAAGGAGGTGATTGGAAGGTGCTGGTTCTCCAGGTGATGGAGTAGCTCCCCATTTCCCTCAATTAAACCATGTCCCCATGGATAAAGCACTCCCTTCAACAGAAACTGGGGGAAGAGAGAACCCCACGCACCTCGAACATTCTCTGTTCCACTTTCTTCTGTTGGGAAAAAGATATAAAAGTCTGAGGTCAGGTAGCAACCGATTCAAGAACAGTTTCTTTCTGCTGCCGCCAGACTTTTGAATGGACCTACCTTGCATTAAGTTGGTCTTTCTCTACATCCTAGCTATGACTGTAACACTATATCCTGCATTCTCTCATTTCCTTCTCTATGAATTGTATGCTTTGTATAGCGCACAAAAAACAATACTTTTTACTATAGTGCATGTAATAATAATAAATCAAATCAATCAAATGGAGAGAGGGGAATACAGAGTTGTGACAAGTTTCAATAATGTTTCTTCATAACCAACACCTCTGTAAAATATAAGAGATCTTGGCCTTTCTCACTGGGACAGTTTTTTATCCAACTATAATGCTGGGGCATGATTACATTGTTGGGAGAGTTTAATCTGGGCAGCAGTGTAAATTAAATACTATGTGCTCTTTGTCTACTGAACTGATAGTTTCACAATGTAGGAAATGGTGATATGGTGGCACAGTGATAATCTCACTGGATTTGTAATCCCAAGGTCCAGGTCTATAGTCCGGGGGGGACACGGGTTCAAATCCCACCACGGCAACTGGTGGCATTTAAATTCATGTCAATAAATCTGCATTTGATAGTCTCAAGAACACATTGGATGGGACTTTTCAACCTCTCTCTTCCTGAAACTGTAAAATCCCAATTAGATCAATGGACCTTCCCATTGTCCGCCCCTTGCTCATTCTGAATCTCATTGTGGCTGGGGTGATAAAATTCTGGCCATCTAGTTCAGTAATCTCCTTTAGAGAAGGAAGAAACTCTGTCATTCAGTTCACTCTCCCTCAAGAGAAACAAAAAGAACAGATGGGAAAAAGGAAAGGATTCTTTTTCACATCTTGAGCCTCATTTTCAGAAGCTTTTACCTGAATAATTCTTCTGAATTGTGCAGTTTTGAGGTACCTCATACATTTGTTGCAACTGAAAGCACACTTGGTGTAAGGAATGATATAGAGATTCTTTTAATAATTAGCATTGCAAAACATTTCATTACAAAATTCACGCTTCTGTTATGAAACCTGTTTATACAGATATTCACTGACACTGTGATTATGAAACCTGTCTTGGATGTCATGAAATTTACATTTGCAGAATGGTTAGGCGTTAATTACCAGTGTGGAACAGATTTTCCCCTCTGTGAGGCTCTTCACGGTTTCTTGGGATTGAGTTGTGGCTGCACAGGGAGCAATCCTCCTCCTCAGTGCTCCACGTTCAACACAACAGTTTCAGCTCAGGAATTTATATCCATTCACTTCCAACCTGCGTTCCTAAGCCCAGTGCAACTGACGGGATTTTGGTGCTATACAACAGAATGCTTTTTTCCCCCATTTCTATTATTCAGAGTTAACATTGTACACATTCCCCCAGATCGAACAAACCCTAATTACAAAAGGTTCTGAATCCAGATAAGTTTCCTTTTTGAAGGTTTTAACCACAAATTCATTCAGCAAATAAGGAGAATGAGTGAAATATCCAACATTGATATTATAAACAATGGTGAAACTTTATTAATGATCACACTAATGTAATAACAAATATAGGATCAGATATGGAACTAATTAAAGTTCAGATTCCAATATAACATTGGAAGCAAGCTCTGAGGAAAACGGCCTGGATATCGTGGGGGAGGGAAGAAAGCATTGCTGTTGTGGGGAAAGCTTTCTTCTTTGAGTAGCCAAATCGTAAATCCATTCTTTATGAACAGAATCTGGTACATATAATTGGCTCAATCTTTCTGGTGCTAATTACAGTGAGAACATTAGATTGTTGGAGGAAGAGCAGATTGGCTTTTAGTGATGGTCAACCGATAAACTACATTTCCATTGGGCCTGAGATTTATTTTTATTTGCAAGATTAAACTTAGCATCAACATTTATTAGCTTGCAAATTTCAACTGGATAAATAATTAAACATTCTGATCCCAAAGGGATGGAACTCGATTAATCCATCTAAAGCTAATGATAAACTATGCGGATATCTAAATTTTGAGATTATTTAAGTGCAGTTTTATGGATGTAGATTTCAGAATACCAAGGAAAATCAGGAGTTTGTGGATTAATTTATTAGAATTGATACAATCACTAAACTATAACGAATGCTGATGACATTGCAGAGATTCTTATTCAGCCTCTGAGAATGTGCAGACAGTTTGCTTTCGCACTAAATAACCTGGAACTTGAATATTTTGAGATTGTGCTCGATGTGCATGTGTGGGGTCAGATAAATGTCATCAGCAGAGAATCAGGCGAGTGCAGTTTGCTTTGGAGCTGCTGACAGCCATCTGTTTTTTGCAGAACAGCCTCAATAGGAACAGGCACGTGTCACCTACAGCTGCAACAAACCTGTTATTTCTAACAACTTGATGGGTTGTCTAACTGCAAACAGTTGTTGCTCTCCTTGGGGAGTCAAAAACAACTGAGCAAACATTCTGAGGTGTTTTGATATAAAGAAGAATCTTGCATTTCAGTGCAACCTTTCGCAATTTGAAAATGTCCTGAGCAGTGTAACAGTCAATGAAGGACTCTGTGAAGTGTAATCATCGATGTAAGGGCACAGCAAAATCCATCAAACAACATTATAGTACTGACCAGATAATCCCCTGTTCATCAGTCATCTCAACTGAGGGATAATTCTTGGCTAAGATGAGAAAACTCCCCTAATCTTGACAAAGGGTTTTAGACTTTAATCAAAATATGGTTTATTCAATGGGAAAGAAGATGAGAACATTTGGTTCATCTAATCCATGGTGGACTACAGGAAAGGTCATTGCTTCAAGTGATCCGGGCATCCTTTAATTATAGCGCCCCAATGTCAGTGCAGCTGGGCTTTGCTGGTGTGTTGAGGACCCGCCTCCACATGATAGTGTGTGTTTCACCTTTTTTTTGTGGCAAAATGGGGAGTTGGTGGCCTGATGGAATTATCGCTGGACTATTAATCCAAAAATTCAGCTTATGTTCTGGAGACCCAGGTTTGAATTCTGCCACATGGTAGAATTTAAATTCAATAAAAAATACCTAGAATTAGGAATCTATTGATGGCTATGAAACCATTGCCGATTGTCGGAAAACTCATCTGGATTACTAATGTCCTTTAGGGAAGGAAATCTGCTGTCCTACGTGTGTCTCCAGAGCTACAGCAATGTGATTGACTCCCAACTGCCCTTGGGTAACGAGGGATGGACTATAAATGCTGGCCAACCAGCAATCCGCATGTTGCACAAATGAATTGAAAAAAAAAGATGTGGAGAGAAGATTGACACATTGGGTTTTCTCACTAGAACCAACACTTTGCCGTTTTCTGCTATGATTTCAGCCATTGACTAATTGCAGTATTTACAATGGTGGAAACAAATTGTGTGATCAGTTTTTAATCAGTGCAACAAATAGAAAGGATGGATCAATGGGACAGTCAGAGCACTTTAATCAAGTGACAGCATTCTCACACATACAACACATGGTACATAGTGCCAAGATGGCTGACTCACACTTGTCCTTTCTTGCATGCAGTGTGATGCAACATTATTGCTATGTTGTATTAAGCTTCACATGTCACGGAGCTACTAGCTGTGTGTCCCTGTGGATTTCCAGCCGTACAGGAAGACAAAATGTTCTTTCTATATTTTGCACAATAGCTGTTTGATTGTATCATAACTCAACCTTTAATTTGTGCCACGTTTGCTGTACTCCAGTGCTTCTGATGACTGAAGGTCAGGGCAGAGCTAGCTTAGCTAAAAGGAGAATTGGAGAGTTGTCTATGAGCATCATAATTACCTTCTCTCAGCTTGGTTTTGTGTGAAGAAAGCCCTTCGACACATTTGATCATAACTATGCTGAAATCTAACCAGACTGTTTTCTCCAGTTACTCATCTGGACTGCACACTCCAGCTGTTCATCATTTCCTGTGTCAGGAAAGATTTACTTTTTTTTCTTTTAAATTTTCCCTTCACAAATATAAACCTGGTACACCTTACCTTGCAGCTGAGGTTGATTATTGGGAGCTCAGTGAGGTATCATTTTATGAATTCCCTTTCTTTGGAAATAAAAAGCTGTAGCTTCTTCTTAGGTGGATCAGTGTGGAGCAGAGATGAATGTGATTGGACACTTGACTATGTTGGACACCACTAAACAATCATCAGCACAGTCAGCTTAACCTTGCATTTGGTGAATTACTCTCTTTTTCCCCAGAACAGTTGTGCTGCCCCAAACTGCACTATTTCTGATCATTAGGTGGTTATTTAGCCAAAAGAGAACTCACAATTGAGTACAGAACCTACCATAGTGCAAAAGGGGGTCATTCAGTCCATCAAGCTGTGACAACCAGGTCCTATCACCATATCCCCACGTACATACCCTGCTAATCCCCCGCCACAAAGGGTTAATTTAGCATGGCCAATATACTCAACCAGCTCATCTTTGGGCAAATTTTTCTATCCCACCTGCCATGGGAATCAGAGTGGATAAGCAGCAGAATATTTATTTATTTTAATTATTAATCGCAAGTAGGCTTATATTAACACTGCAATGAAGTTACTGTGAAATTCCCCTCGTTGCCATACTCTGGTGACTGTTCAGGTCAATGCACCTAACCAGCACATTGTTCAGACAGGGGAAGGAAACCAGAGCAGGTGGAGAAAACCCACACAGACATGGGGAGAACATGCAGACTCTGCACAGACAGTGACCCAAGCAGGAATTGAACCCGGGTCCCTGGTGCTGTGAGGCAGCAGTGCTGACCACTGTGCCACCTGGAATGGTCTGTTAACCTCAGGTGGGATTTCACAGTTTTGGGGCAAGTGAGGCTGGAAAAAGCTTTTCAATTTATGCTCCACGGATAGTTTTTCGTGCTCACGAACATTCCCAAGTTTCTAGAGTGAACATGTTTGATATTCCTTTAGGAAGGTTTAGAGAAAGAGGAAAAACACAACATCACTACTTAATTTCACCTCTAAGATTAACCATTAGAAGCAGCAGTTTGGAGTTGTGAAATGCAGAACATGATTTAGGTCAATTCCGTTCACTATTGCGACACACCTGCGATAGAGGGATTTGATAACTGCCTCACTGACCTTTGCTTTGGGAGGAAACTTATTAATTGGGGGGGGGGGGGGGTGATAGTATTTTAGCTGGTGGAGGTTCTATTTTTCCTTTTAATTGAAGCTTGGGTATTTTGCATCAACACAGTGTGGTTTAGGAAACATGGAACATTGCGTTTCTCCTTTCAACTCAGAACCAGGTGGAATCAAGTTGCAGCCAATTATCTGGTGTGGCATGTGTTAGTGCATGCTACAAAGCAGCTGGAGGCAAGTAAACGTTTGGATGAGCCTGTTTGCACAAGTCTAGTTAAAAACCACTTATATCAGAATCGAATTTAATCTGACATGGGGATTTAGCTTCTTTTTACTGTGTATTGACATCAAAGCTAATCCTTACCACATTAATAGTGCAGACAGAGTCCAGCTTAATGGCTGAAAATTCAAAAATTGGTTTTAAATAGGGATAAGAACCAGGTGGTACATTTCCTTTGGTGTATTTATTATTTAAAATGAAACTATTATAATGAATTATCACATAATCCTAAATAGAATGAAAGTAATAACTTGAATTGACCTTTGTTACAAAGAAAAACTTGCATTAATGTGGTAACTATCATGATTCCAGCAAATCACAAAGCACTTTACAGTCAATTACTTTTGAAGTGATGTCACTGTTGTCTTGCAGAGGCATAAGAGTCAATATTCACATAACAATGTCTCAGACAATAATAAGATAGTGACCAGAAAATCTGTTTTGTTGTTGTTAATTAAGAGATTGATCTTGACCAAAGCATTGGAAAGAACTTTCTTTTTCTTCAAAGTTGTGCCATGCAGTTTTTTTACTTGGTTTGAAGTTTAAGGTTTCATCTAAAAGACAGCACCACTCACAATACAGCACTCCCTCAGTACTGAACTCAAGTATCAGCTTGGATCATGTGCTTGAGTTTCATTAGTGTGACATCTTTGCAACCAGCTGAATCAGAGGCATAAAAGCTGCCTCTGACACCCCCTCATTGTGTTTCCAAACTTGAGTTTGCAGGTGGTTGGGGAATGGGCATTTTACTTGTGATTCCCCTGTTCTGTTACATTGTGAATGTTGTTAACATTAATATCAATGTTGTGAGGTGAAGTCAGACAATCGATCCAAATCTTCCTTTGAGTGGGGAAACTTGACCCATGTATGATTTCACAGGCTTTTTTTACCTTTACGCACTGAGTTTGAGTTTGCAGTGTAATTTGTGAGCTACACTTCATGAAAGATTGGTGTGGTAAGGCAGGCAAATTAGAAAGCCCACCTGGCTTTTCCAGCACCTGAAAGTGCTTAAATGTCCCCTAAAACTCTCACCCCGACACCCATACCCTTGTGCCAGTCCATACCCCATCAGAGCACATTTGTCATCACATGGCACCTTTATATCCCCTCCCCCATTAATCCTCAGGGCCATTCACCCAATCAGCTCCCTAGGTCTGTACAATTTCACTGGAAAATATGTTACACTTTTTCTGGTGAAAAAAAATAAACTCCATGTCACTAATTCATGGAGAAAGCAGTTGCTTTCTGTCTGTCTACATCAAAGGTGATGAAATGGAAATGGTCAAGAGCTTCAAGTCTCTAGATTTCCAGATCACCAACAACTTGTCCTGGTCTTACCCATGATGACACTATAGTTAAGAAAACCCATCAACGCCTCTACTTTTGCAGAAGACTAAGGAAATTTGGCATGTCGGCGATGACTCTCATCAACATTTACAGATATATTGTAGAAAGCATTCTTGTTGTATCACAGCTTGGTATGGTTCCTGCTGTGTGCAAGGACCTACAAAAATCATGGACAAAGCCCAGTCCCATTAATCAAACCTCCCATCCATTGATTCTATCTACACTTCCTGCTGCCTTGAAATTGATTTGTGCCATGAGTAATCTTTTGAAGTATGGATGTCAAAGCTACCAGACTATAGTTATTAAGGCATGCTGCTTGGTTTTTATTAGGTACCAGAATGATGGTCATTTTCTTGAAGCAAATAGGGATCTCAAATTGTTATAAAGACAGCTTGAAGATGTCTGTGAATATCTTCGCCAGCTGATACGCACAGAATCTGAATCTGTGTCCGGGTACCCCATTCAAGTCAGCCACTCTCTGATGGTTGACCTTCAAGAAAGCTGGTGACCCCAGATACTGGTTCATCCAGAACTGCCAGGGTTTGGGCATGCTCTCGCTCATGCGCAAAGTGGGCATAGAATGCAGTAAGCTCATCGGGGAGGGGTGCATTGAAGATAGCAATTTTACATGCCTTCATCTTGTAGGCTGTTATGTCTTGCAGATCTTTCCATAGTTGGTGGGGGTTGGTGTGGCTAGCCTGGGACTCTTGCTTAGTCCATACTGTCTTCTGGCATCTTTGATGGATCCATCTTTGATGGCATAAGAACATAAGAAATAGGAGCAGGAGTAGGCCATCCAGCCCCTCGAGCCTGCCCCGCCATTCAATAAGATCATGGCTGATCTGGAGTGGTTCAGTACCACTTTTCCACTTTCTCCCCTTAACCCTTAATTCCCTTGTCAAACAAAAACCTATCCATTCTTGACTAAGAGATCTCCTTAGATTATATCTGATTTTCTTGTATAGGTCACTGTCACCTAACTTGAATGCCTCAGACCTGGATTTCAGCAAGCAGCAGATATCCCTGTTCATCCATGGTTTCTGGTTGGGAAACACAGGGATTTGCTTCTTTGGCACACAGTCTTCTGTACACTTACTAGTGAAACCAGTTATTTTAGTGACATACTCATTCAGGTTGGTCACAGAGTTTTTAAATACTGATCAGTCCACTGATTCTAAGCATCCCTGTAGGAGATCATTGATTCCTCGGGCCAACATTGCATGACTCTCTTTGATGAATTCTCCCACTTCTTCAGTTTTTGCTTGGCATCCTCATGTATCAGTCATTGAAAGTAAGCATGCAGGTACAGCAGGCGGTAAAGAAGGCAAATGGCATGTTGCTTTCATAGCAAGAGGATTTAAGTATAGGGATGTTTACTTGCAATTGTCTCGGGTGTTGGTAAGGCTACACTTGGAGTATTGTGTGCAATTTTGGTGTTATTATCTGAGGAAAGATGTCCTTTGCTATAGAGGGAGCACAGCAAAGGTTTACAGGCTGATTTCTGGCATGGCAGGTCTGTCATATGAGGAGAGATTAAGTCAGTTAGGATTATATTCACTGGAGTTTAGAAGAATAAGATGGGGCCTCATACAGACTTAAAAAATTCTAACAGGGTTAGACAGGGTAGGTTCAGAAAGAATGTTCTCAATGGTGGAGGAGTCCAGAACTAGGGGGTCATAATTTGAGGACAAGAGGAAAACCTTTTAGAACTGAGATAAGGAGAAATCTCTTCACCCAGAGAGTGGCGAATGTGTGGAATTCACTCCCACAGAAAGTAGTTGAGACCAAAATGTTGTGTGATTTCAAGAGGAAATTAGATATAGTTTTTGGAGCTAAGGGGATTTAGTGATGTGGGGAGAAAAGGAGGGGGAATCAGGATATTAAATTTGAGGATCAGCCATGATCAAAATGAATGGTAGAACTGGCTCAAAGGGCCGAATGGTCTACTTCTGCTTCTAACTTATATGTTTCTGTGTTTTAGAATGTCCCCAGCTGCTCAGAAGCCTTTTTACTTTCTTCACAATCTCTGAAACCTGATGCGTCTTTAATAAATTTCCAAAATGCTACAGCACTTGATAGAAATGGTGTGAGTGAGGAAATCCAAATTTTAGCTGGCATTCAAAATGGGGATCCTGACTTAATGGAGGTGGGGGGCGGGGGTTGGGATTGTCGGGAGAGTCTTAGGGGGGAAGTTACACTAAGCATTACTGCAAAAAGGCCAGAGGAAAATGGTGTGAGGTCAGGAATGTGGAAGAAAATCAAATTTCTTCTAAAAGAACCTAAAAGGAGCCCAATTGCAATCCTAAATGCATTTCTACACTCAAATGAAAATTTGGCCCTTTTCAATACAAATGTCTCAAATCAACCGCTACAACAGGATGAACGAAGTTTGAGGAATTTATTTATGTCCATGTTTTGACCTGGACTGACCTGTCTCCAGTCTATTTACATTGTTATCTGTGCACTGCCCTCAGGTAAACTTGGTAACAAAGATCTATCACGTCTTATTCAGTCAGAGTGAGTCTCACTCATTTTAGTCTAAATCTTCATCTTTGATGTAGAGACTTGTCTTAATTGATCCCAAGCCCCCAGTGCATTCTGGTTGACCTTCTTGACACCAAAACATTTGTCGATATTGACAAACTATGCACATCTGTATCTTTCTCACGAGTCCGTATGATTGTGTGGTAATATGACCACAGCACCTGAACTTTCTCTGGATTTACCTATCTTGATTCCTTTGGTTTTAGGAATAATAACATTCAACATAATTTGAGATCTAAAGAATAAGCAAAATAATTTATCACAAAACATTTGATCACGTGGGAGATTTTTTAAAGTTCTATGTATAGGAATGTAAATCTCTTCCTTTTTAAATTCCATTTGAATTTAATAGTTGAGGGGAGTACAGTGGTTAGTGCTGCTACCTCACAGCACCAGTGACCTGGTTTTGATTCTGGCCTTGGGTTTATATGTTCTCCCTGTGTCTGTGTGGGTTTTCTCCAAGTGCTTCGGTTTTCTGCCACAATCCAAAGATGCTTAGATTACATGGATTGGCCATGCTAAATTATCCCTTAGTGTCCAAAGATTAGGAAGATTAACAGGGTAAAAACAGGGTAAATGCTATGGGGATAGAACCTGATGGAATTCTCTGCTGAAGCGTCAATGCTGAATCAATGGGCTGAATGCCTTCTTCTCCGCTCTTGGCCATTTTGTGATTCAAGACTAACCTAGGGCCATCTCTTTGAATGATCATTTCCATCTGAAAATATTGCCTTTAAATTCTCCAAATATTATCAGAATTTACAGGATCATTGGGCATTTAAACTTTTATTGATCAATTTAGTGACACAATTACGAGAATATTCAAGAACAATTATAATATTTTAAGCCATGGGTGAACAGTTGTATTTGTGTCGGGATCTATGCTCCATAACTATTCGGAGTTAAAATAGCGTGGTTTCATTGCCTATTAACAAACTGTTTCTGAATAATGTATGGTTCAGTCTTTTGACTGAAACACATTCTCAGAAATAATTTGTGATGTTTCCTGGCGCTTGGGGCTGTGCAAAATGAGCAGGAAGGTTCAAGTGAGTAGTAAACATGAAATTAAACCACTGCGTCAGAACATTAAAAAAACTTTGGAAGTTACAAATAAAGTTCTAGGGCTCTGAGTTAGGTCCCAGATTTGCCATTTATATATTTCATCCTGCAGCAGTTCCTATTATTCAACAGCCATATCCTCACAATAAATGACTTCTTTATAAAAGGGATCATAAAAAGACATTTCACTACGTGGAAAGTAAAAAATCTGTGATTTTGTTTTTTGCAATTCTATTGACGTTGCAGTTCGAATTAATCCTTAGATTCTCAGAATCATACAATGCAGAAGAGTCCCTTCAGCCCATTGAATCTGGATAGATACATGATGTACCCATCAAATCCCATTACCAGCACTTGGCCCATAGTCCTGGATGTTTTGGTGTGCCATGTGCTCATCCAAACACTTTTTAAAGGGTATGAGGTAACTCGCCCTTTCAGGCAGCGCATTCCAGACTGTCACCTCCCTCTGGATAAAAAGGTTTTTCCTCACATTCCCCCAAACCTCCTATCCCTCACTTTGAACTTATATCCCCTCCTGACTGACCCTTCACAAAGGGGAACAACTGCTCTTTGTCCACTCCGCTTAATTTTGTATGCCTCAATCAGATCACCTCTCAGTCTTCTCTATTTCAACAAAAAAGATGCAAAATAATCAACCTCTTTTCATAACTTAAATGTTCCATCCCAATCAGCTTCCGGGGGTAAATCTCCTCTGCGCTCCCTCCAGTTCAATCACGTCCTTCCTATAATGTGGTGACAAGAACAGCACACAGCGCTCTACTTGTGGCCTCACCAAAGTGATGAACAACTCCAACGTGACTTCACTGCTTTTATAATCTATGCCTCGATGAAAACTTTTTGGCATTGTTTCTTCCCATCCATTTTCTGTCCCCTCAATCTTTCCTCTCTGATCAGTTTCAACCATGCTGGGATTAAATGAATGTTCATTTCATTACAAAATGCATCGCTGCTCAGTTGGGATCAGGCTTTAGTTCAGGAATGAGAGAATTTGTTACAAATTCTTTACTCCATCTTTACAAAGTCAATGCTTAGAATGGACTCAATTCCATTCCTTACTTGTTCCAAAAACTAAATTCAAAATCCAATTGAATCCAATTCAAAGTCCCCACGAGTGAGGCAAACAAGATTCAAGCTGGCATTGCACCCCATCTTGGGCTGGTTTGGACACTTGATCTTAGCTTCTGCATGAGCTGAGGCTATTTGTTATTGCCCCCTGCTGTCATTCCAACTGAGAATGATGAGCGCTGCAGGGAAGCCAAATCCCACACCTTTCTTGTCTGAACAACTCCGTTTGTTATGACGTGAACCCATCCGGCCTTTGCTGAAGCGTATGTTGTTCAGTGTGTTCACAGCTGATAACAGAGGGACACTAGTGCAGGATGTGATAGATACTGTTCAGTTTCCTCTGGATAGCTGGTTGAAGGTTGCATTACCAGGAGCCAAAGCAAACAATGGTGCGATTGCCCCCAAACTGGAATGCCAGGCTGTAAAATCCCACTGCCATCTTCTGAAGTGAGTGATAGAAATTAAGTTAACCATTACTCTTAAAATCTCTGTTAGGAATTAAATTGTTTTACTTTAGAATAACCTTTTATTTTCTGTAGATGTGTACGTGTCATAATTGTTTCCTTTTACAGATATTGGTAAAATAAAATTGCCTCTGAGATTTGAAAAAAAAGTAGCCTTTATTGAGGAAAATAAAAGCAAGTCCACATTGAATATAAAGCATTGATACTTATTCCCAATATTATTTGTCTTGGGGAGATTATGCAATTGTAGATCAGTTACCAAACTTCAATTGAAATAGAACAACAGGTATAAAAAAAGTGAATTAATTCTGCAGTGAAGAATTTCAGGAAAATAGCACAGTAATTGTTCAATAGCAAGAAAATGGCAACACTGGACTCTCCTGTTCTGAGTCAGTGCTCATTGCCAGATAAGTGCGTACTTGTCTAATTGTTTTGCTGCTTTTGCCAGCCTTGTGCATGTGCTGCTGTACACATATTGACTTAGCAATCAGCAAATGAGAGCCATCAGAGCTGGCTGCATGTAAGCAGCCATTCTCAAGATAAACTCAAGCAGCAAAATTATAACAAGCTGCAAGCGTGGCTATGGAAAGATAAGGCAGTGTAAACTCTTGGTGGAGATGGGACTGTGAAGTTTCTGCTTTCAGTTTCAAGCTGTGTGAACATTGCTTCCAAGAGCTTATTGAAAGCCCCAAAACACCATCACTATACACAAACCATGATCAATCCCATTGAAGGAATAATCTGGAAAAGAGCCACAAAACCTTATATTCCCTCTTACTTTGCCATTCTGTATGAAAATTAAAAGTTTTAACTGGAATATAAACAGATGAAATTTTCACATTGAGGTACAGCTGAAAACCTGAGTAAAAACTGTGCTGCAACTTTGCACTAGCTTTACAAAGAGATTTTATAAATTGGCCATAAACCTCAGGGCAGTGTTTTATAGAGTAATTTAAAAAAATTGTATTAAAAATATTCCTTAATATGTTTAACCAGTAACTGAGTGAAAAAATCATAGGCCAGAATGTTACCATCATTCACGCCGGTGGAATTCTCCCATCGTGCTGTGGTGAATGAAGATTTGGTTGGGTGCTAATTTCTCCGACGCTGCTGCAATGGGAGTGTGGCATGAACAGCCAGTAAAAACACACCCATAGAGTCATACAGTGCAGAAAAGACACTTTGGCCATTAGATCTGCATTCACAACTACCACTAAAGTCACGTCTGTGAGGTTATCCACTTCGAGCCCTTGTGCAGTTTAGCTAAAATACAGCAGCTGAAAGTGGGTTTCATCACAAACAAACAAGTGTTTTTATTAAGTATGTACAGCATTGCAGAGTGTGCCACAGAGTTACCCGTGTGTAATATTTAAACTTTAAATAACTGAAAATAACTAAAAAAAAAGGCCTGAACCAGCAGGCGGTGATTTAAGATGATTAGAAAACGAAGCTATGGTGACATGAGGATATCTTCTTCATGTAACAAATTGTTAGGATCCGGAACACAATGTCTGGGAGGCAGGTTCAATTTGAAAAAGGAATTGGATTATTCTCTGCAAAGCAAACATGTGCAGGGTTTTGGAATAAAGGCAAAGAAGGGGCACACGTAAATTGCTCCTAAAGAGTGCCAGCACAGACAGAATGGGCTGAATGGCTGCCGTGTTGTTGCTATTCTATGATTCATTAAGTAGTTTAATTTACTAGATTCTTGGTTGGATTGTAGTCATTTTCTTAGTAAATTATGTTTTTTTTTGCAAATTTATTTGCCTGGTAGTGTCCTTGTGTCAAAATAAGCGAATCTTAATCTCCGGGAAGGTTGAGAAACAGGTGCAGTGAGCAGAACATCACCATGATGATGAATCGTGGCAGCTTTTGTGGAATGCATTGTGTTTTGAGCTATTGCGTAAGAGTGCTGGAGATGGAATTGCACAATCCAATGTTTTTGTGAGCTTTCTCCTAATATGGCATTGACGTTTGACTTCAGTGGAGAGTTGAATACTGAATTAAATTTAAATCCTAAAGGAATACCCGTTCCTTTTCATGAGAAGAATTGGACATATTTGTTAACTAGTGCTTCTTCTGGTTCAACCATTTCCAGCTTTGTATGCCCCTCGTTAGACAACAAGGTGGACCAAAGCACCTGTAGGATAAAAACAAGTACATCAATATCATCATCTATTTACATGCTTCCCAGGACTCCCAAGGCTCATGATCCCTATGTTAAATTAGTTTTCTATACCCCTCCAATCCCATTCTGTTCATGTGCCCATCTAAGTATTTTTTAAATAACTCCAGAGTACCTGCCTCCACCACTTTACTTGGCAGCACATTCCATACCCCCATCACCCTGTGTGTGAAAAAACTTTCTCTAGCATCCAAATTATACCTTACCCCCCTCACCCTAAGCCCATGACCCCTCGTGCTATTAGAGTTCATCCTAGGAGAAAGCTTAACCCTGTTTACATAAACAGGGTTAAGCCTTGGGAGTCCCTGGGAAGTGTGTAAATAGATGATGATATTGATGTACTTGTTTTTATCCTGCAGGTGCTTTGGTCCACCTTGATGTCTAACGTGGGGCATACACGCGATGGGTCATGAGAGGGCTGCTCTTGGATCTTTTTTGAGAGTATCCTAGTGCTTCACGTCATTAGTGTATGCTTGACCTGGACCATTTGATGGGCAACGCAGCAGCTCAATGACTATCGCTGTGATGTGCAGATACATGGATTTGGGCCTGTGTCTGTGGGAGTTAGCGCATTCTCCCTGTGCTTGCATGGGTTTTCTCCGGGTGTTCCGGTTTCCTCCCACATCTCAAAGATGTGCTCTTAGGCTAATTGGCAAAACAAATTATCCCTAAGTTGTCTCAAATTTGGTTTTTAATCCATAGATCTATAAACATGGACAGGGATTGTGGGTAGAGGTGGGAACATCAGGGGGGCGGCACGGGCTTATTGGGCCGAAGGGCCTGTTTCCCGTGCTGTTTTGTTCTTTGTTCTTTATTCTAAAATCCTGCCATTTATTTAATAATATAATGGAATATTAACTTTTGATTGATTGAATCTGTTAGTTATCACCTATTTAATTATATCACAATGTTCACCACATTTCTAGAACAATTTTCATGCATTTCTTCATAATACTTTAACATTGTGCCCTAAATGCTCCAATTTCATAACTCTACTAAAATATATCAAAAATATAAAGTAACCATAATAAAATCTTCTTGAAGGTCTACAATATACAAGGTCTCACATAGCAGTCACAAGCATGTAAAGTTAAAGTGTGGGATTGCAAGTAATGTCTTGAGATGGATAGAAAGCTGGTTAACAGATAGGAAACAAAGAGTAGGTATAAATGGGTCTTTTTCTGATTGGCAGTCAGTAACTAATGGGGTACTACAAGGATCTGTGCTAGGACCCCAATTGTTCACTTTATATATTAATGATTTTGACAAGGGAATAAAATGTATTATCTCCAAATTTGAAGAGGATACAAAGTTAGGTAGGAGTTGAGCTTTAAGGAGGATGCAGTGATGCTTCAGTGTGATTTGGACAGGCTGAATGTATGAGCATGTGTTTGGCACATGTGGATAAATCTGAGATTATCCACTTTAGTAGCAACAATAGGAGGACAGATTATTATTTGAAATAGTGAAAATTGAGGGAGGTGGATACTGAGTCAGACCTTGTTGTCCTGGTACATCAGTTGCTGAAAGTAATTGCACAGGTACAACAAGCAGTGAAGAAGGCAAATGGTATGTTGGTCTTCATAGTGAGAGGAATTGAGTATGAGAATATACTCTGATTGTATACTGTAATTATATTGGGCTTTGGTGAGACCACAACTGGCATATTGTGATCAGTTTTGGTACTCTTATCTGAGGAAGGATGTTCTTACTACAGAGGGAGCACAGTGAAGGTTTAACAGGTTGATTCCTAGGATGATAGGTCTGTCATATAAGGAGAGATTAAGTTGGTTAGGATTATGTTCATTGGAGTTTAGAAGAGTAAGAAGGGATGTCACAGAAACCTATAAAATTCTAACAGAGTCAGACAGGGTGGATTGAGAAAGAATGTTCCAGTGTTGGGGGAGTCCAGAACGAGAAGTCATAGTATGAGGATAAGGGGTAAACTTTTAGGACTGAGGTGAGGAGAAATATCTTCATCTGGAGGGTGGTGAATGTGTGGAATTTATAACCACATAATATAGTTGAGATCAAAATGCCTGATTTCAAGAAGAAATTAGACATAGCTCTTGAGGCTAAAGGGATTAAGGAATATGGGGGGAAAGGGGGATTAGCCATGATTAGGAGGCTCGATGGGTCAAATGACTCACTCCGGCTACTAGATTCTATGTTTATTATGTACCTGATAAGGTTTCCAGAATCTTATACTGATGTGATTACTCGTACCTTTAGTTTAAACTGTTGCTATTTTTTTAATGTACATTTAACAAATACTGAAAATGAATAACTGATTATATGAACCAGTAAGAATGCATTGTAATGTAGGTGCGCTCTACAGGTGAACAACTATCAGCATTTTAACTATTGTCAGCATTGATTTACAGCGTTATATATTGATTGTGACATAACCTGAACTGAACATATAAGTGTTGTGCTTTTGTGTTCTAAACATTCAACATCCTGCATATATTTTAGCACATGATGACTAGTGCCTGTCTCAGAACACAACTAAGTCACATTGTTGATCAGTCAGTATTCTTGTGTGATTGTAATCCAATTCTTCTCAAGTATCTGAGCTCTTCCTCCAATATCACCATGCTGCTTTAAATTTATGCTTCTTCCTGTCTAGTCATAAATAGTTTCCAATTCATCAGGAAAGCCAAGAATCAAGCTTTCTGAGATTAATCGAGAGTTTAAGTAATGCATTCCAGCACAGGTTATCAGTGAATTAAAAGGTCGCTGGATTACACTGGCGATGCGAATAATCCAACTTCCAACAACCCACTATCATGTTTAACACTTGGTCAAAAAGAATCTGGAGGCTTCCCTAACAGCAATGTTGGCCATCAAGAGATTGGACCTCACTTTCTAAAAGGCACCTTGATCTAACATAGATGTAGGGAAAAGGATGACCCCAAGGACACAGGGAATCACCATTTATTCTCCCCACTCCCCTACCTCAGGTGTGTGAAATCCTCCCCTCTCCAAACCATGTGTCCCCCATTTCTCCACATCCACCATCCTCTCCACATTCACCCTGTCAATACCCCTCAGCATCTAGTATGTTTCGGTCATGTTGCCTCTTTCTCTTCTAGTCTCTAGTGGATACAAACCTAATCTCTCCTTTTCTCATAAAACAAACTGCCCATTCCTGTTATTAGTCTAGTAATCCTTTTCTGACTGCTTCTAAATATTTACAGATTTCCTTAAATAAGGAGATCAATACTGAATACAATTATCCAGATATGTTCTCACAAATGCCCTGTACAACTAAAGTATAACATCCCTACTTTTGTAATCAATTCTCCTCACAATAAGCAATAATATTCTATTAGTTTTCTGAATTACTTGCTGCAAAGGTATATTAGCCTTTTGTGATTCATGCACTTGGATACCCAGATCCCTCTGCATCTGAGAGCTCTATAATCTTCCTGCCAAAATGGACAATTTCATATTTTCCACATTATACACCATTTACCAGATTTCTGCCTTTATTTGCAAGCCTTTCTAATCTCCTTAAATCCTCTTCACAATTTATTTTCCTATTTTTCTTTGTGTCCAGCAAATTTAGCAGCCTTACCATCAGTCCCTTCATTCAAGTCATTTCAATGAATTGTAAAATGTTGAGGCCACAATATCGATCACTGTGGCATACCTCTTATCACACCCTGCTAACCTGAAAAAGACCCATTCATGCCAACTGTCTCCTATTAGATAGTCAATCTTCAATCCATGCCAAATGTGTTATCCCCTATACATGAGCTTTTATTTTCCATAACCTTTGATATGGCATCTTAACAGATATCTTCTGGAAATCTAACTACTGTATTTCCACCGGTTTCCCTTTATCCATGGTCTATGTGACTCCCTCAAAGAACTCCAATAAATTGGTTAAATATGATTTCCCTTCCCAAAACCATGCTGACCCTGTTTGATTGCCTTCAATTTTCCTAAGTACCCTGTTATACCATGTGTAATAATGGCTTCTAACATTTTCCAATGACAGATGTTAGGCTAATGAGCCTGTAGTTTCTTGTTTTCTCTCTTTTTGAATAAAGGAATTACATTTGCTATTATCCAATTTTCCAACGTAATGGATCTCCTCTGAATATAAGGAATTTTTGAAAAATTAAAACCAATGCACTGACTACCTCAGTAACTACTTTCAAGACCTTAGACTGAAGTCCATTCAGACCCAACAGCCCAACAATTTGCTCAATACCACTTCCCTGGTGATTGTAATTTTCTTGAGTTTTTTTCCCCCTTTCTAATTCCTGCTTTCCAGCTATTTCTGGGATGTTGTATGTGTTCTCGATAATAAAGGTCAATACAAAATACCTGTTTAATTCATAGTCCTGATTTCCATTATCAATTCTCCAGATGAACTTTCTATATGACCAACTCTCACTTACTAACTTCTTTCTTTGAGCCCTTAAGCCTGCTTCGTCATTCATTTTGATCTTGTTTGATCATCAAATTCAATATCCTGATTCTCCCTTTCCCCCATATCCCTTGATAGAAACATGGAATAGAAACAAGGGATAAATATCTCTAGAAATCCCTACTATTTGTCTTTATATTATTCGCTAATTTTCTCTTGTATTATAGTATATCCTCCCATTGCAATCCTTTAGTCACACTTAGTTGTTCTTTATATCCTTTCCTAACCTTCTGACCTGTCAATCTTCTTTGCGTAAATGTATGCTTTTTCTTTAAGTTTAACACTGTCTTTAACTTTTTTAATTAACCACAGATGGTGGAGCCTCCCCTTGGAATTTGTCTTTCTCATTGTAAAATATCCATTCTGTGTATTCTGAAAAATCCTCTTCAATGTCTGCCATCTGTTGCTTAAGCACATTTGCCAGCTCAGATTAGCTAGCTTCACTTTCATGCCCTCATTATTTAATTTTAAAGTACTAGTCTTGGATGCACTCTTCACTCTCAAATTCAATGTAAAATTCAATCATATTATGATCACTGCTACCTGAGGGTGCCTTCACTGTGAGGTTATCAATGAATCCTATCTCATTGCACAATACCAATTCTAGTATAACCTACCCACTGATTAGCTCCAGAACCTGCTGTTCTAAGAAACTACCCTGAAAATATTCTGTGTGTTCCTCATCTACACTATCTTTAGTCCATCTGATTTTCCTAATCAATACGTAGAATAAAATCCCTCATGATTATTCCTGTGCATTCCTGACAAGCTCCCAGTATCTCTTCTTTTGTCCTATCTTGTAGTTACAATTAGGAATTTGTACATCACTTCCACAAGTGACTTCTTGCCTTTATAATTTTGCAACTCAACCCAATCTGTTTCAACATCTTTGTTTCTTAATTGTTGTTAATCACTCTCTACTGTGCTGATACTATCATTAATTAACAGAGCCACCCCTTCACCTTTTTTAACTATCTGTCCTTCCTAAATGCCATATACCCCTCCAATATTCAGGCTCTAATCTATGTATCTATAGAATATAGAACATAGAACATTACAGCACAGAACAGGCCCTTCGGCCTTCGATGTTGCGCCGACCAATATAAAAAGCAATGCCCCTCCAAACTAAACCATTCCCTTCTCTTCCATATACTTATCAACTAACCTCTTAAACGCCACCAAACTTGGCTCATCTACAACCGCTGCAGGCAGGGCATTCTACTCCCGAACCACCCTTTGGGTAAAGAACATGCCTCTGATATCCGTCCTATAACTATCACCCCTTAATTTAAAGCTGTGTCCCCTCGTGCTACTCAACCCAATCTGTTTCAACATCTTTGTTTCTTAATTGTTGTTAATCACTCTCTACTGTGCTGATACTATCATTAATTAACAGAGCCACCCCTTCACATAATCATCTAGTAGCCATTCCTCAACAATAACTATCAGATCATACTTATTCATTTTTATTTGCATTGTTTGTTTGTCCTTTTTGTTCTAAAATCTACCTGCATTCAAATACAGAGCCTTTCATTTTGTCCTTATATTATTTTTGAGGCATCTAACCTTACCTGTTTAATTATCCTTCTGTTTGTATTCTCTGAACCTTCCTGCTGTGATATGTTTATTATTTACAATGTTAGTAAATTCCTTCTTACCTTCTCGCTACACATTGGTATTCCATGTCTTCCCACATTTGTTCCCTTTACCCCACTGTTCAGTTTAAACCTGTCTTTTATAATTACACAGCTCAATTAAACATCAGCACCAGCATGATTCTGGTATAGATCATCCCAATTGTACAGATCTCTCTTTCTCCAGTACTGGTACCAGTGCCCCAGGAACTGCAACCTATTTCTCCCACACCATTCTTTGAGCCACGTATTCATTTCATGAATTCTATTTGGTCAATGCCAATTTACACAAGGCTCAAATAATAATCCAGAAATCTTTGAAGTTCTGCCTGGGGCTGCGAGGCAACAATGCTAACCCCTGCTCAGGTCAGAAGACATTACCCAATGAAGTGTGACTGCCTGCTGGTACAAAACATCAAGTTAATTTAATATGTTGCAGTGTACACAGCTCAACCAATCAGTCTCACCTGAAGTTCCTTGAGCTGTGAACATTTACTGAAGATGTGTTTCTATGTGTCACAATGTTATCCAGGAGCCCCTACTTGCTGCCTTAATACAATACCTGTCCCATCATCTTCATGTGTTTTAATCAATTACTTAATCACATTATTTAATTACTGGAATGTCCTGTTATGCACTGTTTTAAAACTTAGAGATAGAGTAGAAGTTACCCACTTCCCAGATTCTTAAGAGGTAGTTAGTTCCTTCCTCTTCAGCAGAGTGAAAATCAGTCCTAAAGGCTGAGGAAGATCTTAAAAGCAAAGAGAAACAGAACTTCCTGCCTGCACTTCACTGAAACCCCTCTCCTCTCCTCCCTTTACAAATCCCAAGTTGTACACAGCTGGCCTGCTGCTCTCCACTTTAAATAGTGGGGCTGAATGGCCTGCACCTCATACCTCATACATCTTACACGTAGAAGAATTGTGACTCTGGAAGACGTTAACAACTCTCTCTGTTTTCCAGTGGTAATTCATTATGCAAACACTTTGAACGATATCTCAATATTACACGGCAGCAAATGCAAGCGGTATCATCTTAAAAAAAGGCTTGCATTTAAAGCACTTCTTTCACAATTAGAAGGTATTCCAAAGCACTTTACAAACAATAAAGTATTTTTCAGGTGTGGAACTGTTCTAATGTTGGCAGTTTGCATAGAGTAAATGCTCGCAAACAGCAACGTGGAAATGACCAGATAATCTGTTTTTGCAATGTTAATTGAGGAAAGAAGATTGATGAGAATGCTCAGGGTAACTCCCATGGTCCTTTTTGAAATGCTGGCTTTATGATCTAGCTGAGAGTCCTTGGTTTAACACTGAATCTAAAGGCAGCATTTCAGAGGGTGCAGCACTCTCTCAGTACTGCACTGGAGCACCGTCCTTGGGTTTTGTGCTCAGGTCTGGAACGGGTGTTGAACCACAACTGAATGTTCAAAGGTGAGAGACTCCTACCACCTGAATCCTGGTTAATAATACCAACTGGGTTGAGTTTTCTGGCTGAATTTCACAATGAAGGAATTCAGTACCTGACAGAGCTGTTTACTTTCCTTCCTTTGCTGCATGTCTCATAATTATTTACAATTTGCATACCTCTTCTGAAGATTGAGATACATTCCTATCTACACCAAGTGGAGATTCTTGATGTCTGAATCCATTCATGAGATAGCAATAAGTAGTTCTTGCCAAGCTCCAGTATAAGATAGTGCGTAGCAGTCTGGTGCAAAATACTTAGGAAGGAGGCATTATTTTTGGTTGTGCTATCTTATCTGACCTCAAAGGAAATTCCGATGCCTCTATTATTGTTACAGCTACTGCAATGAGGTTTTCCTTATCTTCTTTTCAACAATCCTTAATTTTTTCAAAGCTCAAGTCTATCTAACAATTCCATACTAGTACCATTTCTTCTAACACTGCTCTCACACACCTGTGTAGGATATTGGAGAAAACTTTCTGTCTTAAAGGTGATTTCTTTTTGACTTCGAACTACAAACCATTCCTCCATTGTTGCAAACATGTGAGTCTATTATTATTTTGTCAATATCTCTGTGATTAATGTTCTTCTCAATTTTCCACTCATTGTTCTTCCTCAACTCCAAACTCATTGTTCTCCAAATGCTGCATCTTCCCTGAATCTTCACTCTGTTGAAATTAAGCCTTATTAAACATCCAACACCAACTCATTCTAGTCCATAACTTCAAAACTATTGACTTGCTTTCTTTATGCCTATAATCTCTAGGTTTACTCTCCACTATAACTGGTCTTCACTCACCTTCACTATTTTTTAATCTGTGCTGTTGGCAGTTGCCTTTCATGTTGGTTTCTCAACAAAGTAAAATCATGCCTTTTATTTTCTACATCATCTGGTTTTAGTGCCTTTAACCGTACATCAGCAGAATACAGCAGGGATTGCATTTTCTGATGTGTGTATTTTAGTACTAGGTCACATGCAGCTAATAACTGAGTTATTGGAATGTCTGATTTGAGGATGTTTTTTCTTTCACTTGGATATTTTGTTTATATTTGTTTTGACATTTCCAATTCAGTGAAGCAATGAATTTGAACAATCTTAACATCATTGATCTGCGGGCTTGAGGTTCACTTTATCCTGTCTGAAGGTGTGTGTGTTTATTTTCTATCCTTTGTAAATTTCCTTTCTCTTGTTGCAGAAATCCTGTTGACACAAGAGTCTTAATCGTTGGTTATGGATTCAATCACGCAAGCAATGTGGAAATCTCCGAGAAATAGGAGTCACAAACTGCTCCAAACCTGTCGGTTGCTATGGAGCTTCCTTTTACTATTAATTATTCCACTTGCAGAAACATGGAAACAGAATCTTCCCAGACTCAAGCTTTCTCATAAAGGTAACAGTTGGAAAGAGGCTATTGACATGTTGGTCTTGAAGAGAAAAGAATCTTTGAAACGGTATTGTCTGAATGCTTTAGTTTGTTTTGGATACTGAATGCAAGAGCTCACTGCTGGTATTCACACAACATTAAAGGTGATGTGTTTATTGGGCAACTTTACCACAGGAAGTTTCTCAAAGTTCAGATAGCTTGAGGGTTATTTATTGTTGCGGATTCAAAGGGAAATCAGTGCAAAGGTTCTCACTCATGTATTTGTCAGAGTCATTCAGTGCATTGTTAGATTACATTTAATTACTATTTCACCACGTAATGAAACAAAGAGCAGTTTCGTTCCCTGTTTGCTGTGTAGCATTTATGTATCAGCAAGATGCCAAGCGGCAACATGACTCTGGCACCAGCACACCTTTACAAGACGTGTCCCTACAGCTTGTCTCTGCATAATTATTTTTATTTCACTCTTGCATTCAAAACGAAGCAACACCCTGCAGTTTATAAATGTTTTTAATGTGAAAATGTACCAATATCACAGGAGGAGTAATTTGACACTAAACCAGATGCAGAGATATGAATTAGTGACTTAAAGCTTGATCAAAAGATACAGCTTTTGGTGATGGCAGCCATCAGTCACATATGTTTCTTGTTTATGCTGTGGTGGTCAACTCTATGTTAGGCAAAACCATAAGACATAAGAGCAGAATTAGGCCATTCAACCCATCAAGTCATGGCTGATACTTTTCTCATTTCCATTTTCCTGCCTTTTCCTCATAATGCCTGATCCCTTTATTAATCAAAAACCTAACCTTCTTAAAGACCATTCTTTAAGATGGTCTTTAATGACCATGGCCTCCACAGATCATGGAGTCAGTGACTATCTCCCAGTGTCAATGTCATAGTTCACTCGCAGGCTTGTCTCCTTGAGGCTGAGGAATGGGTGAGCAGGAGGCTGTTACTTCATGATCAGTTTACTGGAGTTCTTTGGGGATATGGCATCATCCATCCAGTGAATGTAGATTTTAAGGAGCAGCTTAAAGAAGTAAAGAGAGAGCAAATGGTTTAGGAAGGGAACTCTAGAGCTTAGTAACAATAGTGAAGGCAAAATTAGGGATGAGGTCCCAAAAGGTTAGAATTGATGGAATGGAGAGATCCTGCAGAGTTCTATATTTTCTCAAAATAATAAATATGGTAAATTTGAGAGTACTGGGAATTGACACAGACAGAATTATTCCACTATGAACCAGTTCTTTAGAACACATTTACTTTAAAAAGCTCAAACTTGAATATTTACAATGGCATTATACCAAGATATAGTATATCTTGTATAGTATATCTTATATAGTATATAGTATACCAAGATATAGTATATCTCTCTTCATATGCAGGTCCTATGAAGAGAGGTTGAAGGATTTGAGGTTGTTTTCGTTAGAAAGGAGGCGGCTAAGAGGGGATCTTATTGAAGCATATAAGATGATTAGAGGTTTAGATAGGGTGGACAGTGATAGCCTTTTTCCTAGGATGGAGAAAGCTAGCACGAGGGGACACAGCTTTAAATTAAGGGGTATGAGTTATAGGACGGATATCAGAGGTAGGTTCTTTACTCAAAGAGTGATTAGGGAGTGGAATGCCCTGCCTGCAGCTGTTGTAGATGCGCCAAGTTTGGTGGCGTTTAAGAGGTTAATTGATAAGTATATGGAAGAGAAGGGAATGGTTTAGTTTGGAGGGGCATTGCTTTTATTTTGGTCGGCACAACATCGAAGGCCGAAGGGCCTGTTCTGTGCTGTATTGTTCTATGTTCTATGTTCTATATATCATGATTACAATACATTCAACAAACATTCTGCATTTCAATCTTAATCTTTATATTACGACTGTCCCTGCTTCCTGGGAGCTTTATAAAGAATGTCACAGAAATCCATATGGAGATAGTAGATCAGATGGTAAATCTGAGTGAAAAAAGTAGGTTTTAAGGAGCATTCTTGAAGAATTATTGGATATACTTTTATCCAAGATTGTGAATGTGTGTTTGATATTTGATGTTGTAAAAGAAGACATAAAAAGCAGCTCCCTGGTTGATGCTAATGTTGGCACGGTGGTTAACACTGCTGCCTCACAGTGCCAGGGACACAGGTTCAATTCCAGTCTCGGGTTCCCGTCTGGGTGGAGTTTGTAGGTTCTGCTCGTGTCTCCGTGGGTTTCTTCTGGGTGCTCTGGTTTACTTGCACTGAACAAAGATTTGCAGAATGGATGGATTGGCCATACTAAATGTACCTTTAGTTTCATGGGAATTAGTAAGTAAGTATCTGGGGTTACAGAGATAAGGCCTGTGTAGGATTATTGTCAGTGCAGGCTCAATGGGCCAAGTAGCCTCCTTCTTGACTGTAGGGATTCTATGGCTCTATGATTGACAATCAAAGGATGTTGCTGCACAAACAGGAAATTGAGTCCAGTAATGTTATGCTATTGTTTTTTCCAAAAATGACCATTGTAATAATCGAACTCTCTCATTTACTTAAAATCTGCTCATTAGATCAGGAATTGTGTGAAGCCAGATGAGGTGGGTGAAGTCCTCAACAAGTACTTTGCATCAGTATTCACAAAGGAGAAGGATATAGAACATGGAACATAGAACATAGAACACTACAGCACAGAACAGGCCCTTCGGCCTTCGATGTTGCGCCGACCAATATAAAAAGCAATGCCCCTCCAAACTAAACCATTCCCTTCTCTTCCATATACTTATCAACTAACCTCTTAAACGCCACCAAACTTGGCGCATCTACAACTGCTGCAGGCAGGGCATTCCACTCCGAACCACCCTTTGGGTAAAGAACCTACCTCTGATATCCGTCCTATAACTATCACCCCTTAATTTAAAGCTGTGTCCCCTCGTGCTAGCTTTCTCCATCCTAGGAAAAAGGCTATCACTGTCCACCCTATCTAAACCTCTAATCATCTTATATGTTTCGATTATGTTTCGATATGGTGGATGATGAGTGTAGAAAGGAGGATGTTGACATTGTAGGACAAAAACGGAGGAGGTTTTGAGAAACATTAACGTGGACAAGTCCCCAGGGCCACATAGAGTCTATCCCAGAATACTGAGAAAGGCGAGGGAAAAAATTGTTGAGGTCTTGGCCAAAATCTTTGAATCCTTTTAAACCATCAAAGGATTGGTACCAAAGGATTGGAAAGTAGCTAACATTGCTCCTCTCTTTAAGAAGGGCAGAAGGGACAATTCAGGAAATTACAGTCCTATGAGCTTTACATCAGCAGTGGGGGAGATTATCGGAGAAGATTCTTTAGGGACAGGATGTACTGACATCTTGCAGCGAATAGGCTTATTAGCGATTGGCGCATGGATTTGTGAAAGGAAAATGGTGTCTCACAAACTTGATTGAGTTTTTGAGGAAGTGACAAGAAAAGTTGACCAGGGCAGGGCAGTGGATGTGTATACATGGACTTTAGTAAAGCCTTCGATAAGGTTCCTCATGGCAGACTGATAGAGAAGGTGAAGTCATATGGGTTCCGAGGTGAGTTGGTAAGCTAGATACAAAACTGGCTTGGGCATAGAAAGCAGTGCGTAGCAGTGGGAGGGTATTTTTCTAACTGGAGGTCTGTGACAAAAGTTTCACAAAGATCAGGGCTAGTGTAGTTTGTAATATTTCTAATGGTCTGGAGAAAAATGTAGGTGGTCTGATTAATAAATTTGCAAAAATTAGGGAGTAGTGGGTAGTGAGGAGGATTGTCGGAGGATAAATTGGCTGGAGATCTGGGTTGAAAAATGATAGATGGAATTTAACACGGGCAAAGATGAGGTGACCTGGTCTATTGCAAAAGGAAAGTATACAGTATATGGTAGAGCTCTTGAAAACAATAACATATAGATAGATCTAGGAGTGCAGATCCACAATTTCCTGGAAGTGGCAACTCAAGTGGACAAGGTGGTCAAGAAGGTGTATAGTAAACTAGCCTTCATCAGCCAGGACATTGAGTATAAGAATTGGAAAATTATATTGCAGCTGTATAAGGCTTTGGTTAGACTGTATTTGGAATAATGTGTGCAATTCTGGTCACCACACTACCCAAGGGATGTTGATGCATTGGAAGGGGTGCAGAAGAGATTTACCAGCACGTTGCCTGGTTTGGAGGATATGGACTGTAAAGAAAGGCTGAACAAACTTGGATTATTTTTTATTGGAGCATCAGAGGATGAGGGAGACCCTGGTAGGGGTTTACAGGATTATGACAGGCTTGGATAGAATAGATAGTCATTTTCCCAAGGTCAAAGGGTCAATTACTCAGGGACATGGATTCAAACTGAAAGATGGAAAGTTGAAAAGAGCTGTAAGGGGTAAGTTTTTCTCACAGAGAGCGGTGAATGCCTGGAACGCGCTGCCAGAGGAGGTGGTGGAAGCAGATTCTATAACAAAGTTCAAGAGGCATCTGGATAAATACATGGATAGGCAGCGATTAGTGAGATACGGAGAACATAGAGGCAAGAAAATATTAGATTAGAGAGCGTGTGTGTGTGAGCACAGATTTGGTGGGCCAAAGGGTCTGTTCCTGTGCTGAACTATTCTTTGTTCTCTTTGTTCTTTGAATTCCATATAGTTAAAGTGAATTGAGTAATTACTGCAAGTGAGTCAAAGTTCTGTACCTGAATCAGAATGATGCTGGAATCAGCAATGCAGTCTTCTTGTGATGCCTGATTTTAATTTTGAAATAACCTGCTATTGTGTAAAGTACATGTCTGTGTTTTTCCATCTGCCATTCTGAAGCACACTGTTTATAACGCGTTCATCTGCATAGTTGTTTAAAAGCCTTCCTTCCTTATTCATTTCCCCTGCTCTGTTAAATGTATAATTAACATAAATGCTATCTAAACTCAGGATTGTCATCTTTTCTCAAGATATAAACATACAATTAAATGCCCACATAACAAGAAGGAGGAAAGAATGCAATGTAATCATGGCCACGGCAGGAGACAGTTTACTGAGAATACACAGCAATAACTGTTGATCACTAAGAATAGATTGGGCCAAGGGATAACATACCTTTAACTATCACTAAAATTGAGGTAGAGTTACTCTGCCCCTGTGGATCGGGAAAAGGTAAACCACTGACTCCTTTGTTCCAATCTTTTGCCTAATCCGGCATGACTTGTTTGTTACAGTTCTCTTGTTCAGAGTTGAAAAAGGACATTGAGAAAGGTCAGTCTCTGTGGGAATGGCTGGATCTGGTGGGCAGGGCAGCTTCCTGTTGGCTTCTGTCTAATCACAATATTCTGAAACAATCACTGAGTAACAAAGCCAATGTTTCTAATCTTTCGTTATTCCTGAAATTCTGTACGGTCAGCCATCCCAAGAGGGAAATTCTTTCCAACAGCCATTTTTCTCTCTTATGAAAAGAATACTTTTGACTTAACAGATCAATTTCACTGAAGTAGTTTGCAGGTGAAAGAATCTCTGTGCCATTAGAATAAAAACAACAAATCCTGGAAATGCTCAGGAAGTCTAAGACATCTGTCAAGATAAAAGACAGGGTAACATATTGGGTCATGACCTTTCATCAGCCCCTTGTCTGCTATTACTGTGTGATTAAGCTTGCTTTTACATTGCCCAGTCTCACTTGCCAACACTGCAATGGGGCAACAGGCGCTTTGTAAAGTTTTTCAGATTGTAGCTAGTTATTCCATTCATCAATAACACAATTTTTTGAGTAGACAGCAAGCTTGCTCGCCTCTCATTGCTTTGTGGCTGATCAGTAAAACCACAAAATGTTCTAAATTCTAATGTTCCCGATATGAAAGCTATATTTTGAGCTCCATCAGAGTTCCAGAAGTTAACAGCATTGGCATTTTATCCAAAGATGAGTATCATAAGGAACAATTCTTGTCAAAAGCCAATATCTTCCACTGACTCTGGACAGTCCGCTCTATCAAGGATGCAAACTATTTCACTTCTTGATGGGAAATTCTGCATTATTAATCAAATTCCTGAAGATTGTTAAAAGAAATCCAGAGTATTCACCTATCTTCATAATCTTCACTCTGGCCTAGGTGTTAATAAAACAGCAGGAAGATTGTTTGAATCAAGAAATGTCTGGGTAAAGTGTTGAAATAATGGTGATAATCTCCGTTCATATGGAGTTCATGAAATAAACAGAATTTAAGTGAAAAGACGGGTTAAATCTCTGCCTTTTTTTGGATTTGTTTCTGCTTCGCTCGTCAGGTCCTTGGCTAGCTGCTGACTGAATGGTGCCTAATGACATTGCAGTTACTTATAATGTTAAAAGGAGTAATGAATTGCTAAGGCCTGAACTATACGTCCAGTCTGTGTTAATGGAAGATGCTTCTGACAGCTGTGAAAGAGCCAGTGCTCCCTTGGCTGCACATAAAGCTGTTCTCAGTTTCTCGACTGTTGTCATTCTCATCGATCATGGACTTCTCGCCCATTCATTTTCCAGTGTCACTCTGATTGTAGATGGCAGAACAAGTAGGAATTCAGAGATATGAGCACCTTTTGTTTGCTCAGTGGCTGCTTGGATAAATTCCTGCAGAAAAAAATACAAACATGCGAAGGGTAAATGTGAGGCTGTTCATTTTCAACCTTATGCAAGGTAGCACCCCTCTTTTATCAGGTCTGCTGTACAATCTGTTGATCTGGGATGTGGTTTGCCTTAATGAATCACAAATCTATATCTTACAAAGTTAGATCAGGGGTATAGATAAGGGAGGACATAAGGGGTTGTTTTGAAAGCACTGCAGTTACTAGAATTCCCAACACAAGGTAAAATAGTTGCAGCAATACGTTTATTTAAGGTGAACACGCAAAATAATTTACAATACTTCATTTTGATTTGATTTATTATTGCCACAATTATTAACAAACAGTAAAAAGTATTGTTTCTGGAAGCTATAGAAACATACAACATACCATTTGTATGTTTATAAATGGTATAAACATTTATACCATTGTAAAATGGTATAAAAACATACCATTCATAAAGAAGGAAATGAGAGAGTGCAGAATGTTGTGTTACAGTCATAGTTAAGGTATAGAGAAAGATTAACTTGGTGCAAGAGTTCATTCAAAAGTCTGACAGCTGTAGGGAAGAAGTTGTTCTTGAGTCAGTTGGCACATGACCTCAGATTTTTGTATCTTTTTCCCTGAAGGAAGAGGTGGAAGAGAGAATGTCCGGCGTGCATGGGGTCCTTAATTATGCCGGCTACTTTGCTGAGGCAGCGGGAAGTGCTGACAGAGTCAATGGTTGGGAGGCTTGTTTATGAGATGAATTGGGCTACATTTATAATCTTTTGTAGTTCCTTGCGGTTTTGGACACAGCAGGAGCCATGCCAAACTTCAATACAACCAGAAAGAATGCCTTCTATGATGCATCTTGTGCAAAATATTTACAAAACATAATGCCACTCAACAGAAAATAATTCTCTCTATAGTTTATCTTAGTTTGTCACAAATAATTTGGATGGTTACACACACACACACACAAACACACACACAGAGAGCACTGTTCGGTCAATCAACAATCTGCATTGTGGGCGGATGTGTGCTAACTGCTGCATTGGTCTTGTCAGAATGATGTGGAGATGCTGGCGCTGGACTGGGGACAGTAAGAAGTCTGCAGTTTCAAATCCAACTGATTTATTTGATGGTAAACTCAGGTGAATGACGAAGGCTATAGAGTCGAAAGCTTGCGAGTTTACTATCAAGTAAATCAGTTGGATTTAAAACTGGTGTTGCAGACGTCTTACTGTGCTTGTCAGAATATCCGGAGACGTGCAGATACTAATCATTTTGCATCTGTAAATTGGAGATCTAGTTTCTGCTTGAGGTCTCCTGTGCGAGGTCCTAAATGCAGCCAGTGCCAGAATGGTTCAGCGAAAATGTTGTATCTGAGGTCTAAACAACAGCCATCCGAGTAAAGTCCCAATTGGAGCCAGGAGGTCCATAATACCCCCCTTCCTGCTCCATATTCAATTTCACTGCCTCACCCTCTGTTACCATTCTCCTCTCCCGACCACAAGCTGAAACCTGCTCCCCACCCCGAGGGCTGCTGACAATTCCTCCCAATTTCTCTGTTGTTTCCAACAGAAAGCTACTCACTGCAACTCATCTAATATTTGGCAGGAATGATGTCCTGGGAGCAGGTATTGCATTTGGAATGTTAATTGGTGCAATTAATAGTGAATTGGGTAATCTTGATCTCCATTTTACTGCTGCTTATCTGAGTCTGTTCCTAATTAACTCTGTTTGGTAATTGGTGTGGTATGACAGCTAGCTCCTGGAGGCAGTCCTGTAGCTTCTGCAGGAGTCGACAGAGACAAACTGCTTCTCATCACAAGCCAGGTACCATCTCATGCAGTTAATTATCAGGATATTTTCCTTCACAAATTCAGCCGATTCTGTGGCGAGTCTCTATGATAATGTTCCATTTTTTCTTAAAGCTGTCTTGATTTATTGAATTTCACTGTGACTGGTTTATTCTGGAGTTTATTTCTTTGCTTGTTATTGAATTATTTTGAATTTGATAATGGACTGTTACTGCCCGGTAACAGCAATGGATGTTCCATATTCTGATACATCACCTCAGCCAAATAACAATCATAAGGCAGTTACCCTAACCTCAACTTCTGATGATATTTCCCAATTGGATGAAATAATAAACTATTAAAGTTGTGTTTATTTGAAGTTAGATTTTCCTTAGCCCATTCTAATTGTGGTTAACATGTGTACAGTTTTGTTCTTAATCCCATCTGTCTTAAATTATTGCCTGAAGTCCGACACAGTGAAATCTCTATTATAAACGACAGAATAAAACAAACTCTTTGTGAAATCAAATAGCCTGAAATGGGTCCTGAATCACTGGTGTTTTGCAGGTGAAGGAAAAATTCTTAATAAAAGGGTTTGAGAATGATTAGAAAGACCAGCACATGTACACATTCTCTAAGAATACAGCTATTTGATCCAGAGATGAGGAATTTAAATTAGGTGTTTGCGAGGAGAGTTGATAGGGGTATTCACAGAATCATGAAGACAGAGTAGGCAGGGAGAAACTGCTGCCTCTGTTGGAAAAATCAAAATTAAGAGAATGTGCCTTGACCTTTTCTCCCAATTTTCTTCCTTTCTCCCTTTTAATAAGCTGATCTCTCCTTATCTCACATTCACAACAAAACACCTTCATGAATCTCTGATCAGAGCTGGAATCTAGCTCATTTCCCTGATAAAAGGGTATGGAGGCTAATTGAAGCTCTCACACAAACCTGCCAAAATCTTGGGGCCTTGTGGCCTGATGGATTATAATCACATTACACTGAGCCATTGAAGCAGTGAATAAGAAACTAACCAATGTCTAAATTTAATATTCATAACAAAAAAGTAACAACTGTAAAGCTTTTCCATAGAGTTAGAAGCTGAGATGGTAAACTGCAATGAAGAAATCTGTATCATGTTGAAAAAATCCATCGTGGCAGCAGTGCATATTGAAAATGTTGAGTGAACCCAAGGTGATGCTGACTATGTATTTATTCTTTGTGTTACCAAGATATTAGCATCACTGTAGCCAGCAATGAGCAGCAAAAATTACCTTTGCAAGTAGTGAACTTTACACTAAGGGAAGTGTTAAACAATACTTGGCACTGTTTATGTTTTCATATTTTTTATTGTGCAAAAATATCCGCAGACATTCCTAAAATTATGAACAAATGTAACATACAACCACCTACTTTTAGTAAACAACAAACCAAGAATAATTTGTGAACACCAAGAATGCTGCGAGACTGCAATTATTACCAAACTGACTGGTTTTACACAGAACATTCACTTAGAACAATGAAGAGCAGGCAGACTGAAGTTATATTACTTAATCTGAACACGCAACGCAGAGCTGATTGGAACTGCCAAATAAATACCATTACAGAGACTTGGATGTCTCAGGGACAGCACTGGGTACTTCAGGTGCCAGGATGCTTCAGGAAGGACAGGGAGGGAGGTAGAAGAGGTGGGGGAGTGGCACTGTTGATCAGTGACAGTGTCACAGCTGTAGAGAAGGAGGATGTCGTGGAGGGACTGTCTACGGAATCTCTGTCGGTGGAAGTTAGTAACAGCAAGGGGTTGAAAACTTTGCTGGGTGTTTTTTATAGGCCGCCCAATAGTGACAGGGATGTTGAAGTGCAGATAGGGAAACGGATCCTAGAGAGATGTAGAAATAATGGAATTGTCGTGATGGGAGACTTTAATTTCCCAAACATTGACTGGAATGTCCCCAGGGTAAGGGGTTCGGATGGTGAGGAGTTTGTTAGGTGTGTTCAGGAGGGTTTCCTGACACAGCATGTGGATAAGCCTACGAGAGGAGAGGCTGTACTTGACGTGGTGCTGGCTAATGAACCAGGACAGGTGTCGGATCTCTCGGTGGGAGAGCATCTCGAGAACGGTGATCGTAATTCTATCTCCTTCATGATAGCATTGGAAAGAGATAGGATCATGCAGGATAGAAAAGTGTTTATCTGGAGTAGGGGGAAATATGAAATCATTAGGCAGGAAATTGGAGGAGTAAACTGGGAGGAGGTGTTCTTGGGGAAAAGTACAGAAGGAAGGTAGCGGATTTTCAAGGAATTTTTCGTCTGGAGCTCTGCACGACAATGTTCCGGTGAGACAAGGAGGTTTTGGTAGGTCAAGAGAACCATGGTGCACAAAGGTTGTGATGAATTTAGTTAGGAAGAAAAGAAAGTTGTACAATAGGTTCAGGGAGCTAGTCGATGTTAAGAATCTAGAGGCGTATAAGACTTGTCGAAGGGAGCTTAAAAAGGAAATTAGAAGAGCCAGAAGGGGTCATGAGAAAGCTTTGGTGGGTAGGACTAAGGAGAATCCCAAGAAATTCTATAAATATGTGAAGAGTAAAAGGATGAGAAGAGAAGGGATAGGACCTATAAAGGGTGAAGGGGGAAAAGTCTGTGTGGAACCAGAAGAAATGGCAGAGATGCTTAAGAAGTACTTTGCCTCGGTATTCACAGTGGAGAGTGATCTGGGGGGTTGTACTACAGGAATGTGGCAAACTGAAAAGATTGAGTATGTGGACATTAAGAAAGAGGAGGCGTTGGAACTGTTAAATTCCATCAAGGTAGATAAGTTGGCGGGTCCGGATGGGATGTACCCCAGGTTATTATGGGAAGTGATTGCAGAGCCCCTGGCGATGATCTTTGCATCGTTGATGGAGACGGGAGGGGTTCCGGAAGACTGGAGGATTGCGGATGTGGTGCCTATTTTCAAGAAGGGGAATAGGGATAGCCCGGGCAATTACCGACCAGTGAGTCTGACCTCAGTGGTCAGTAAGCTGATGGAGAGGATTCTGAGAGATAGGATTTATGAGCATTTAGAGAAATTCAATATGATCAGGAATAGTCAACATGGTTTTGTTAAGGGCAGATCGTGCCTTACGAGCCTAGTTGAATTCTTCGAAAATGTGACTGAACACGTTGACGAAGGAAGAGCAGTGGACGTGGTTTACATGGATTTCAGCAAGGCATTTGATAAGTCCTCCATGCAAGACTTCTTGAGAAGGTGAGAGGGCATGGGATCCAAGGGGCTTAGGCCTTGTGAATCCAGAACTGGCTTGCCTGCAGAAGGCAGAGAGTAGTTGTGGATGGGTCATCTTCTGCATGGAGGTCAGTCAGCAGTGGAGTGCCCCAGGGATCTGTTCTAGGACCCTTGCTGTTTGCCATTTTTATAAATGACCTGGATGAGGAAGTGGAGGGATGGGTTAGTAAGTTTGCCAATGATACGAAGGTTGGTGGTGTTGTGGATAGTCTGGAGGGATGTCTGAAGTTGCAGCGAGACATAGATAGGATGAAAGACTGGGCGGAGAAGTGGCAGATGGACTTCAATGCAGATAAATGTGTGGTGGTCCATTTTGGCAGGACCAATGGGATGAAACAGTATAATTTCAAGGGTAGGAGTCTTGGCAGTGTTGAGGAGCAGAAGGATCTTGGGGTCCGGGTCCATAGATCTTTTAAATCTGCCCTGCAAGTGGAGGATGTGGTCAAGAAGGCATATGGTGTACTGGCCTTCATTAATAGAGGAATTGAGTTTAGGAGTCGGGAGGTAATGCTGCAACTTTATAAGACTCTTGTCAGACCTCACTTGGAGTACTGTGTGCAGTTCTGCTTGCCTCACTATAGGAAGGATGTGGAAGCTATTGGAAGGGTGCAGAGGAGATTTGCAAGGATGTTGCTTGAATTGGGGGGTATGCCTTATGAAGATAGGTTGAGGGAGCTAGGTCTCTTCTCCCTGGAGAGACGAAGGTTGAGAGGCGACCTGATAGAGGTTTTTAAGATGTTGAGAGGAATAGATAGGGTGGATTCTCGGAGACTATTTCCTAGGGCTGAAATGGTCACTACGAGAGGACGCAGGTTTAAGGTGCTGGGGGGCAAGTACAGAGGAGATGTTAGAGGTAAATTTTTCACTCAGAGGGTGGTGAGTGCATGGAATCGGTTGCCGTCAGTGGTGGTAGAGGTGAACTCGCTGGAGTCTTTTAAAAGACTTCTGGATGAGTATATGGGATTTAATGGGATTGGGAGTTACAGATAGGTCTATGGCCTAGTAAGTATAGATATGATCGGCACAACTTGTGGGCCGAAGGGCCTGTTCTATGTTCTAAAAATTTGGTGAGCACCAGATGATACAGATTTTAATTGGAAAATGACTCAGAGGTAACATGAGGGAAAATCTTTTTATTCAGTGAACAGTGGTGATCTCTTTGAGGGTAGGGTGGAGGAAGATTTAATTGTGGCTTACAAAATGAAATTAGATAAATATCTGAAGGGAAATTAAGAGAACAATACAATTATTCTGTATTATTAACATACTTTTAATGTCCTTTTAATTCTTTGCATTTCTTTCTGCATTTACATTAAGTTGCTGACAGTGTGTCCTTAATTGTTAAAAGTGCAGACTGCCAGGTTTGCTCTAGTTGTTTACTAATCAATTAAATTAAGGTTGTATTAGAGGAGAGAGTATCTCCTGGACATGGTCACTGACTGATTGGCAAAGTGTGAAATGGGACCACAAGTACAAACTCCACACCAATGTTAAATTGACAGAATAACTAGGCTGTATTTGTTGCAGTGGGGCTTTTGAAACACCATTAATATGTCATTCCTTTAAAATATGAAGACAACGCAGGGTGATTATTCACGCAGGGTGATGTAAATGTAGTTATGGAGAACACTGAGGTACAGGGTAGCAAACTGGAAGGTATCGAAGTAGATAGGGAGGATGTGCTAGATATTCTCGAGGGTTTGAAGTTGGATAAGTCCCCTGGGCCGGACGGGATTTACCCTAGGATTCTCTGGGAGGCAAGAGAGGAGATTGCAGAGCCTCTGGCTCTGATCTTCAGGTCGTCGTTGGTTACGGGTGTGGTTCCGGAGGACTGGAGGATAGCGAATGTGGTCCCGTTGTTCAAGAAGGGGAAGAGAGACCTTCCAGGGAATTATAGGCCAGTGAGTCTTACTTCTGTTGTGGGCAAAGTATTGGAGAGAATAATTAGGGATAGGATTTATAGTTATTTAGAGAGTAATGAATTGATTGGAGATAGTCAGCATGGTTTTGTGAAGGGTAGGTCGTGCCTTACTAACCTCATTGAGTTTTTTGAAAAAGTGACTAAGGAGGTGGATGGGGGTAAGGCGGTTGATGTGGTATATATGGACTTTAGTAAGGCGTTTGATAAGGTGGCCCATGGAAGACTTCTGCAGAAAATGCAGATGTATGGGATAGAGGGTGATTTAGCTAATTGGGTTAGGAATTGGCTAGCAGATAGAAGACAGAGGGTGGTGGTTGATGGGAGATATTCATCGTGGAGTTCGGTGACAAGTGGTGTACCTCGGGGTCTGTTTTGGGGCCCCTGCTGTTTGTAATTTTTATAAATGATCTGGATGAGGGTATTGAAGGATGGATTAGTAAATTTGCAGATGACACTAAAGTCGGTGGAGTGGTAGATAGTGAAGAGGGGTGTTATAGTTTGTAGAGGGACTTGGACAAGTTGCAGAGCTGGGCCGAGAGGTGGCAAATGGAGTTTAATGTGGAAAAGTGTGAGGTAATGCACTATGGCAGAAATAATAAATGTGTAGAGTATAGGGCAAATGGTAGGATTCTTAGTAGTCTAGATGAACAGAGGGATCTTGGTGTGTATGTGCATAGATCCCTGAAAGTAGGCAGTCAGGTCGAGAAGGTTGTTAGGAAGGCATATGGAGTCTTGGCTTTTATTGGTAGAGGGATTGAATTTCGGAGCCGCAACGTCATGTTGCAACTGTACAAAACTCTAGTGCGGCCGCACTTGGAGTATTGTGTGCAGTTCTGGTCCCCACATTATAAGAAAGATGTGGAGGCATTGGAGAGGGTACAGAGGAGGTTTACCAGGATGTTGCCTGGTATGGAGGGCAGGTCTTATGAAGAGAGGCTGAGGGATTTGAGGTTGTTTTCGTTAGAAAGGAGGCGGCTAAGAGGGGACCTAATCGAAACATATAAGATGATTAGAGGTTTAGATAGGGTGGACAGTGATAGCCTTTTTCCTAGGATGGAGAAAGCTAGCACGAGGGGACACAGCTTTAAATTAAGGGGTGATAGTTATAGGACGGATATCAGAGGTAGGTTCTTTACCCAAAGGGTGGTTCGGGAGTGGAATGCCCTGCCTGCAGCAGTTGTAGATGCGCCAAGTTTGGTGGCGTTTAAGAGGTTAGTTGATAAGTATATGGAAGAGAAGGGAATGGTTTAGTTTGGAGGGGCATTGCTTTTTATATTGGTCGGCGCAACATCGAAGGCCGAAGGGCCTGTTCTATGCTGTAATGTTCTATGTTCTATGTTCTAAATCAAAATTATGAGTTATGAGAAGAATCTCTCCAAATGATCACAGAATGGCAGACAATCCCAGTTTTTAATAAGATGTTCTAGGATTTCTGAAATGATGATATCACTCACTCCTTCATTAAATTAGAACCTAGTAAAATTCTTCCTCAAACGAATAAGAGCTTTTTGGAAATTCTCCACTGAGATCAGGGTGGGTGTATTCAATGTACAAAAGGCAGAAATATACATTCTGCAATCAGGGAATTGAGGAATGATCTTTACCGAATCAGAAGGACTCAGATATGATATAATCCGGGTGAAACAGCCCTCTCTGATTCTCAGAATCTCTCTGGGATTCTTTTCACAATGAAGGAAATAAGACATCTTTAAACATTAAAGAGACATCATCAGAGAGTGCAGTACATCCGCCCAGAGCTAACTCAAAAGATGGAAGAGACATAAGAAATAAATTTGAGACAGTTTATTGTTCATTTTCTGAAGATAAAGCATGTTAAATCCTGTTAAAGTATACGCCGGCATGAGTTTATAGAAAAATATTTTTGTTCTTCCTGGTTGATGTTCCTGAGGGCTGTTCCTTTAACAGTGATTGCAGAACCTGCAGGCGGCATGGTTTAAAGTATAGATATATATTTATTGTCTGTATCAATTAGAATTTTGCCTCTAGCAGGAATTCACCACAACAGCATTTTTAGACTCCACTTCTGGCTGCGGTCTGTTAGTTTTCCAGCTAAAACATTACAGAGTTGGAAGCTTTGTCCTTTACACCGCCGATAACAGCACCTGCTATCCACTTACCTCTGGGGTGTCACATATAGCTCGGATGCAGAATTCCCGAGATTCTTGCCAGCAGGACCCTACAAAGGATTTCGGGTACAGTTAATTAGACTTGGCACCAGGAGAAAAGCTCCATTTGTTTTTCATCAAACTGTTGTAAATTTAACATTGTGTTTGCTTTAATCTTCACATCTGAGACCCCTTGAATATTATTTCTGTTTTCCATCATTTGTTTATGAAACACTGTGTGTGCCCGTGGCATTAGGACAAAGGTATAATGTTTTGTTCCTGCAGGATACTCTCACTGCCTTATAGATGGAGATGGGACAGGGACAACCCTGCATTAGTTGGACTGGGACAGTGCTTGTTTCTTCTGAGAGCCTATAAAGCTTGGTGAATCCAATGGTTTGTTTTGTATGTACCCCCATCCCACCAGGCACCTTCGAGAGGTACAGGTGTGTCGAGTGGCTGGACCACTATCCTCCTGTCAAACTTTGATCCAATCCTATTCATACAGAGAGGTTGGTAAACGCCCCAATAGACACCCTTGGAGCCATTGAGGCCCTGAATGAGAGTCTCAAGTGACAAGAACTGGCCAATCTGCCTCTGGGCAGCGGGAAATGGACACAAGAGGTTCAAGTTTCACCAGCAGTGATGAAACGGCAGCAAGGAAGGCAGTAGCCTCCTTTTGTGCATTGCCCAATGTACATCAGGAGCAACCTCTGACCCCACAGTGAGTAAAAAAACCCAACAAGGATTGTAAGAAATCACTGGAAAATATTGATAGCCTTGAGAATGAGGGAGAAAATTTAAAACAGCCGTGTATAAGAAGTGGAAGAACCGCAAGAACAAATAATCTTCTTGGAGGTGGGAAATTACATTGAAATCAAATTTTAAACTTGAAATGGATGGACATCCCACAGCATTTAAAAATTAGACATAGGAACAGGAGTTTCTGTTTTATCAGCTGAAGTCAAATGGCTGAAACAGATTACATTGCAACATTCATCTATTAAATTGCACGGTCCTGGGGGACTGTGTTAAAAATGAAAAACCAACTTACTCGAGCCTCTGTCATTCAAAATCAAGAATGTTTTCTACAAGGCAGTTTTCTACATTTAAAACTGGAATTAATCTGTAAAATGAATGAAGTTGTGGTGAAAATTACAGCACTACATTCCAGAATGAATTCCCAGAATTATCAGCAGACACACAGTGACGAGTCCCATTGGAAGCATCCAAACAAAAGGATTTACACTTCAGTGAGGGGATTGAAGCATCTCCATCCTTAATCACTCAGAAATTACCAGCTAGTGAAGGAAGTTGCATGAAATAAAGAAAGCCCTGAAGAGATGAAGGATTTCTTCAAATTGAGAATATTGCCTTGAAGGATGGTTAGACTATTACCCAATTTAATAATTAATCAAAATATTTTAACTTGTTCCTTACATTATAATATATTTGCATGGGTTTGAAATGCATGCTGCATTACCAGAAAGCTAGCTCTTGTTGTCCATCTTTAATTGCAATGAAAACCACCATACTCTTTGCTTCTAATTGCTTGCTGCACCATGATGTTAGCTTTTAATAACTCATGAACAAGGACAAACAGGTCCCTTTGGACATCAACATTTCCCGACATTTCACCATTTAACAAATATTCTGCCTTTCTGTTTTTTTCCACTATTTACCATATAATCCATCTGTCATGTGCTTGGCTACTCACTTAGACTGTCCAAAACCCTTTGAAGATTTCTTGCATCCTCCTCCCACCTCACATTTCTATTGAGTTTTGTGTCGTCAACATATTTGAAAATATTACGTTTGGCCCCTGCATCTAAATGATTTCTATAGATTGGGAATAGTTATACAAGCACTGATCCTCACAATATTCCACTAGTAATAGGCTGCCATCTTGAGAATGACCAATTGATTCCTACTCTTTGTTTTCTGTCTTTTAACGAATTCTCAATCCATACTTGTGTATTACCCTCAATCCCATGTGCTCCAAATTTGTTTACAAACCTCTCCAGGATTTTGATAGTAGTGTATGTAGTGATAGTCATGTCAAAAGAGATGTTTAGATTCTCTTTTGCTGCAGATTTCACGTGTGTTATTTATATTACTTCCATATTAATGTAATAATTAGTATGAATGTACATTAGAATTACTTGCCATCATTCATCACAGGGCTGAATGTATGTTTTGCAACTTGTGGGCAAAGGTGCTGAGGTGTTGGGAATGAGGTGTTGGTGTTGGGATACTTTATAAACATCAGCAAATATCTGCATTTTGGACCTTCTCATTGAGAAAATGTCATTGATGAAGTAGCTGGAGATAGTTGGGACTGGGATACAACTCTAAGGAACTCCTGTAGTGATACCCTGGAACTGAGATGATTGATCTCCAATGCCACAACCTTCTCCCTCTGTGTTAAGTCTCCAACCAGTGAAGAGTTTTCCCTCTGATTCCCATTGACTTCAACTTTACCATGGCTACTTGATGTCTCACTTGGTCAAATCTGCCACGATAGCAAGAGTAGTTATTCTCACATCATCTCTTCAATTCAACTGTTTTGTCCATATTTGGATGAAGGCCATAATAAGATCAGGATCCTAGCATTGGTGAGCAGGCTGTTGGAGAATAAATTCCATTGGAGCGCACAGTCAATAATGCTTTTCATCACTTTGTGATTGAGAACATAGACCAACGTGGAGTTATTTTATGTATATTATTATTTGTTGACAGGACATACCTGAGCAGTTTTCCTCATTTTCAGGTAAATGCCAGCTTTGCTGAAACAGCTTGGCCATAAAAACTAACTTTCAGTCATTTTTTTCAAAAGGTACTGACTTACATTTAAATTATATTTTAATTATAGCTGCTTTGTTTATCTCTCGTTGTCTCTCTTATTCCCTGGTTTCATTTCCTTCCCAGAGAGCCCACTCTCATCAGATGCTACCCTTTAATTTACAACTCTGTCTATTACCATTTCCTTCACTTCAAGCTGTCAGACGTGCAATGGACTTTATTGTCATCATCTTGTCGCTTCAGATTAACTCTGCATCAAGGAATGTGAAAAGACAGCTGATTCTTTTTGAAGAGTCAATTGCAGTTATTAGTGAGGGATTATCACAGTTTTCTTATTGTCTTAACAATGCTTGTGAGGAAATTATGTTTACCAATGAAAAGTATTGGATGTAACTGGGACATGTGGTGTCAATAGTTTCAATGCCATCAGTTTTGTTCAGATTGCTGGCATTCTTATCCTTACGGTGGGATCAAACCACGTTCCAAGATCTGGCTTTGTGGTTTATGTTGTATTTGGTGTGATACTGACAGAGTGCAACGTTGTCAGCAGGACCCCCTGTTTTCAGTGAAACATTATCCACTGTCCACTTCATCATCGATTCTAATAATTGTATGGGACTTTTTAAGAAAGTAAAATCCAATCAAAACAAATGTTTAACACTGTTTTAATTCCCTCTGTTTTTATGATGAATTTATTTCACATTACACAGCAGTGTCCTTTGACAGGCACATTTATTTAAACATAATTCATTTCACATCAGTTCCACAAGATGAGTTTGATAGTTATTTGTTTCTCTTGATGTTTGCTTGCTTTGAAAGTTTCCCTCAATCTTACAAGTTCTAAACATGCGGCCAAAGATTGAAAAGCAGCATGAGCTTCCCTTCACGTGCTGGGCAATGATACCACCCAGGACTGTATAACTAGTTATTATATCTATGGTTTATTGCTGCAATTAAATGTACATCTATATATGGAGATTTACTACACTCCAAAGAGTAATTCATCCTATGAGACATCTTGAGGCACTTCAATCGTGTAATCCAGTGTTCTGTAAAAGTGGCCATTTCATTCTTTCTAGATGGGAGGGTGAAGCAGAGGCATTTAGAGCACAGAGTCAGAGAGGTTTACAGCATGAGAAGAGGCACTTTGGTCCAACTTGTCCATGCCGCATTTTTTTTAAATACCCTAAACTAATCCCAGTTGCCCGCATTTAGCCCAGATCCCTCTAGACCCATTTTACCCATGTAACTGTCTAAATGCTTTTTAAAAGACAAAATTATACCCACCTCTACTACTGCCTCTAGCAGCTTGTTCCATGATGTGGAAATGCCGGCATTGGACTAGAGTAAACACAATAAGAAGTCTCACAACACCAGGTTAAAGTACAACAGGTTTATTTGGTAGCACAAGCACTAGGATGAAGGGGCAGTGCTCTGAAAGCTAGGAATTTGTGCTACCAAATCAATCTGTTGGATTTTAACCTGGTGCTGTGAGACTTACTGAGCTTGCTCCAGACACTGGCCAGCCTCTAAGAAAATATTACCCTTCTGGACCCTTTTGTATATCTCCCCTCTCACCTTAAACCTATGACTTCTAGTTTTAGACTCCTCTTCCTTTGGGAAAGATATTGACTATCCAGCTGATCTGTGCCCCTTATTATTTTATACATCTCCATAAGATCACCCCTCAGCCTTCTACGCTCCAGAGAAAAAAAGTCTGAGCTTATCCAGCCTTTCCTTATAACTCAAACCTTCCAGTGCCAGTAGCATCCTAATAAATCTTTTAGAAACATAGAACGTTACAGCAGAGTACAAGCCCTTCGCCCTTGATGTTGTGCCGAGCTATGTCCAAATCCAAGATCAAGCTATCCCACTCCCTATCATTCTGCTGTATTCCATGTGCCTATTGAATAACTATTTGAAAGTGCCTAAAGTTCCAACTCCACTATCATGATAGGCAGTGTATTCCACACCCTAACCACTCTGAATAAAGAATCTACCTCGGACATTCATTTATATCTCTGATCATGAATCCTAAAGTTATGTCCCCTAGTAAGTGTTACATCCACCTGAGGAAATAATCTCTGCAGGTCCACTCTATCGATCCCTCTCATCATCTTATAAACCTTTATTAAGTCACCTCTCATCCTCTTTTGCTGTAAAGAGAAAAGACCCAGCTCCCTCAACCTTTCCTCATAAGACCTATCCTCCAAACCAGGCAGCATCCTGGTAAATCTCCTCTGCACTCTCTTAGTGCACTTTTCTGCACTCTAGTTTAATAATATCCTTTCTATAATAGGGTGACCACAGCTGCACACAGTATTCCAAGTGTGGCATTACCAATGTCTTGTACAAGATGTCCCAACTTTAAAAATGTTTAATTGAGGTATTGCTCATTTGACAGCCAATTTCAGCCAACAAACACAAGTCTGAAAGGTGAGTAGACTTTGGATAGCCTCAGGTTTACGGAGGGTGGAATGTGGGAGACTGGACAAAAATGCATTCAAATAGTCAAGTCTAAAGGTAACAAAGGTTTTGGATAAGCAGCTGAGCTGAATCAGGGGTGAAGATTGGTAATGTTACAAAATTGGAAATAGGAAGTCATAATGATGGTGTGGGTATATGGCTGAAAGCTCACCTCATGATCATACGTGATACCGAGGTTGTGAATAAGCTTCCTCAGTGTTATAGTTGGCAGGAAGGAGGATGGAGTCAGTGATGATGATTAGAATCTGTGCCAGAACTAAGGACAATGTCTTCAATATTCCCAACGTTCAATTGGAAGAAACTTCTGCTCATCCAGTGCAGGATATTGGATAAGAACCTTGATAATTTTGAGACAGTGCTGGGGAGAGATGGTGGTGCTGGGGTAGAGCTGTCTCCTTTCAGCTTATCTGGAAACAAATGATATCACCAAGAAACTGTGTGTAGATGAGAAATTGGGTAGATCCTTGGGGACATCAGAAGTGGCAATGCAGGAGCAGGAAGAGAAGTTATTGATGATGATTCTCTTGGGACAATTGGATAGATAAGAATGGAAGCAGGTGACAGCACTCCTAACAACTTAGATGGTAGTTTTAAAAAAAACCTCACATCTGCACAGTTTTACTGTGGTTAGTGCAGCACTTCTGGGATATGCCCCATTTCCATTTTTGGCTTGGATTCTTTGTTCTATCTCCTCCTGAAGAGGAACATTTTCTGAGATTAAAGTTGCCATACAACTGGAAGTTATTATTAGAAATGACACCTACCTGGCACCATTACAAGCATCATAGATTGAATATCCTCCCTCTATTCATCCCCTAATTACCAATTAAGAAATAATTCATTGGTAACATTCCACACACTAAACAATGCTGATTGCTCTCTGTGTAAGATGTGCAAACCTCATTACCCTGTTCCTTCAAGAAAATGATGTACGCACCTGAAATGTTTGGACTAAAATGGACAAAAAGCTTCAAGAAGTGATCCCTGTCAATAATGTGAAATTTGTCACGAAATCCCAAGCTACATGCATTGTGCACTGTTGCAGTTAATCAGGAACCTAAGGGTCACTCGGAAATGTAATGGCCCATTATTCACAGGAGGTAACAGCACAACCAGGATCTAACATCATTTCTGAACTTCTTTAATCCCTGACAAGAGTTTACTTGTCCAAGAAATTCTAATGTTTCATGAATTAATGAGAATCAGCAATCAAAACAAATTAATGCTCAGATCTCCCTTGGTTACTGTTCTCTTTCTTGCATTCTTTCTTCTCCTATTATCTGTCTCCCGGACTCTCTCTCTTTCTCTGGCTTCCTTTCTCTATCCATTTTCCCTTCTCTACCTTTCCCATTCTTTATTTCTGTCTCTCTTTTCCACTCTGCAACCCTGACCCAGGAGAAAGTGCTCCAACAGGTCAGATTTATATTGCAGGGCGGATGGGATTCAGTGGACATTGGGCTGCTCTGAGAATCCTTGGGCCTTGCTCCTCTTTGCCATCCTTCCAGCAGTTCCTGGTGCTGTCAGTGAATTGGATTGGATGGCAGCTCCAGCGGGTGGGAGCTTCACCCCAATGAGAGGTAGAGCTCCCCATCAGCCCTCGTTAGTCTGTTGTGGAGAGGGGTGGGCAGTGTGGACCATGTCAGCTCTATGCCTACATTATTTCCAGAGAGGTGTGCAGCCCATAGTTCCTGTTCAATATCCTGTATAACTGTGAGCTTAGCAACACATGGAAAATATGTTTTTAAAATAGCCTATCCTGTCTACTGCAAAACGGTGTCAGCTGTTGAACTCTGTGGATTCTAATTCCACTCCAGGATTTGAGCATGATCCAGCCTGATACCCCAGTGCAATGCTGAGGGAATAGGCCACTGTTGGAGTGCAAGGTTTGCTTTCTCAGGTGGTCGTAATAGATTCCCTACCTCTATTTCGAAGAAGAGCAACGGGATTCTCAGTGGTGTCCTGGCCAATATTTACCCCTCAATCAACATCTCAAATACTGATTGTTTTTCCCCTACCACAGGGATGTTTGTTGTGACTAAATGTGTCCAAACTGGTTTCCTATGTGCTGACATGTCATAATGTGTCATTGACTTTAAGACGTCCTAAGGTCATGAAATGTGCCACATAAATGGAAGTCTTTATTTTCTTAACTGCATTTTACACATTTTGCTACAAAGCAAGTGTTAATGGTACAAAGTGTGTCTGAAATGTTTTCAGGGCACTTCAAACCAACTTTTATGTTTAATGCTTAGCTTAAAAAATAAAACAACTCAAGGGAATGAAATGTGGTGCACACAGCTCTTCTACACTCTTTCTTCCAAGTGAAATGGTCAACAAAGATAAAGGTTAGTACGGAATAAAGCCTTTCCATCATCCATTGCAACTCTCAGAGCAGAGGAGGTTTCCATTTCTGATTACTAGTTTAAGATGAGTTAGTTGATTATGTTATCAAATTTGATTCAATAAATTAAGCTACTAAAATCTATTCCCACTTGGCAATATCTGTCTGGCATATTCTTACTTGAGGTTAGAGAGCTTATGCAGAGACTCAAAGCTTCAAGATCCTGGGATATGATGTGGAATACTGTGTGAGTTTAAGCAGCTAAAATCTAGCAGTGTATCAGAGCTCCTTCCCACTGCATCTTCAACTCAAACAACTCAACCTGTTCAAACATTAATTATCTAGAGCCCAACTCCAAGAGCACTTAATTCTTTCAGTCCCAAACAGCCACTGAGATTTACAGCATGGAAACAAGCCCTTTGGCCCAACTTGTCCGTGCCACCTAGTTTTTACCATTAAGTTAGTCCTAACTGCCCATTTTTGGCCCATATTCCTCTATACCTGTCTTACCTATGTTACTTTCTAAATGCTTTTCAAAAGGCAAAATTGTTCTCGCCTCCACCACTGCCTCTGAAAGCTCATTTCAGACACTCACCACTCTGTGTGAAAAAATTGACCCTCTGGACCCTTTTGTATCTCTCTTCTTTCATCTTAAACCTGTGCCCTGTAATTTTGGATTTCCCTACCTTTGGCAAAAAATGTTGACTATCGATCTGATCTACATCCCTCATTGTTTTATAGACCTCAATAAGATCATCCCTAAAATCTTCTTTGCTCCATGGAAAAAAAAGTCCCAATCTATCCAATCTGTCCTTATAATTCAAACCGTCAATTCCTGGTAGCATCCTGGTAGATATTTTCTGCACTCTTTCTAGTTTAATAATATCCTTCCTATAATAGAGTAACCAGAACTGTACACGGTATTCCAAGTGTGGCCTTATCAATGTCTTGTACAACTTCAGCAAAATGTCCTAACCCGTGTATTCAATGTTCTGACCAATGAAACCAAGCACGCTTAATGCCTTCTTCACCATCCTGTCCATCTGTGACTTCACTTTCAAGGAGCTATGAATATGTAATCCTAGTTCGCTTTATTCTGTAACGCTCCCTAATGCCCTACCATTCATTGAATATGTCCTGCCATGGCTCAATTTACAAAATGCATCACCTCGCAGTTATCTAAATTCAATTCCAATTACCATTCATCAGGCCATTGGCCTAATTGATCAAGATCCCATTGCAACCCTAGACAACCTTCTTCACTGTCCACTGTGCCACCTGTCTTGGTGTCATCTGCAAACTTACTAACCACACCTCCTAAGTTCTCAATCAAATCATTAATATAAATGACAAATAATGGTAAAACAATCAGCTGGTCAACCATTACCAGTGCTCTGAAAGCCTGTTTTCCTGGCAATAGGTTACTGCATCCCAGAGGCTTAGCTTTTTTCTGAAATTTAGTTGTAAGACATATCACCTTGAACAACTACCAGACTCTGAAAGGAACTGTGTTTAATTGCCCCTTACCATGGAAACAATAGTTAATTGGTAAAGTTGGCTTTCGCATCCCAGGATAAGGAGAGGGATAATCATAAGACTGAGGTCCCAGTGTCTGTGGAATGACATTTTGATGTGAATTATTACTTGAAGGTGAAAATAAAGATGGGAGAGCTTTAGAATATTTAAAATGAAAATTACCATTAAAAAAAACTGAGATCTTATGAACTTATCATTATTCCTTCCACATGTATGGTTTAGATTAATATTCAGGGGTCAAGGGAGTTACAATGAGGTTTTGTATTACACTGCTGGAGATAAACACTTACCTGACCTAAGTACAGTATTCCAACAGATCCAACTAGTTCCCATTTACTAAAACTGGATTCCTGATCCAACCATAACATTGAAATTTTTTTAAAAAGGCCCGAGAGTCAGGAAACATTCCCTGGTGATTTTACTTTTAATGCACAACAGTTAATTCCCATCTAATCTCACCTTGGTACGACCGCAAACTTTCAAAAGTTTCCATTAGCTATAAAAGAAGTCAAGAATTTCTGAACTTTATTTCCATTAGATTGTAGATATATAAACAGGATTTGCAACATTGAGGTCTTGCAATCTGTTTGTTGTATTTGTGAGTTCTCCAAGGTTAACGATAATTTAGGATAGGACCCTGATGAGGTCATTCCCCTTTTATTGCAGTCTATCACATTCATAGTTTTTTAATAAACCTGGGGATATTTTCCTGATGGAGCATTTCAGTAATTATTTTGGTTGATCAATAAAATGATGCAACTTTAGTGGCAAGGTTTTTTAAGACAATTTTGGCTTTGCTGACCGAAATAGCTAACGGAAATTGGGAGTAAAGTTGCTTGAAATACTTTGAAGCAAGTGTTACTTGACCAGTTTGAGGCAGCCTCACCGTGACTCCCCTTTGCATCACGTGTCAGATCTTGCTGGATTTCAGGGAAATCGTCTTTTCCCTGAACTATTCAAGCTAAGTTTGTGTTGCTCTGTAACTTGCTCATAGCGCAAGTGGTAATGGTGCAGTTAGAAGAATGGGGTATCTGTGATATCAGTGAACGATGGGACCAGTGGTATATGTGCTTAACCAAAGAAATAGGAGCAACAAAAAGTGAGAGTAAATTCAGTAAAAATCTGGACTTAAAAGTCTAAAGAAGACCATGAAACCATCGTTGATTGTTGTAAAAACCTATCTGGTTAGCTAATGTCTTTTAGGGAAGGAAATCTGCCATCCTTACCTGGTCTGGCCTACAAATGACTTCAGAGCCACAGGTTGATTCTCTGAAATGGAGGGCAGTTAGGGATGGGCAATAGATGCTGGACCATTCAGCGATACTCATTTCCTGTAAGAATATATTTTAAAAATGAGCTTTCATTTTCTACAATGAGTTTAATGGACAATTAATGTGCAAATCCAACAAGTTCTCTGAAATAATGAGAAAGTTGAGGATGAGAAACTAGTTCTATGAAACAAGCAAAGAAACTGACCAGAAAGTTCTTGAGTGTGTAAACTTGCTGGTCGATTTTGGCATATGCCATGAGCATATTATTTTGTTATTTTGCATGAACATTTTCCACCATCTCTTGGTCTATCTCCTAGTATTGATAAGTATTTCATGTGTAATAAATTACTTTGTACTGCATTGATTGTTGATATGTTTGGTGCTTCTCCATACAATCTCCTGCTGAGATTAGAAACAGGAGAGGAGAGGTCACCCTGTTGGGAGTCTTTTACAGACCTCCTAATAGTTCTAGAGAGGTTGAGGAAAGGATTGCAAAGTCAATTCTGATTAGGAGTGAAAGTAGTAGGGTAATTGTGATGGGGGACTTTAACTTTGCTAATATTGATTGGAATAGCTATAGCTCTAGCTCGTTAGAGGGGTCAGTTTTCGTACAGAGTGTGCAGGAAGGTTTTTTGACTCAGTATGTAGATAGGCCAACTAGAGGTGAGGCTACATTGGATTTGGTGCTGGGCAATGAGCCAGACCAGGTGTTAGGCTTGGAAGTTAGTGAACATTTTGGTGATAGTGACCACAATTCGGTACGTTCACCTTAGTGATGGACAGGGATAGGCATGAAGCTGGGGGCAGTAGTTATAGCTGGGGGAAGGGTAATTATGAGGCCATCAGGAGAGAATTAGGGTGCATAGATTGGACTAGGGAACTACAGGGACTGGGAACATCTGGAATGTGGTGCTTATTCAAGGAGCAGCTGCTGCGAGTCCTTGATAAGTATGTCCCTGTCAGGCAGGGAGGAAATGTCGAGTAAGAGAGCCTTGGTGTACGAAAAAAGTTGATTTGCTGGTTAAGAAGAAAAAGGAGGCTTATGTCAGGATGAGGCTTGAAGGCTCAGATAGTGCAATGGATAGCTATAGATTAGCCAGGAAGGAGGTAAAAAGTGAATTGAGGAGAGCTAAGAGGGGACACGAGAAGATGTTGGCTGATAGGATTAAGGAGAATCCTAAAGCTTTCTTTCGATATGTTAAGAATAGAAGATTGGTTAGGGCAAGATTAGGGCCAGTCATAGACAGCAGTGGGAAGTTGTGCGTGGAGCCTGAAGAGATTGGTGAGGCACTGAATAAATATTTCTCTTCGGTATTCACGCAGAGTGCTGGAAATGTAGCTATGGAGAACACTGAGGTACAGGGTTGCAAATTGGGAAGTATTGTAGTAGATAGGGAGGATGTGTTAGAAATTCTCGAGGGTTTGAAGTTGGATAAGTCCCCTGGGCCGGACGGGATTTACCCTAGGATTCTCTGGGAGGCAAGAGAGGAGATTGCAGAGCCTCTGGCTCTGACTATCTTCAGGTCCTCGTTGGTTACGGGTGTGGTTCCGGAGGACTGGAGGATAGCGAATGTGGTCCCATTGTTTAAGAAGGGGAAGAGAGACCTTCCTGGGAATTATAGGCCAGTGAGTCTTACTTCTGTTGTGGGCAAGGTATTGGAGAGAATTATTAGGGATAGGATTTATAGTTATTTAGAGAGAAATGAATTGATTGGGGATAGTCAGCATGGTTTCGTGAAGGGTAGGTCATGCCTTACTAACCTCATTGAGTTTTTTGAGAAAGTGACCAGAGAGGTGGATGGGGGTAAGGCGGTTGATGTAGTATATATGGACTTTAGTAAGGCGTTTGATAAGGTGGCCCATGGAAGACTTCTACAGAAAATGCAGATGTGTGGAATAGAGGGTGATTTAGCTAATTGGATTAGGAATTGGCTGGCAGATAGAAGACAGAGGGTGGTGGTTGATGGGAGATATTCATCGTGGAGTTCGGTGACGAGTGGTGTGCCTCAGGGGTCTGTTTTGGGGCCCCTGCTGTTTGTAATTTTTATAAATGATCTGGATGAGGGTATTGAGGGATGGATCAGTAAATTTGCAGATGACACTAAAGTCGGTGGAGTGGTAGATAGTGAAGAGGGGTGTTATAGTTTACAGAGTGACTTGGACAAGTTGCAGAGCTGGGCCGAGAGGTGGCAAATGGAGTTTAATGTGGAAAAGTGTGAGGTAATGCACTTTGGCAGGAACAATAAATGTGTAGAGTATAGGGCTAATGGTAGGGCTCTTAATAGTGTTGAGGAACAGAAGGATCTTGGTGTATGTGTCAATAGATCCCTGAAAGTAGGCAGTCAAGTGGATAAAGTTGTTAAGAAGGCATATGGAGTCTTAGCTTTTATTGGTAGGGGGATTGAATTTAGGAGCCGCAGCATCATGTTGCAACTGTACAAAACTCTAGTGCGGCCGCACTTGGAGTATTGTGTGCAGTTCTGGTCCCCACATTATAAGAAAGATGTGGAGGCATTGGAGAGGGTACAGAGGAGGTTTACCAGGATGTTGCCTGGTATGGAGGGCAGGTCTTATGAAGAGAGGCTGAGGGATTTGAAGTTGTTTTTGTTAGAAAGGAGGCGGCTAAGAGGGGACCTTATTGAAACATATAAGATGATTAGAGGTTTAGATAGGGTGGACAGTGATAGCCTTTTTCCTAGGATGGAGAAAGCTAGCACGAGGGGACACAGCTTTAAATTAAGGGGTATGAGTTATAGGACGGATATCAGAGGTAGGTTCTTTACTCAAAGAGTGATTAGGGAGTGGAATGCCCTGCCTGCAGCTGTTGTAGATGCGCCAAGTTTGGTGGCGTTTAAGAGGTTAATTGATAAGTATATGGAAGAGAAGGGAATGGTTTAGTTTGGAGGGGCATTGCTTTTTATTTTGGTCGGCACAACATCGAAGGCCGAAGGGCCTGTTCTGTGCTGTATTGTTCTATGTACATCTTGTTGCTGAGCAAGTATCTCACACCTATCACAAGATGGATAGCTGACCAGTCAAGCTGTCCTTGGAGTGGGTTGCAAGATGAATTTTGGCCTGGGTAGTGAGAGAACTCTTCACTCTTCACTCTTCAAATTATTGTCATGGGATCTCATTGACATTTTCATTCACTAATGGGACAAAGTTAGAGCCGGAATGTAATTTCTTCTTTTGATGTGGTGTTATATTGTATTTTACAATGTGAAGTGCCATGGGATTTTTTATTATGCTCAGAGTAATGTATAAGTACAAATTGTTGTTCTATTGATTCCCCAAGGATGACATTTAACTTTGAGTTCTCCTCAAAAGTTACTTCTTTTATCCCTTTTTTCTCTGCAAGTTTCAAATACTTCTAAAAAGAAAATCAACAAAGGTTCTTTTATGGCAGACACGCGTCTGGTAAGTTCAAGAAGTGAATAGTCTTTCTTTGGCTACTTCCTGTCTTACGCCAGAGAGAAAAAATCCAGTGAAACAAGAAGCCGAATGACTCCAAGAATGTTCCAAATGTATTTTACGTCCTTAAAACTATTCTAATTGAATCCTATAGTTTCAATTAATGTTTTTATTTGTTTCCATCAATATCGCAGCAATTGAAATAGGGCACTTAGATGATTCTCCAAGGAGGTATTGGTACATTGTCAAATTGACTTCAGACAAGATTCAGGTTGATCAGAAATAGCACAAAAAGCCTGAACATCAATATTCACACATCATTGAAATGAAAACGGTAAGCAAAACACCAAACTTCACATTGGATGGCACGCATAGTGCAGTTATCTGTGCTCTGAAAATAGAAATATCCACAATGCTTTTCTTAAGAAATTTCATATCTAAATACTCCTTTGATTAACAAAATCTTCCTAATAATTACAGCTGATGTTAACTCACTGTGTACTGAGAGAGCTGTTCTTTACTGACATTTTGCTCATTTTTAAACCTCCCTGCAGTTTAAAGGTATATTTGAATAAACAGATTTCCTGATGACTGAAGTTTAATCACTAAAATATGTATAAGTCTTTCAAATATTGTACATTTTAAAGGTGCTGTTCCCACAATTTTATTGCAGACCATTAATTCCAGACCGAAACATCCTCCCAACTTTCAGTAAAATAGAGTTCTGGACTCTAGATTCTTCATTTTAAAGAATAAATATTCAATCTGAAACATTATCTGCTAGTGAAATTGACACAATTTTAGCAAAAATAACTAAAAAGCAATCAGATGGCTTCAAAACATGTGGAATCTTATCAGTGGCGAGAATTTGTCTTTGGGCACAATTGACTGGCAATAGGATTTGCAATATTTCTACTAATGTTTGATTTTTACAATGCATGCATTAAGATAGTGCAAAGAATCCATAATATTTAGAGCAAAACACATATAGAACATAGAACATAGAACATTACAGCACAGAACAGGCCCTTCGGCCTTCGATGTTGTGCCGACCAAAATAAAAAGCAATGCCCCTCCAAACTAAACCATTCCCTTCTCTTCCATATACTTATCAACTAACCTCTTAAACGCCACCAAACTTGGCGCATCTACAACAGCTGCAGGCAGGGCATTCCACTCCCTAATCACTCTTTGAGTAAAGAACCTACCTCTGATATCCGTCCTATAACTCATACCCCTTAATTTAAAGCTGTGTCCCCTCGTGCTAGCTTTCTCCATCCTAGGAAAAAGGCTATCACTGTCCACCCTATCTAAACCTCTAATCATCTTATATGCTTCAATAAGATCCCCTCTTAGCCGCCTCCTTTCTAACGAAAACAACCTCAAATCCTTCAACCTCTCTTCATAGGACCTGCCCTCCATACCAGGCAACATCCTGGTAAACCTCCTCTGTACCCTCTCCAATGCCTCCACATCTTTCTTATAATGTGGGGACCAGAACTGCACACAATACTCCAAGTGCGGCCGCACTAGAGTTTTGTACAGTTGCAACATGATGCTGCGGCTCCTAAATTCAATCCCCCTACCAATAAAAGCTAAGACTCCATATGCCTTCTTAACAACTTTATCCACTTGACTGCCTACTTTCAGGGATCTATTGACACATACACCAAGATCCTTCTGTTCCTCAACACTATTAAGAGCCCTACCATTAGCCCTATACTCTACACATTTATTGTTCCTGCCAAAGTGCATTACCTCACACTTTTCCACATTAAACTCCATTTGCCACCTCTCGGCCCAGCTCTGCAACTTGTCCAAGTCACTCTGTAAACTATAACACCCCTCTTCACTATCTACCACTCCACCGACTTTAGTGTCATCTGCAAATTTACTGATCCATCCCTCAATACCCTCATCCAGATCATTTATAAAAATTACAAACAGCAGGGGCCCCAAAACAGACCCCTGAGGCACACCACTCGTCACCGAACTCCACGATGAATATCTCCCATCAACCACCACCCTCTGTCTTCTATCTGCCAGCCAATTCCTAATCCAATTAGCTAAATCACCCTCTATTCCACACATCTGCATTTTCTGTAGAAGTCTTCCATGGGCCACCTTATCAAACGCCTTACTAAAGTCCATATATACTACATCAACCGCCTTACCCCCATCCACCTCTTTGGTCACTTTCTCAAAAAACTCAATGAGGTTAGTATATGCGGAGGAATTTTCTCAAAAAAAATTCAGCATGGTAAGTAATGATTATTTATAGCACCCTGTGCAATACAAATGTGAATCTTGCCAGTAGGAGGAGGGACAGAACTTATTCACATTGGGAAGCCAGTTGCTAAGCTCTTGATGTGTCATTACTGTCACTCCTGGCCTTCCCCTCTGGTGCCAGACAGGCAGTGTACCTGGGTGCCCCTCGGGCACTGCCCAGCCATGCCCCTGACCACCCAGAAGGCTTCAGTGGCCTCTAGTTCCGCTGGTGAGGCCATCACATTGGGTGCCCTTTGGTGAGGGCCATCTGTGATCCTCACCAGTAGGGACATCAATCGGTGAGGGGGCTGTGTAAGTGAGTCCAGGTGATTGTGTCAATAATATTGGGTGCGATGCTGATATCGCTGGCTGAACGGTGTGGGCAAGATTACAAGAGACAAGTGACTGGGTGCAATCTTTTCGCTTCCCACCCTATCTGACCAGCTCACTACATCAGTTGATTGGCATGGCGAGCTGTAAGATCACGCCCACCTTGCGTATTCACGATCATGTGATATTCTGATGATGTCATCAGCTGGTTAGGTGGGTAAGCAGGCAGCTTGTAAACACCTTTCCAATCTTAGTCTGCAAATCTATCCATCCCACGACATTGACTTGTACCAAGGCGAGGCCGAGAGAATATCAATTCAAAGTGATGAGACAGGATAGTTAGTACCGACATGTCCTTAAATCTGAAAACCAAGACATTTTATTCATGTAAGTTACGTTCTCACAATCTATTCATTTACTAATGTGTTGCAGTTTCATGGCCATCATGTTAAAGTGTTTCTTTGTGGACTGTATGAATGTTTTCCTCTGTGTAATAATATTGTTGGAGTAATTAGGCATTCTGTCAGTCCCTGTAATGATAAATGACAGTAAGGCATTGATTTAGTACATCAACATTTACTTTCTGAATTGGCTGATTTTGTGGATAGCTGAATATGCGTTCATCTTTGTTTCTCAGAGAATAATCCATTCCAAATGATTTATATGTTTGCCACCTGGATACTAGTAAGAGAGAATTTGACAGACTTGCATGAGGGAAGTTGTACATGTTGACCTAGGGTTAAGCATGCAATGACCTAGCCAGTGCACAAGCACTTTGATAAAGCTTCATCCACATAAAGCAATGAAAAGAAAATTTCAGTCACCTCCTCCATGGCAACAGGGGAAAATAAACGTAAACATTGTGTGCTTGCTCTTCGTGTAACCATGGGGGATTTTTAAACCCCACCCACTCACCCAGCAGGAATCAATGGACAGGGGTTCAGACAGTATTAACTCTGAACAGTGTAGGAGTCAGGCAACCATTTCAGGAGCTAAAAGAGTTCAAAATAAACTTACAAATGTAATTTTATCATGGGATTTTTGTGAGGACAGGCCTCCCCACCACATCTCTGCCTTCCTCTCCCAGTACTGGTATCAGCTCCAAAGTACGAACTCTATTCCTGCTTTAATCAGTGAGGCCCCTGGACTAAAATATCCCAGTCTCAGTGGGACAGGATGTGGGCGTCACTGGCTAGGCCTAGCGTTTATCGCCCGTCCTTACTTGCCCTTGGGAAGGTGGTGGTGAGCTGCCTTCTTGAATCGCTGCAGTCACTCTGGTGTAGGTACATCCACAGTGCAGTTAGAAATGGAGTTCTGGGATTTTGACCCAGCATCATTGAAGGAATGGCAATATAAATCCAAGTTAGGCTGAATTGGTGTATTGAAGTTATCTTGTCATGAGTTTTAAAGTTTAGTAATTTGTGAGTTAAATGTTCCAATTTTTTTTAATTGCTATGGAGGTAAGTTTACAAAATGAAAAATAAATATCTAACATTTTATTGTAAACTTATTGTATTATTCTACGCTAAATTTTAAATTGAGAGTTTGGTGGTGATTTTAAAAGTTGCAACAGATGCCAGTCAGGTGGAATTTATAATACCTTATTTTTGTATATAGTTTGACTTGGTCATATATCCATTTTCCATTGGTCCCTTACAAAGCAATAGAGATGTTAACTCAGCTGTCATGGTCAACTGAAGAATCCTCTCTTCACAGTGTCCATTAGCAAGGGACAAAGATTCATGTCTGTATCTTGGAGGATGAAGAGTTCATAGATTTGCGTTCTTTCACTCAAAATCAAGGATTTTGTCACAAAAGACCATATCAAATCAATTGACAGGAAAGGCTTATATTGGAAGATTCCCACAAAATTGGCAGGCTTTGTATCCCCTAGATGCTTTAATTATACACTATATTCATTGTAGGAATTTCAATAGGCACTAATAAATGCCCGAGACATTCCTTGGGATGTACCATTAAGTAAAGAATTCAGCCTTTGGCTTTATTTGAGATTATGGTCAAACCAGGCTACCTGCTGTGTCCTTAAAGGCATTAACAAATAGGTAATCAATAGTGGCTGATTTATATAGTTTACGACTTTCTGCCTTCTCAGAGTGTTACCCTTTTGCTATTGTGAGATACAATGCCATGAAGTCTTTAGCTGTGGGAATGAAATAAGCATTTCTAACAATTGGAAACACTCTGTTGTTGACCAGGGGTCAGTAAAGGTTCAGTTGAGGGCATGAACAGTCCAGTTTCCAATATGAATAGTTGGAAAATAGTTTAGGTTGAAGCTTAAGTTGTCAGGAATGATTTGTCCTGATAAGAAAATGTTTCCCATCAATCAAGAGCATTGTTGCATGTGTTGAAAGATAACACAATCAAACCAGGCCATAGAAACCAAAGTGTCAGAAGTAAACAGGGGAGCCTCAACTTTTGAGCTGACTTATCTGTTTCATTTTATGAGAAACTTAGAATCATTTAAATCTTACTGATATCAAGGATGAATACACATTCTTATGAGGTTCTGCTGGGATTATAACACCAGCATTTTGACACATCTGAAACCTCCTCTAAAGTAGCAAAAGCAGGAATAATAGGTGGCACAGTGGTTAGCACTGCTATCCCACAGCCATGATGTGGAGTTGCTGATGTTGGACTGCGGTGGACACAGTAAGAATTCTCACAACACCAGGTTAAAGTCCAACAGGTTTATTTGGTAGCATGGGCTTTTAGAGCACTGCTCCTTGGTTAGGTGAGTCCCACAGCGCCAGGGACCTGGATTCAATTCCAGCCTTGGGTCCCTTTCTGTGTGAAGTTTTCTCATTCTCCCAATGTCTGCATGGGTTTCCTTCGGTGGTCTGGTTTCCTCTTATAGCCCAAAGATGTGTAGATTAGGTGAATTAGCCATGGGTAATGTGTGGGCTTACGGGGATAGGGAGGGGGAAAGGCCCTGGGAAGATAGAATCAGTGCAGACTCAATGAGCTGAAAGACATTCTGCAGTGTAAGGATTCTGTAAAATGACCAGGCACCATGGCACAGTAGTTAGCACCACTGTCTGTCAGGGCCAGGGACCTGGGTTCGATTCCCTTGGGTTGGGTTATTGTCTGAACATTCTCCCCGTATCTGTGAGTTTTCTCCAGGTTCTCCAGTTTCCTCCCACAGTCTGAAAGATGTGCTGGTTAGCTACATTGGCTGTGCTAAATTCTCCCTCAGTGTACCTGAACAGGCACTGGACTGTGATAACTAGGAGATTTTCACAATAGCTTCATTACAGTGTTAATGTAAACCTACTTGTGACATTAATAATTAAACTTTAAAAGTATTCCTGCATCATAGGTTTAGCGCTGATCTTATTGAAATTCATTTTGCAATACTTGTCTCTCTGTCAACTAATGGATAATGGATGCTCTACTTGAGATGTTTGCAGATGAATCTTGTGAAAGTTGTATCATTTTCCGAAAACTATCGTCAGTCCTTGTTTTGAAGCAATGAATGGGATATCATGGTGAATTCAGAGAATTGCACTATAGGTCCCCCATCCTGATCACAGCAAGAATCTGATACAGGAAACTCACAGTCTAGCAAGTAAGGCACGAGATCATTAATGAGCCACTTTGTTGGAATTATTCCTACAGCCAACAGGATTTAACCGCAGATCAGAGATTAAGAAAGACATGGAGGTTTCCAGAAAGCTGCGTAGTAAACCTTGTCAGGGTAGTGAGTGACTACCAGGGGAGTACCATTTTCACAAGCACTTGGTGCCCAAAGAGACTTAATATTGGGTAGGAACAGGGGTCCATTGAAAGCCACACCACTGCCCTTGCACCTGACGTATACTCCTCAGTGATGACCCCTTTCCATGACCCCTATCCCAACCTGCTGACCTCTCTCCAGGGATCCAGTGGTGATCCCTGGTGAACACCTCAGGGTGTTCACCTCAGGCAACAGCCACTGCTCCCGATGGTATTGCTAACATGGAGAGCTATTGGTTTCTGATTGGCTATCAACTGTCCAAGACTGGATTTCTGCCAACAGGGGACTTAATCCCAAGGAAGACCCAATGCCATCTGTGTAAGTGCCTGATTAACTGTGAATTGTCTGGATAGAAACATGGGGCTTTCACTGATTCTCCAAGTGATAGTATTGGTGATAGGTAACCCACCTATCATTTCACTCAATGTCTGGAAATGGAACTGCAGAGTTATGGGGGTGTGAAAAGTTGTTCCGATGATAAACTTGCAATTATCCTGCTCATAAACCATACACTGCAATCAATTCATCTGTTCCTCATTCAGGATAGAATGGTTCTTTCCATTAACCGATCCGTGTCCTATTTCTCGCAATCTATTATGGTTTCAATGTTTGCTCGTGAATTTATTGCTGTGTACTCGCTGCAAAGTTAATAACAGCCAGACTGTGAAGAGTGGGACTGAGAAAGAGGATTTATGCCATTCATAGGGGTGAGCAGTTAAGTAATGTCCACACTTCAGAACTGAGCTGTGGTCTGTGGTGTGGGAATGGGGTTGTGCAATAAAGAGCTTGAGGCGGAATGGTTGTGGTTTCAGGATTTGTGGTCAGACTTGTTATCTAGTCAGAGAGTGGGAACACTAACTGAATAAATCGAGATACTGGGCTCTGGACTGAATTAATCTGGGTCATCTTCAGCTAATTAGGGAGCAAAATCCAGCCAAATCCTGCAATCTGGTTTGAACATTTGAATATGTAGCAGAATCATTTCAAGGTTTTACAGTCATAGTTTCATTATGTTAATAGTTTTCAGTTCCATTTGATAACTTGGATAAAATTTTAATTCCAATGAATGTCTATTTCTGTTAATAGCTTAAAGAGCAGAATCCCAGTTTGCTTCTATATTATTCACTCAACACCGTTCCTGACTTTAATCGTTATTTGCTATTTTATCTCCTCTCTTAATTGAAACTCTGATGCTGTTTTGCACTGAAGGCTTTCCTCCAGGTTTGCAATAAAAAAGAGAGTTGTTGTTTAAAATATGCAAATCGTTCTTAATCTGCTTCTTGAAGAAAACTTTTGCAGTGGAATAAACGGAAGTGCATTTCCAAAAGCACTTGACCAGAGTTTAAACCTTGTATCTTGATGAATTATATTGTCTCAATTAGTCTGTGCACTCTGGAATGCACGATCATTCTAATTTTGGGCCAAATTCAAAAATTTTTTTATTAACTAATTTATCCCTTTTCTTTTACTCATGGAGCCTCACAACGTAATTGACAGCCCAGCTTCTTAAACAATTGATTCTCAACAGTAACCTACTACTTTAGGCAATGAACCAACCTGTGCTAGTCAGCAATGTGGTCTGATTTGAAATACATATAAACAAGGGGCAGGAGTAGCCCAGTAACCCACTCTTCAATAAAATTGGGGCTAATCCAATCACAGCCACAACTCCATATCCTGCCTTCTAACATTGACTCCTTTGTTGATCCAGAGGAATAATAGTTTTAATGGAGGCAGCCACGCTTTATAAATTTCATGACAATATCCACTTTTGTGAAATTTAAAAGCAAAACCGTTGCAGAGTGTGCTGTGATAGGGAACAGAAACTCTGACCTCCAATCCCAAAGTAAAGCACCACAGGAGCATGTAGATAATGATTGCTGCCCAAAGATCATGCTGAAGATTGTGCATTCAGTCTCTAGGACCTGAGGGCCAGCAGGACGGTTGTTTGAACACTGTACTGAAGGAATACTGCATTGTCACGGGCGCCATCCTTTGAATGGGCGTCCAGTTGCTTCTGCAACAGATAGACATTAAAGGCCTGATTTCACCATTGTGTCGCGTCCATTTTCAGGCACGGAAAATTGGAAAAGTTGGGCGTGAGGTGAATAGTATAATCCACGCCCCCATCTGCACCCATTTCCCCTTTTACCAAGACCTGGAAATGGATATGATCAGGATCGTGCCCAAAACAGTTCTCTGGTGGGGGTGGGAGGAGAAGGGAGGTGGGTCAGATGGATCTGCGGTGGGGGAGGGGGGGCAGGGGCGGAGGGTCGACTGTGACTCTACGGGCAATCGATTCAGGGGGAAGTGGGACAGAGGGTCGTGGTTGCTCTGAATGGTGGGGGTGGGATGGGTGGAGCAGAGGTATGTTGTGGGGATTGGGCAATATCTACAGACACCATCACTACCAAGCTGCTTTATCCACTTTTTGTGATCCGGGAGCATTGTGTGTGCGCAGTTGAAGACTCCGTTCAGCGCTGCAGCATTTTGGGTACAATAAGCCGCACCCAGAGGTTCCTGCAGCGTAATTCAGACTCGCTGCTTTTCTCAGAACGAGTGTGTACGCAGGTGCCTGAGAACAGGGTTTATGACTGAAATCTGAAACACTCCCAGATTCAGCACTTAGAATCCAAGTGGTAAAATCGGGCCTTAACAGTGGGAATTTATGGTCTCGCTCATCCTAAAACTGAGGTCAGCAGACCTTCCCATGCTCTGCTCCTCGTCCGCTTCAATTCCCGTGGCGGGTGGGGCAGTAAATTTCCGGAATGTAAAAAAAATCCCAAGGCATTTTCTGAAGCAGAACCGGAAGCTCTCCCATTATATTGATAATTGCTCTTTCCTTAAGCAGAATTGCCAAACACAAAGTGGCAATGCAGTGCTATTTGTGGGAATTTGCTATACATAAAATAGCTGCTGCATCTTCATCAATATTAGAATGTGAATGAACTTCAAAGAATTCAGTGACTGTGAAAGGTTTGGGGGGGGAACTGATCTGATAAGATGTTATATAAATGCACATTCTTTGAACACTGGCCCATGGATACTTAATACATTTATACGAAATTTCCTTACAGGCTATGTTAATAAAGGGACTAACCATTTATCTTAAATGGTTAATGCTCTGGTTAAAGAGTTCAAAGGAGTGGCATAGGAATGAATTAGGCATTTATGTGCTAATTTCAAAAGGTCTGATTTCAGGCTATCTGTACAGGCGATCGATAGCTAGAATCTAATTTCAGTGTGGCCTTTAATAATTAACCTTTCTATTGTACATCTATATCATTAGGTAAACATTTTCTCTTATGTTGTAATTAATGGTGCTGTGCTGTACTCACATTGTACTGGTTGAAGAGCATTCAGTTCCCCCTGGCCTGAAGAAGGTGTGGAGAAATACCAGAGGCACACTTGGTGCCGACACTGCGTACGCTGTGTTTATTATTGTTCTCAGAGTTTTACTACACATTGTTTCCAAATGTGTGGCTGATTGATGGATTGGCTGCCAAGACTGGACTAGCCTTTTCTTTTCCATTCTCCCTGCTGGCTTTGTGTTTGATGGAGCTTTGGGATAAGCACTGACTCTGAGGCACGGAGAGCAGTATACCAACGTAACACCTCATTTATCCAATTCTACAGTACATCACAGTCACACTGTTTGTTTGTACATGTCTAGATCACTTCTATGAATATGTCCACAGTACAGTTAGTTCTACAGTACTGGGGAAGTTCTGTAGCTCATCTTTATGAAGTATTCTGGGGAAGGTTTTACATAATCCTCATTGGCATATTTGAAAGTAGGACTTTGGTAAAATAAACTGTGTGAGCAGCCCATCCACTATCTTCCTGACTACCCCCTGGCAAGATCCCCACCCTGGGGATGGGTTAACATCGTCCAGTCCTCTGTCTGTAAGTGGAGAATTAATTACGAGTTAGATGTCTCACTCCATTCTCTGCCACGATTTTTCAGGTTACCAAGGAGAGTGGAGAAAGGCATGAAACATGGCAACTTTGACAGTACAGGCTGCTGTCAAACAGGGAAGGAGATACTTACTTCCTTTGGAGGGTCCCTTTGGTTTTCCTTTCAAGATGGTAGCCATCTTTTTCCTTCCTCTCCCCTGCCCTGTCAACCTGACCTCCCTACTGTCACCCCCAGCCCCTCACCCAACTCCAACTCCTCACCCAACCCTTCCCCCAGCCTCACCCCCTCACACACTCACCCCTACCCCCACACACATCCCCTCCCCCTCACCCACCCCACACCTCACACACCTCCACCCCTCCCTCACATCCCCCTTCCCCCACCCATCCCTGCTCCCTCCCCCACCCTCTCACACCCCATGCCTCACTCATTCTGACCCCTCCCCCATCCCCTCATCAACTCCCTCACCCAGCCCCAAGCCATGCCCTCACTCATGCTGTCCCCACTCACCCCCACACCCACATCCCCTCACCCACTCCCTCACCTACCCCCATCGCATCACCCAGTCCCATCCCTCCCCCACCCCAACCCTGATCCATCCACAGTCCTTCAGCCACCCCGAATCTCACTTCCACCCCCTTCCCCCTACTGTCTGGCCCAGAATCACTGGATTCACCCAAAGTCTGGAAGATATCTTCATCTTTGCGGTGATTGGCTGTCGTGCTGGCAGTAGCCACCATTGTCCTTCTGGGGCTGTTGGGACAATACAGCTGCCAACCAATCACGTTGAGCAGCAGCTTTTCAAGGTCGAGTTCCCTGTCATAAAATCCCTACAGTGTAGAAAGAGGCCATTTGGCTCATCGAGCCTGCATTGACAACAATCCCACCCAGGCCCTGATCCCACAACCTCACATGTTACCCCTGCTAATCCCCCTGCCACTAGGCTCAATTTAACATGGCTAATCAAACCTGCACAAGGTTGGAATGTGGAAGGAAACAGGAGCACCCAGAGGAAACCCACACAGACATGGGGAGAAAGTACCAACTCCACACAGACAGAATCAAATCAGGGTCCCCGGTGCTGTGAGGCAGCATTGCTAACTCACTGTGCCACCTGCTGCCCCAATGTACAGAAATCCCACTCTGCATGAATTAATGCCATCCAAATAGATTGTTGCTGCCAGGCAGCCGGACTTCACATTGGCAAAGTGCCAAGTGGGCTTTGAGGTTGGGCAGAAGGTGGAGATAAACTGCCCCCCCCCCCCCCCCCCCCCCCCCCAAATGAAACCCACCCCTCTGAATCTACCATCAGAAATTTGTATTGTACATCTTTGTTGATTTGTGAATGTGGACATTTTATAAACCCTTTTATATTCTGGTTGCACTTTGAGGAACATCTTTACTCTTTGCGATTTAGGATGAAAATTGTACAAGAATAAATTAGTGACTTCACTTTTTGCTAAACCACTATTTCTGTAAAAGAATAACGGAAGAGATTTGGAAAATCTTTTATGGGGAGGTTGTGAGAATGTAGATCTTTCCACCTACAACAGTGTAGAATTCCACAAGCACTTTTCAAAGTAAAGTGATTAAATATCTGAAAGAAATAAATTAGAAGGGGGAATGTGAAAATTTGGAAAAATGTAGCAAGTGGATAGCTCTGCTCCTGTGTGATTTTTGTCTCCATCTGTGCTGGACGTTTACCCTTCTGTTTGTCACTGGAGGGGATCTTCCACTACCCACAGTACTGTCGAAGTGACGGCGCCAACTTCCCCCAAAATGCCCCTCTGCAGAAGTCACTCTGCTGGACCTCAGTTAATGATTGGATGAGGGATAGTCAGATTAAGCTTGGAATGCGCACCGTATATCTTTATTGATTGCAAATCATAGTAAAGCGAAAACTGATAATGATGAATTCTATGGGAATGCGTTTGGATGCTGACACAGCATCATTTCTAGGTATAACTGTGGAGAAGAGAAATATGAATGGACACAGTTGATTATATTCTATGGTGTGCTGAAGATTAAAGATGTGCTTGGGATTTAATGGCCTCGCTTGTCCTGAAATACTAAACTCCGGCCTGAGGTCAATGGATCTTTCCATGGTGATTCCTGCAGCGGGCAGGGTGGTAAAATTCCAACCATTATGAAAGAAAAGGATTGATTTTTTTTCATTCTGTCCATTAAATATTACCCCGGCTTTGGGGATTTGGGAGATTTTAGTGTTTAATTGTACTTTAACCACTGAAGCTCTCTCTGTGACTGAGGAAGGCACGTGAATAATAAGAATGACCTGTGCAGCTCCTGAGAAGCATCGCTATTTGTAAACTTGCAGCAAGTAAATAAACCCAATGCCTGTTTTTTTGACTGCGAACTGATGCCTGCTTGTAATTGTGTGCTAGCAATGGTTAGAGTAATTACAGCTTAGACAGGAAGTTAGATGTCCCTTTGGACCCAAGTGACTTTACTGGATTAATCTTTCAATGCAGACTGGTTCTGGTTCATGGAATTGAGGAACTGTAATTGTAACTTTAGCTTTCCTGTTCATTCTTCTCAGAATGAAATGAGTATTCCTGTACAAATTCATTCAAACAGAGTGCAAATGTTAACTCTTACAACAGATACACAGTGACTAAACTTGCATTGTTTTCTGCTCAACATTTTGAATCAAATTTTCAGTGTTGAATGTGATTTTAGTCAGTGCAGCAGATACAGAGTTCAGCTCAGCAACAATCTCTTCCCCATGTTATCACACTCACACACACACACTCGCAGCTCACACGCTCACTTGCACACATGCTCATGGACACTTGCAGCTCACACGCTCACTTGCACACATGCTCATGGACACTTGCAGCTCTCACGCTCACACACACATTCTCACACACTCATACTCATGCGCACTCACAGTTCACACATTCGCAAACACACACACACACACACTCGCACACATTCACAGTGCACTCTCACATATATACACACACACTCCTTGACACTCTCGCGCACACACACACATATCGGTGTGTGTGTTTCTGAGTATACACACACACACAGAGCTTTGAGCTTGCTGTCTGTGAAACTGCAAGGGCTGTAGTTATCATTCTCAACAGAGAAGGGCAGTGAAATTTATTTAAATGTTTGGTGTGTGGGATTTAATTTACTGTGGGGGTCATTGTGTCTGAAAGCAAACATTTAAAATCTTCAGACAGGTGCTTAACATTCTGACATTATCAGAAGAATCCAGACTGACTTTATTCTCAGTGTTACTTGTGGGATGTTGCTGAAGGAAATGGTATCATATTCACCTGTATCACAGTTCATGCACTTCAAGACAAATCACAAAGTGAAACACCTTTATTTTGATATGGCAATGTGATTAATATACACTGTACAAGAATTTGTTATGATTCCTTATCCTCCCTCCAACCCTCCTGAAACCACAGCACAAATTCATGGACATATTCCAGCATGTTTTAACAGCAGTATTTTTACGTTCAGTAAAATCCTGAGCTCTGGAAATTTGAAATAAAAATGGGAAATGGAAGAGAATCTCAGCAGGACTGGCAGTGAGCATGAAGAAGAAAACACAGAAAATGTTTGGAGTCCAATGTGATTCCTTCAGAACAGAAGCATTGGGTAGAATTTTCCCCTTTCCCTATCACCGGGTTCAATGCAGAGTGGGAGGGGGGAGAGTCCGACAGGAATGCAAAAGTTAGTTTCATGTCGGTGTGAATTTTCCATGGGTCTGTCTGCTGGAGCCTGCGTGATGGGTCAGGAAATCTGTTTGGAGGCCAGTGTTAAACTGATTAGTATCTCGCTCGTGGACCTTTTCTGGGCTGAACACCTGAATGACCACTTGATGATTTCAAAAAAATCAGTTACCACGGGCAACTTAGAACCCCAGATACCTGCAAGTAAGTTCAACTCTTTCCTTTTCCACGCACTGTGTGACAGGCCGGTCACCAGCATTATGTACATAACTTTGTGAAATATTGGCTTCCTAGCACCTCTTGGTAATCTCTGTACTTAACTGATATGACTGCAGCCACTAATCATTTCCCCTTCATCTTCCTTGGTTCTGAATCTGCCACACCCAGATTCTATTCTCACTGGTTTGAAATTATTGCCCTGGTGCTGACTTGAACTCATTATTTGCTAGGAGTTTAAAACTCTTTTTGCTCTGCTCAATTTTCTTTTCCATCTTTAATACCTAGAAAGGCCAGACGTGGTATAACCCATAACCAATGACTGATCCCTTTTACTGACCAGCTCCCTGGATATTGGCTGTATCCTTCAGCAAGACAAAAGTAAACATCAACAAATGTGTTTGTTGAAATCTAACTAGGTAAATGTTACTTCTAAATAATGATACTTGGAGAATTGTTGGGCTGATTAATGTGTATTTCTGTTGCATTGAGGCAAACAGCTGCACAATTAAGTGTTCAAGCTTCCCATGAAATAGCAGCCCCTTTCATTCATGCATCATTGGTATTGGATGATAATGGAGTCAGTTAGTGGTGCTTTGCAGCAATTTGAAACAGTGCTTTTGTTGCCGCTGTCACCTACACAAACATACAAAGCAGGAGTAAGCCACACAGTCCTCTGAGCTTTCTCTACCATTCACTAAAATGGCTGATCTAGTTTTAACCTCAACTTCGCATTCCTGCCTCCCCTGGTAATCTTTCAGCCCCATGCTCATCAAGAATCTACCCACATTGTCTTTAAAGATATCCAAAGTTTGCCCCAACCACCTTTTGAGGAAGAGAATTCCCATCTCCCAACCCTCTGAGAGAAGAAGCTTTTCCTTACCTCTTCCCAAATGAGTGACCCCTTATTCTGAAATCGTAACCCCCAAGTTTTGGATTCTCCCGCAAGGGGAAACATCCAAGAACAAAGAACGATACAGCACAGGAGACAGGCCCTTCGGCCCTCCAAGTCTGCGCCGCTCATTGGTCCAATTAGACCATTCTTCTGTATCCTTCCATCCTCAGTCTGCTCATGTGACCATCCAGATAAGTCATCTTTTCCACACCCAGTCCATCAAATCCCCTCAGGACCTTGCAGTGGAGTTACTTCAGAATGAGGATTGAACTGAAAAATAAAACAACATTTAAATTTAAAAGTGCTTTAATATTTTAGATTATTGATAAGAACAACTCACCATTGCCAAAAAGTATAAATTTCTTAAGTTGGCTTTTTGTATAGAGAGTTGATCAAATACTGTGCAGCAAACAAAATTGGCAAATCTAATTGTCAAAATATATCTTGTAATTGTCCTTCTGCTCTTTTCTGTAATGAGAGTCCCATCCATTCTCCAAATACCATTCTCACACAGCTTCTGTTTGTGAAGTATTCATTGAAGAACTGAAGGTTCACACTGAACTATCCTCCCTAGTTTTTCTGCTGTTTTATTTTGTCTTTACCTGGGCAAAGCAGGACGGCTGCCATGTATCAACACTTACTGTCTATCTCTTCCTCCACCCTGGCCCAAGGCTGAGAAGCCCGGTTACTGCATTAAATAAATGCCATTCCATTTTGTGCTCCAGAACCAGCAATCAATGTTGTTACATGAAGGATGATTGGGCAGACTAATCCTTCAGCCTCCTAGTGTTCCTATTGCAAGGAGTAAGTGACTGGCAGAAGGAACCATGAGTGTTAATATTGAGAGTGGAATTTAAAGCTCCCTACCTTTCAGGAATAACTTATTATACATTTATAGATCATGTTTCCGATTAGTGAAAATAGTTGATTTCTCTGGTATCTCTCTGGTCCTGCCTTCTCTTATCCTTTAAGTAGCAAAAGCATTGTGGTATTGTCACTGGACTAGTAATCCAGAGATGCAAGGTATGTTCTGGGCACCTGGGGTTCGAATCCCACTACAACAGATGGTGAAATTTGAATTCAGTAAGAATGCTAGAATTAAAAGTTTACTGATGACCATGAAACCATTCTCGATTCTTATAAAAACTTGTCTGGCTCGGTCTTGTCCTTGTTCTGCAGAAGCCCCATGGAAGGCTTCTGCAGAAAATGCAGATGTATGGGATTGAGGGTGATTTAGCTAATTGGATTAGGAATTGGAGGGTGGTGGTTGATGGAAATTATTCATCATGGAGTTCGGTTACAAGTAGTGTACCTCAGGGATCTGTTTTGGGCCCCCTGCTGTTTGTAATTTTTATAAATGATCTGGATGAGGGTATTGAAGGATGGATTAGTAAATTTGCGGATGACACCAAAGTCGGAGGAGTGGTAGATAGTGAAGAGGGGTGTTATAGTTTGCAGAGAGACTTGGACAAGTTGCAGAGCTGGGCCGAGAGGTGGCAAATGGAGTTTAATGTGGAAAAGTGTGAGGTAATTCACTTTGGCAGGAATAACAAATGTGTAGAGTATAGGGCTAATGGTAGGACTCTTAATAGTGTTGATGAACAGAGGGATCTTGGTGTATGTGTGCATAGATCCCTGAAAGTTGGCAATCAAGTCGATAAGGTTGTTAAGAAGGCATACGGAGTCTTAGCTTTTATTGATAGGGGGATTGAATTTCGGAGCCGCAACGTCATGTTGCAACTGTACAAAACTCTAGTGCGGCCGCACTTGGAGTATTGTGTGCAGTTCTGGTCCCCACATTATAAGAAAGATGTGGAGGCATTGGAGAGGGTACAGAGGAGGTTTACCAGGATGTTGCCTGGTATGGAGGGCAGGTCTTATGAGGAGAGGCTGAGGGATTTGAGGTTGTTTTCGTTAGAAAGGAGGCGGCTAAGAGGGGACCTTATTGAAACATATAAGATGATTAGAGGTTTAGATAGGGTGGACAGTGATAGCCTTTTTCCTAGGATGGAGAAAGCTAGCACGAGGGGACATAGCTTTAAATTAAGGGGTGGTAGTTATAGGACGGATGTCAGAGGTAGGTTCTTTACCCAGAGGGTGGTAAGGGTATGGAATGCCCTGCCTGCTGCAGTTGTAGATGCGCCAAGTTTGGTGGCGTTTAAGAGGTTAGTAGATAAGTTTATGGATGAAAAGGGAATGGTTTAGGTTAGAGTGTCATTGCTTTTTCTTAATTGGTCGGTGCAACATCGAGGGCCGAAGGGCCTGTTCTGTGCTGTAATGTTCTATGTTCTATGTTTAGGGAAGGAAATCTGCTGTTCACCTGGTCTGGCCTACATGTAGCTCCAGATCCACAGCAAAGTAGTTGACTCTCAAATACCCCCTGCAGTGGTCTTGGAAGCCACTCAGTATAAGAGTGATTAGTGTGGGTGATCAATGCTGGTGACGGCCACATCCCACAAACAAATGAAAGAAACTGCTGTGTAAATGTCAACATTTTTTTAACTTGTGTGACAGATTACAAATGTAAATCCCAGTTGGACTCTAAGCCAGGATTCTGAGTTAACATGCTGCTCAGAGTAAAGCATTTCACTTCGTTCCATACTATTCAATCATCCCTCATGTTCTACATATTTTTGTACAAAAGCATCAGTGTTTGAGGAAGGTGCAGATTGATTGAAGATGATGCTATCTGTGAATGTAAGATGCCCACATCTTTGACCGTGACTTCAATTGTATTGATGTAAATGATAAATGTAGCAGGAAGTCTGTTTCCATCCCGGGATCCGACTTAATTTAGTTTCTGATGCAATTCTTTGATCAGCAGTTAATCTGTTATTAGTTTTGACAGGTCAGATGTGCCCATGAGCTTGAAGAAAGATTCTGATGATTTTAATGGGTAACTTTTAAAAAAAATTCTGAAATGCCATCTCTTCAATGACTATTTGGCAATGTTTCATGAGCTGATTTCAACGTTCTGCACTTTTCATGGGTCAAAGAAGAATGTGAAGGTATTGTTCTTAATTAGTGTCAAATTGCCTTTAAAAGATTTGCATTTATAAAGCCGCAGTAGACATTGGCTGTCTGTATCGTAGACACAAGGAAAGCGATAATCTTTCTATTGTAATTTCTCTTCCATTATCCATTTCATTTTATCAGTGTTTTTAATTGTAAGAAGTAATGCCAAGAAATTTGGTTCATTTTATTGTGGAGAAAACTTCCAGCCAGAATCTCAAACTCTTTTGTTCACATTTGCTAAATTTCCTATCACTATTGAGGTACTAATGATCCTGACCTTTTTTTTATGATTATCATAAGTGATTAGCACACAGATGCACCTGGAACTCAATCACAGAAAAAAGATGCAATAATATTAAAGAAAGGAAAATTAGATCCAGGGAGTGTTAAAAATACATTGGACAAGTGAGCAGGACAACAATAATTGCCTACAACAAAACTGATTTTTTCAGGTTTTACACTGTAAATGGCAGAACCCTTAAGAATATTGATAGACAGAGGGATCTGGGTGTACAGGAACACAGGTCACTGAAAGTAGCAACGCAGGTGGAGAAGGTAGTCAAGAAGGCATACAGCATGCTTGCCTTCATCAGCCGGGGCATTAAGTTTAAAAATTGGCAAGTTATGTTACAGCTTTATAGAACCTTAGGCCGCACTTGGAATATAGTGTTCCATTTTGGTTGTCACACTACCAGAGGTACGTGGCAGCTTTGAAGAGGATGCAGAAGAGATTTACCAGGATGTTGCCTGGTATGGAGTGCTTTATGTATGAGGAGAGGTTGGAGAAACTTGGTTTGTTCTCACTGGAGCGATGAAGGTTGAGGGGGGCGACCTGATAGAAACAAGATTATGAGAGGCATGGACAGGGTGGATAGTCAGAAACTTTTTCCTAGGTGGAAGAGTTAATTACTAGAGGGCACAGGTTTAAGGTGTGAGGGACAGTGTTTAAAGGAGATGTATGAAGCAAGTTTTTTTTTTACACAGAAGGTAGTGAGTGCCTGGAACTCACTGCTAGGGGAGATAATGGAAGCAGATATGAAAGTGAGTTTTAAGGGGCATCTTGACAAATAAGTGAATAGGATGGGAATAGAGGGATACAGCCCTCAGAAAGGTAGGGGGTATTAGTTCAGTCGGATAGTATGATTGGTGCAGGCTTAGAGGGCTGAAGGGCGTTGGTCCTGTGCTATAATTTTCTTTGTTCTTTTAGCAGTTAATATAACACTGCCCTGTTAGATTCAGATTGTTCCTTTCATGAATGGGGCTCATTCATTAGTTATACTTAAATTACTTTATGACAGCTGAAAAAAATAAAAATCTGCTTCTTTTAATGAAAGTTACACGTGAGATTTTTTTGGGAGTTTGGTCTACTTCAGGGTCATTTGAGGCGGCGGCAGCAGCGGGGGGGGGGGGGGGGGGTGGTGTGATGGATCCGGATACAGAATTCCTGTTCCCATTTCCAGTTGATTCCATTTCTGCTAGGACGGGTAAAGGACTGGGACAGATACGTTCTAATCAGTATTCTGTAAACCGTGTGTGACTTTACATGCCCTTCTCTGATCAGAACCTTCCACACACCTGACGAAGGAACACCATTTCTGAAAGCTTGTAGATCACTATCAAATAAACTGGTTGAACTCTAACCTGTATTTACTGTATAAATCACACTGAGAGGAAACCCAAACTCAGCACGGCCAGTGGCCTTGGTATTGAGTTCATACAAACCTTATTTATACTGTTATTCCAAGGATCTTACTCCACAATGTTGTCATAAATTTATACATTGATTTAAGAGATGTAAATTTGTGCAATTGCTGAACAAAGTCATAAATTATATCCCATGATTCTCTTCTCTCCCCTGTTCATACATTCATCTTGGAGCTATGCGTACGTGATTGGTGTCAGCAGTGACTCAGAGCACTCTCACCTCTCAATCAGAAGGTTGTGGGTTCAAACAAATCCCAGAAACTGAAGTACAAAGATCATGGCTGAGGGGAGTGCTGTATTGTTAAAGATACTATCCTTTAGATAGAATGTTAAAGTGAGAACTTGTTGCCCTCTCAAGTGGTAATGCAAGAAATCATGGCACAATTTAAAAAGAATTACTAGAATTCTTCCTGTTGTCCTGGTCAACAATTATCCCTGAACCACCTTTGATGGCAATCACTCACTAATGAGTGTGATTGTCCATTTGAGAAACTCTGTGTCACTGTTCATGGGTTCTGTTGGTCTTGGTGTGATGAGTCCAATTCTGGAGGCAGCTCTTCAATCACAACCAATATCATAAAAACACACATTATCTGATTCTGAACATATTCCCATTTGGATAGCTTTTTGTCACATTTCCCACAATGGTGACAATCCTTCGGAATTATCTCATTAGCTGTAAAGCGCTATGGGCCATTCTGCGGTGATGAAAGCTGCAATGGAACTACATTCTTTCTTTAAGCAAGAGATCCCCTGCAGCAGTAGGTGTAACAGGAGCTCATTGAGGGCTGCGATATGGAAAGAGAATAGAAATTGAGCAACAGATGGAAAGGAGACATGTTGTGGGGGACGGGAGAGGGTCTCGAATTTTGCTCAGAGCAAGAAGGTATTTATTGTTGAGGTTTAACAAGTCAACATTACAAGCCAAAGTATCCTGTGACTCATCAAGAACTGGCACATTATGTTAACGTTATACCTGGTTCCAGTGGAGCTCTCATCTCATAGTTAGCAGTACTGATTGACAGGCCCAGCAAGACACAGGAAATCTTATATCCGCAATCATTTGGATGGGAAATAGCTATTGTATTTACTACTCTATGGGTTAATCTTATCTGAACTTGTATAGAATACCTGATATCCCAATTTCAGATACAAGACAATAGTTCAGTTAAAGCTCGGGATAGTGCAGGCACAGGAATACCTGCCTTCCTTTCAAATGTCCTAATTGCTGGGACTCTGCACTCTCAGACCTGTCAATCAGCATTGGAAAATAACAACAGGTGGAGCCCCTCAGAGTGGGGAAGGAATAATAAAGCAGCTCACTAGGAATTCTGAAATAGTTGGACACTCCCTTTAGGAAAGGCAAGGTTCCACATTGAAGGAAAATGGAAGTGTGACACATTCAGATGTGATTAATTGAGCAGAAATGGGAAGGGACAGCTGGAGTGCAGGCACCACTCCATTAGTTAATTGCTGAGGTGAAGCAACAGCTTCTGTTGTGGCTGTCATTGAAAAGCAGCAACAGATTGTACCAGAGGTTACACAGCAGCAATTACAGCAGCTGATAACCCAGTGACTTGTGATATTATTCAGCATCGATTAATTAAACTATAAAATAATGGAATAGAAAATGATGGAAGTCACTGAAAGGGAAAGTGAATTGTAAATATGTGAGTTATATATAGAAGCTCATTTTGTGTGTAACGTGCTTGCAGACGGTTAATCAGTCCCAGCTGGCAAAGCAGCCCTTTTATACTCCTTCATTTGAGTGGAAATAGCAGTCTCTGCTTTTCATAAATTTCCCCAAAGTAATTCCACAGCCAGTAATCTCACATCTCCACTGAATGATCTAATATTTTATAACTGAAATCTAATTTCCTATTGATTTTGATATTTTTAGTTATAAGTAATTATTTGACATTCAATAGCAATTCCCTGTTTGGCTCAGATGTTGAACAGATTTAATTAACTCCTAACCTATCGAACACATCGTTATATAATGAATAAAAACCAATTTGAATTATTCAGTCAATCAAGGTTCGAAGATGAGGAGAAATGGTGCAGAGAGCAGGAGAGATATATACATGTGAGATGGAACAGAAGGAGCATAAAAAGTTTGAAGAGAGGATTGGGAGGAGCAGGAAGAAGGAAAAAGTGATGAAGAGAAAAATATCAGATCAGTACGATGAGAAGACTGAGGTATCAAAGAGCCAAATTCTCTCTCAGCTGGTAGTGGAAGTGGCATTGATGTGAATTATGGGATGTTACTGTATCATGGGAATTAAACTGAGTATAGTAGCCTTTGAGTGACAATATAGTTAGTGGTGGAAAGGAAAGTGGTTGTAGTTAGTGGAGGAAATGCAGCAAATTGGGGTGAAGGGTTAAAATCTTTTGTTTCAGAATGTAGTTGAAGCAATAATTCCACAAAATGTTCCTCTAATTGCTGGAGAGAGGTCAAAGAGAAAAGCTTTGTAAAATATGATTAATGGTTGGATGTGGGTGGCAAGGGCAAACTCCATTGCTCATGAAAAAGAGTGGAACTAGAAGGCTGAGATTATGAACTTTTAGGACCAAACTTTGCCACCGAGTTGGATGTGCCAAATAGGGAAAATTCCTGACTCAGGAGAAACTTCCTGAATATTTCTATTTTTGTTCTGGGCACTAAATGAAGGTCCATCGCTTCTGGAACTGGACGTGGTCAGAGGGGTTGCTAGGTGCTGGAACAGGCTGGGTGAACCCTGTCTATCTGGCCATAGCTACAAGTTGCCCTGCGGAGAGAATCCCTCTTCGTACTTGGGGCTTGGTAGCTGAGGTGGAAGTTTAGAAAGTTGGTCAGTGCCTCAAGATAGGAGTGCTTTCTCTTAGTCGCTCCTCAAGTACAGGCTTCATCTTCTTCCGGGTTTGTTAGGATTGGCGGGGGAAAGGAAGGGGGTTGGGGGGATGATGGGGGCCTGTGAGGGAAAGGAGAGGCGGTGTTGGGCGGGGGGGGTGCTTCTATTGGCTGACCAGTGCTTCAATAGCTCACTCACTAGCCTTAATTGGATGGCAAGCACATCATACTTCCAGTTGGCCAATTTGGGAAAAATCACAGCCAGGTGACTGTTTTGCAAACATTGCAGGATAGTGATCCCTATTTCACCCAACTCTGGGTGAAAACTCCTGTCCCACAATCAACTGAAGGAAACAATTCAATTAATTCTCAGCAAATTCAATGAAATTGAGAGATTGGTATTTCTCATGTTGACTTTGCTGTATAACCAGGGTACAAACAGGGAGGTTCCCATTTAATATTTATAAATTACACTGGGGAAATGGATTGAATAGCAAAATGTTGTTGATTTTCCAGTAGAACTCTACTCTTACCATGCACAACATGTGATGCATTCTGTGATCCCCACATCTTAAAGCTGAAGCCGGTGAAATTCTGGGTTCTTTTTCCTTTGAGATGTATGAACTTTTCCTTTGAATTTCTGAGTTGACCATGAGTCAGAAATACAATCTAATATTTGTGTTGATGAACAGAGGGATCTTGGTGTATTTGTGCATAGATCCCTGAAAGTAGGCAGTCAAGTCGATAAGGTTGTTAAGAAGGCATATGGAGTCTCAGCTTTTATTGGTAGGGGGATTGAATTTCGGAGCCGCAACGTCATGTTGCAACTGTACAAAACTCTAGTGCGGCCGCACTTGGAGTATTGTGTGCAGTTCTGGTCCCCGCATTATAAGAAAGATGTGGAGGCATTGGAGAGGTACAGAGGAGGTTTACCAGGATGTTGCCTGGTATGGAGGGCAGGTCTTATGAAGAGAGGCTGAGGGATTTGAGGTTGTTTTCGTTAGAAAGGAGGCGGCTAAGAGGGGACCTTATTGAAACATATAAGATGATTAGAGGTTTAGATAGGGTGGACAGTGATAGCCTTTTTCCTAGGATGGAGAAAGCTAGCACGAGGGGACACAGCTTTAAATTAAGGGGTGATAGTTATAGGACGGATATCAGAGGTAGGTTCTTTACCCAAAGGGTGGTTCGGGAGTGGAATGCCCTGCCTGCAGCAGTTGTAGATGCGCCAAGTTTGGTGGCGTTTAAGAGGTTAGTTGATAAGTATATGGAAGAGAAGGGAATGGTTTAGTTTGGAGGGGCATTGCTTTTTATATTGGTCGGCTCAACATCGAAGGCCGAAGGGCCTGTTCTGTGCTGTAATGTTCTATGTTCTAATATCCAGAAATGATAATTAACTGACTAATCCAAGATAAGTTACAGAGTCATAAAGGTTTACAGCATGGAAACAGGTTCTCTACCTCAACTTGTCCATGCTGCTCTTTTTTTAAAAAAACCTAAACTAGTCCCAGTTGCCTGCATTTGGCTCATATACTTCTATAACCATCTTACCCATGTAACCGTCTAAACAGTTCTTAAAAGACAAAATTGTACCTGCCTTTACTACTATCTTTAGCATTTTGTTTCAGACTCTCAACACCTTCTGTGTGAAAAAAATGCCCCTCTGAACCTTTTTGTATCTCTCCCCTCTCACCTTAAACCTACGCCCTCTAGTTTTAGACTCCTCTACTTTTGGGAAAAGATATTGATTATCTAACTGATCTATGCCCTTCATTATTTTACAGAACTCTATAAGGTCACTCTTCAATTTTCTACACTCCTGAGAAAAAAGTCCCAGTCTATCCAGCCTCTTCTTATAACTCAAACCATTAAGTCCCAGTAGCAACCTAGTAAATCTTTTCTGCGCTCTTTCTAGGTTAATATGCTATCGATAATAAGGTGACCAGAACTATACACAGTATTCCAATGTTTTGTACAACTTCAACAAGATGTCCCAACTCCTGTATTCAATGTTCTGACCAATGAAACCAAGCATGCTGAATGCCTTTTTCACTATGCTGTCCAACTGTGACTCCACTTTCAAGTAATTATGAACTTGTACCCCTAAGTCAATTTGCTCTAAACTCTCCCTAATGCCCCACCATTAACTGAATAATTCCTGCCCTGGTTCAATCTACTAAATTACATCACCTCACATTTATCTAATATTAAATTCCATTTGCCAAATTACAGCCCACTTGCCCAATTGATTAAGATCCCATTGCAATCTGAGATAACCTTCTTCATTGTTCACTATGTTACTAATCTTGGTATTGTCTGCAAACTTACTAACCGTGCCTCCTATATTCTCATCCAAATCATTAATATAAATAACAAATAACAGTGGACTCAGCATGATCCCTGAGGCACACTGCTGGTCACAGGCCTCCAGTTTGAAAAACATCCCTCTACAACACCCTCTGGCTTCTATCATTGGCTAATTTTGTGTCCAATTGATTTACCTCACCCTGGATTCAGTGAGATTTAACCTTATTGCAGCAACTGACCATGTGATACCTTGACAAAGGCCTTCCTAAAGTCCATGTAGACAACATCAACTGTGCTGCCTCATCTACTTTCTTGGTTACTTCTTCAAAAAACTCAGTTAAATTTGTAAGACATGATTTTCCACTCACAAAGCCATGCTGACTGTCCCTAATCAGTCCTTGCCTCTCTAAATGCTTGTAAATCTTGTCTCACAAAATACATTTCAACAATTTACCCACCACAGATATGAGGCTCATTGGCCTGTAGTTCCCAGGCTTTTCCCTGCAGCCCTTTTTAAACAAAGGCACAACATTTGTCACTCTCCAATCTTCAGGCAGCTCATCCATGACTATTGATGATTCAAATATCTCAGCTAGACAACCTGCAATTTCCTCCCTAGTCTCACAGTGTCCTGGGATACACTTCATCAGGTCCTAGGGATTTATCTACCTTGATGCTCTTTAAGACTTCCAGCACCTCCTTCTCTGTTACGTGTATACTCAAGGCATCACTATTTATTTCCCAAGTTCCCTAACATCCATGCATTTCTCAACAATAAATACTGATGAGAAATATTCACTTACGATCTCTCCCATTGCTTGTGGATCTGCATAGATGGCCTTGTTGATCCTTAAGATATCCTACTCTCTCCCTAGTTACTCTTTTGGCCTTTATGTATTTGTTGAAGCTTTTTGGAATCTCCTTTGCCTTATCTGCCAAAACAATCCCCTTTTTGCCCTCCTGATTTCTCTCTCAACTCTACTCCTACAACCCCTATTGTCTTCAAGGGATTCACTTGATCCCAGCTGCTTATGCATGTCATGTGCCTCCTTCTTGTTCTTGACCAGGGCCTCAATATCCCGAGTCATTCAGGGTTCCCTACTTCTACCAGCCTTGCCCTTCACTCTAAGAGGAATGTGTTTACCCTGAACGCTGGTTAACACACTTTTGAAAGTGTGCCACTTCCCAGAAGTCCCTTTGCCTTTGCACAGACTCCCCAATTAACTTTTGAAAGTTCCTCCCTGATACCATCAAAATTGGCTTTGCCCTAATTTACAATTTTAACTTTTGGGCCAGACCTATTATTCCTCCATAGCTATTTTAAAACTAATAGAATTATGGTCACTGGTCCTGAGTTGAGCGTGCTCTGGTGATGTAGCAAAATCGTGGAATGGAATTGTAGATGTATTTTCATAAGTTGTCAAATCCTCAGTGAAACACAAGAATTCTACTGGGACCGAAGGTTCTGATGATATTCCTTTGATTTTATGGGCTTGTTGAGATGTGATTTTGTGGGGCTTGTTTGTGATAAAGATCAATTGAACACTTGTTGCTGAATGTTATGCTGTGACAAAGGGATGAGGTAACAGTTTAGAATTGCAGTAAACACTTAGCTTACCAGGGGTTGTCCAGGAATGTTACTGTTTCAATAGTTCAAATAGAAATTTCAAAAATGTAGAACAAAATATTCAAATATTACAGAAGTGAAACTAAATCAGAGCAAACATGTCTTTCCTTAAGATAAACATTTGAATGGAACATGTTTCTATATTAGTCTCATATAGCTGCTTAGAATACCCAATGGCTACATTCCATACGCTTTTCCCAACAGTAAAAGCATTTGTATATCACAATTTTAGATTGTAATAGTTCTTAGACTTGTTGGATAAAAATATATTTTAGTCTGTCAAGATTTGCAAATAAGGAGCAAATGATATGGCATAATATTATTGTTAATAATAATGTGAAACATACACAAACTCCAGAATTGTGAACACGCTGTACTACCGTATATGTAAAAGAAACAAAGGAGGGATGTATCAACATTGTGAATAACATAAAGATTCTTGTTCTTTTCCCACAGATTTGCTTGTTTCCAACAGCTGCATTCCATTCCTGGGGTCTGCTGAAGGTTTTGATTTTCAAACCCTGTTGCTTGATGAGGAGAGAGGGAAACTGCTACTGGGAGCCAGGGATCATATCTTCCTACTTAACTTGGACGACCTGAACAAAAATATCAGGAAGGTCAGAAAATGTCTCCCCCCAACATTTGGTTTATTTGCTAGAAGTCAAATTCACTTTTATTTCTCTAAAATGTCAAGATTATGTTAATTTCCTTGGATTATGTTCAGAATTCCCATTCATTAAAGAGCTCACATCAAATAGATACTACAGGATGTGAAGAATGTTGGTGCTTTGTGGATCCTTCTTCCTGCAGCTCATGTCTGTACATGCACAGAGCATTTACTGTCTTAAATCTAGTTTCACCTTTGGATGCTACCCTACACAATATCACATTGCACCCTGAACCATTTTTCCATGTGACTGTTTTCTGTTTCCAAGGAGGAATGAGTTAACATTCAGTGAGATTTGCTTGAATGATTAAGGTAACTAAGATGTCAGCCAGGCCTCAGTCGATAGTGTATTGGGTTCAAGTCCCAACTCAGAAACTCAAGCACAGAACCCCATTGACATTCCAGTGTCGAACTACAGAGTGCTGCACTGTTGGAGATGCACTTTTGGGAGGGCTTATCAAACCTGAGTTCTGATCCACTCTCTCAGCCAAATGTTAAGTATTTTATGATGTTATTTTGAGGGAATTATCCTCAGTGACCTCATAACCAATATTTGTCTTTCAACCAAGATGACTAAAGGAAACAGATTATCTGCTCATTATCGTTGCTTGTGGGAGTTTACTGTATGCAGATTACAACACTGGTTACGTTTTGAACATATTTAATTTGCTGCAAGGTTCTTCAACTCCTGAGGACAGAACAGTACTAATATATATTTTTTCACAGTTAAGTGAAGATTTTTGTGTTGCCTTATATATTAACTGTCATTTTGTTCTTATGCTCTCTCTATAACACTCTTATTTTCCCCTTCACCTTTCCTCTCAAACTATTGATATGCATCTCACACATCTCCTTTTTCTTCATTAGAATCTCTATCTCCTTCATCTTTATTTATTTATAGGAAGGATAGCAGAACTAGGGGGCATAGCCTCAAAATAAGAGGGATGTCAATTTAGATCAGAGTTGAGGAGCTTCTTCACTCAGAGTGGTGAATCTCTGGAATTCTCTGCCCATTGAAGTGGAGGCTACCTCACTGAATATATTTAAGTCATGGGAAGATAGGTTTCTGATAGATAAGGGAATTAAGGGTTATGGAGAGAAAGCGGAAAAGTGGAACTGATCCACTTCAGATCAGCCATGATTTTACTAAATGGCGGGGCAGGCTCAAAGGGCAGGATGGTCTACTCCTGCTCCTATTTCTTATGTTCTTATAGCTTCCTTCCCTTTGGCTCTCAGTGGAATGATATTAGCCTATACCTGAAGCAACTCTTCCATAAGTTTCACCCACTGTTCCATTACAATTTATTTTTGTCAGTCCCTGGTTCCATTTGTCCCTGGCGAGATCCCACCACGTTGAAATTAACATTGTTCCAATTAAACATTCTATATTGCATTGGTCCCTGCGCTTCCCCATTGATATTCAAGAACTTCTGAAAGGATGACCACTCTAGGAGTTCCTCCACAATTGGTTCACATTGTCCACTTCAGATCCTGGATAACCTTCTTTATTGTTGGACTGAGAATTTGAAATTTTCTTGAACACAGTTAGAAATTCCTCCTCTTTCTTACTCTTTATCCTAACATTATTCTAATTGATATTTGGGTAGTTGAAGTCCTTCATTAATCTGTAGTTCTTGTACATCCCTGAGATTTCCCTAAAGAATTGTTCGTCTCTCTCTCTCTCTCTCTCTGCCCATTGGAGATCTACCCAATAACCCAGGTTGTGTGATCTTACTTTTTGTTATTCCTGCCTTGGTTTAAACATGTAAATATTTGTGTTCAGAATCATCTTGCTCCCTATTTTTAGACTACCATTTTGATGCTTGGCATTACTCTTCACTGTATCTTTGCTGCAAGGTTCTTCACTGTAATCTATTCTTCACAAAGAGGAGGAATTTCTGAACTGTGTTCAAGAAAATTTCAAATTCTCAGTCCAACAATAAAGAAGGTTTTCCAGGATCTGAAGTGGACAATGTGAACCAATTGTGGAGGAACTCCTAGAGTTTGGACTGATTAGAAATAGTCAGCATGGTTTTGTCAAGGGCAGGTCATGCCTTACGAGCCTAGTTGAGTTCTTCAAAAATGTGACTGAACACATTGATGAAGGAAGGGCGGTGGACGTAATGTACATGGACTTTAGTAAGGCGTTTGATAAGGTCCCACATGCAAGGCTTCTGGAGAAGGTGAGAGGGCATGGGATCCAAGGGGCTTTGGCCTAGTGGATCCAGAACTGGCTTGCCGGCAGAAGGCAGAGAGTGGTTGTGGATGGGTCTTGTTCTGCATGGAGGTCGGTAACCAGTGGAGTGCCCAGGGATCTGTTCTGGGACGCCTGCTGTTTGTCATTTTCATAAATGACCTAGATGAGGAAGTGGAGGGATGGGTTAGCAAGTTCGCTGACGATACAAAGATCGGTGGTGTTGTGGATGGTCTGGAGGGATGCTAAAAGTTGCAGCGGGACATAGACAGGATGCATGACTGGGCGGAGAAGTGGTAGATGGACTTCAACGCAGATAAATGTGTAGTGGTCCATTTTGGCAGGAATAATGGGATGAAGGAGTACAATATAAGGGATAGGAGTCTTAGCTGTGTTGTAGAGCAGAAGGATCTCGGGGTCCAGGTCCATAGGACTCTTAAATCGGCCTCGCAGGTGGAGGAAGTGGTCAAGAAGGCGTACGGTGTACTGGCCTTCATTAAGCGAGGAATAGAGTTTAGGAGTCAGGAGGTAATGATGCAGCTCTATAAGACTCTTGTCAGACCCCACTTGGAGTATTGTGCGCAGTTCTGGTCGCCTCACTATAGGAAGGATGTAGAAGCTATTGAGAGGGTTCAGAGGAGATTTACAAGGATGCTGCCTGGATTGGGAGGCAGGCCTTATGAAGATAGGTTGAGGGAGCTGGAACTCTTCTCACTGGAGAGACGTAGGTTAAGAGGCGACCTGACAGAGGTTTATAAAATGTTGAGAGGAATAGATAGGGTGGACTCTGAGACTATTTCCCCGAGCGGAAATGGTCACTACGAGAGGACACAGGTTTAAGGTGCAGGGAAGCAAATACAAAGCAGATGTCAGGGGTAGGTTTTTCACTCAGAGGGTGGTGAGTGAATGGAACCGACTGCCGTCGGAGGTTGTTGAGGCAAACTCACTGGGGTCTTTGAAGAGACTTCTGGATGAGTATATGGAAAAGAATAGGATAGGGGGTTATAGATAGGTCTGTGGATTGGTAGATGTGATCGGTGCAACTCGTGGGCCGAAGGGCCTGTTTGTGCTGTATTGTTCTATGTTCTATATATTCCTAATTGTTCGGTCAGGAAGGAATCAAAAACCATCCAACGTAATGGGTATGAGGTACTCAACAATTAGAGAAAAGCTATTGAATTGTTTATGATAGTTTCTAAATTCTTCTCAGCTGGGGTCAAATGATCAAATTGCCATCACACTAAAAGCTGATATCAATAAAAGTGACCATGAAGGTGTTGAAATGTCTGAAACACTAACTGGTTCACTATTATTCGATGAAGTGGACAATGTGAACCAATTGTGGGGGAGCTCTGAGAGTGATTATCCTACCAGAAGTTCTCAATTATCAACAGGGACCATTCAATTGGAACAACACTAATTTCAGTGAGGTGGGAAGGGATCTTGCCAGGGTCAAATGGAACCAGAGACTGATAGAAAAAAAACAGAACAAAGGGTGATATCTACAGAAGAGATGCTTCAGGTGGAGGCTAAAGGATAAGCATACAGGCTGAAGTCTCCACTCCTTACCTGGTCTGACCTATATGTGACTGTGATGTGGAGATGTTGGCGTTGGACTGGGGTAAGCAGAGTAAGAAGTCTCAAACCACAGGTTAAAGTCCAACAAGTTTTTTTTGGCACTAGCTTTCGGAGTCTCAGGCTCCATCAGGTGAGTGAGGAGTTGTGTTCACAAACAGCGTACACAGACGGCAACTCAATTTATAACACAATGGTTGGAATGCAAGTCTTAAAGGTACAGACAATGTGAGTGGGGAGAGGATTAAGCACAGGTTTAGGAGATGTGAATTGTCTCCAGCTGGGACAGTTAGTGAAATTTTGTAAGCCCAAGCAAGTGGTGGAGGTTACAGATAGTACAATATGGACGTGAATTTGATTTGAGCTCATGTCACACTATCTGTTACTGCTCTTAAAAAACTGCTCTTTTAATCTGCTCTTTGTTGTGGCTATTGAAGACACTGAGTTGTATCAAACTAATGCAGAGAAAGAATACAGCAGTTTGATAAGGCTCACCAACTTCTCAGGGCAACTCCATGTGCACTAAATATTGGCTGTGCCAATGGCACCCACTCACCAGAATCATTTTAATTTCCATATGTTCCACTTCATCTCAGAAAATAATTTTCTTGCTAAGTGCGAGAAACAAGAGTTGAGATTGGGAATGGGCTTGTCTCAGGTTCATTTTCTTTTCATTAAGCATTAAACATAGATTCATTTTTTAACTAACCTTTCTGTGGAAAATTGGTCAAATATTTCTAACATGAGTGTAGCATTGAACTCTCACCCCGCTTTCCAGTCATTGTTTGGTAGAATTTGAATTGTTCATCTTTGAATTTCATGAGGCTCATTCTCTATTCTTAAGGGGAATTTAATTCAGCCTGGGACACTAAAAGCTGATGTTTGGAGATTAATCGCAAATTCCTGTGGTCCCAATTAACATAAATTGTTGGTTTCTCAGTTGACTTACTGTGTATTATGTTGATCTTTCTCTACACCCTAGCTATAACACTGTAACATTACATTCTGGACTCTCCTTTTTTCTTCTCTCTGAACAGAATGCTTTGTCTGTACAACGCGCAAGAAACAATACTTTTCACTATGTTAATACATATGACAATAATAAATCAAATCAAAATATTATTCAAAATCCATCAGCTTGCCCCGATGAATGCATAAGAACTGATGTGGTTAGTTTAACTAAGTTTAATTTATTCTTTATAGATTAGTATTTTCTTTAAACCTTTTTGTAATTAAATTTCACCAAAGATTTTTAAAATTGAGGTTCACATACAACTTTTCTAAAACCATGAGGGCTTTTGTTCAACAACCAGATCTAATGAAAAAGTTTCTTTTACCGGCTAGAATACTATCATCAGTAACATTGCAATAACTTCAAAACTGGCTGAGCATAATAGCTTTGAGGAAATCTGTAGATATGAAAGGAGTAAGAACCTGATTGAAATATGAACCATTAATGAGCAGCCCATACAATAAAACATGCAAAAGAAAAATGACGATTTCTCCGACCCAGACTCTTGAGGTAATTTGTATAGTTTACAGTTTGAAGTTAGCTTCTATATCCTATGTCATGCCTGCTGCCAATTTGATGGAAGCAATAGGTTTTTCTGGGAGAATTTGTCCAACAGTTACAATGTATAACCAACAGATATTTGACATGGTGAATTCCTTTATACTTGTATTACAAAGATCCTGATGGACAGGATTGAATGTTCTGGGAAAATATGTCTTCTATTACAGTATCAATGATAACAACAATCTTTGTGTTATGGTCATTATTTAATAATGTGAACAATTTAATTTTGAAAGGTAAAGGTTTACATGCAGTTTCACTTCCAATATCATTGTATTAACTGCAAACTTTAAAAGTATTATCTTAACTAAAATCTTACATTTTCAAAACTTGTAGGTTAACTTATTCCCCCTTTAGTTTAAAAATATTTGTTTGTTTTTGAATCCCAGTAACTATGCAAATTGAACATTTAACTATGGAAAGTCGACCTATGAGCTGCCAACAACTTTAGTGTCTCACCGAATAAATAATTGAATTAGTTAAATTGTAAATATCAGCAGGTAGTGCAGAACGGTGATATCAAACTTCGGTACCTATTAAGTTTCTGTAATCAGTTAAATGCCAGCAATCCTGCTGATTGCAAATGCTTGGCTGTGTAAAACTCTGGATGGAGAGGGAACAGAAATTATAATTGATGTATGAATCTGCAACCTTCACCTATCAACTCTCTCATTAACCCACTCCATCTGGCCTTCAGCGCTTAAGGTGCATGTCAGAGAAGCTCTGGAAATTCCAGAACAGCGCGAAGGGTCAGGGACACAGTCCTTTACTTTGATTATTACGTCCTGGGAATAATTGTCTCCTGAACGTGAGCCAGAAAAACTGAGTAATGTGGGACAGCAAAATACAGCTCTTTGAGACCCTTAGTCTGGTTGCACTTCATCTGCTGCTTTGATTAAGGAGCTGCCAGTCCTGATCCTGCACTCATGTCCATTCTGCAGCCAGTTACAGATACTAATACTATGACATTGAGCAATGAGGTTAGAGGTTTGAAGGATAACCATTGAAAATACTGGAAAACAAAGTTTGAGACCAGTTTATTGATTAGTTATAGACAGAGAAAAGCCAGTGGGATGAGAGGGCAATAACCCTCTGATCCACTTTTGTACTAATTTGCCAAATGTGGGCATCGCTGGCAAGTCCAGCATTTATTGCCCATTCCAAGTGATTAGCTAATCCATTCAGAGAGCAGCTCAGATCAACCACGTGGCTGTGGGTCTGGGGTTATAGCTAGCTCAGAGTGGATTAGGATGGCAGATTTCTTTCCTTCTTGAACCAAATGGGTTTTAATAGCAATCCAATAGTTTCACATTTAACCATAACTAATACTAACTTTTTATTCCAGTTGTTTCCTCCTCTACCAGAGATTTACATCCATTGCTGACAGCCAGAAATTGCTGGCATTTCACAAATTTTCAATTCCAGATTTCAGTTGTGTTGATTGTCACAGCAGGAGAGAGTCACTTGGCTTGAGGGAGCAATTGGAACTGAGAGTGGGTAATCACCCCAGTGGGTGGAGTCCTCTTTTAGGTAGAAGGCATCTCGAAGACATGTAGTGACCAGGAAAGCTGGTGGCCTGCTCCAGGACAGCATGGGGAGCTGCCGGCCTCTCTATAGCTTTTCCTTGTCAATGTCAATAATATCTTTTGTGCTCCTGGTGGTCAACTGGATTGAAATCCCCCAGTTTAGTTCTAGAGAGGTTGAGGAAAGGATTGCAAAGTCAATTCTGGTCAGGAGTGAAAGTAATAGGATAATTGTTATGGGGGACTTTAACTTTACTAATATTGATTGGAATAGCTATAGCTCTAGCTCGTTAGAGGGGTCAGTTTTCGTACAAAGTGTGCAGGAAGGTTTTTTTGACTCAGTATGTGGATAGGCCAACTAGAGGTGAGGCTACATTGGATTTGGTGCTGGGCAATGAGCCAGACCAGGTGTTAGGCTTGGAAGTTAGTGAACATTTTGGTGATAGTGACCACAATTAGGTTACGTTCACCTTAGTGATGGACAGGGATAGGCATGAAGCTGGGGGCAGTAGTTATAGCTGGGGGGAGGGTAATTATGAGGCCATCAGGAGAGAATTAGGGTGCATAGATTGGACTAGGAAACTACAGGGACTGGGAACATCTGGAATGTGGAGCTTATTCAAGGAGCAGCTGCTGCAAGTCCTTGATAGGTATGTCCCTGTCAGGCAGGGAGGAAATGGTCGCGTAAGAGAGCCTTAGTGTACGAAAAAAGTTGACTCGCTGGTTAAAAGGAAAAAGGAGGCTTATGTCAGGATGAGGCTTGAAGGCTCAGTTAGTGCAATGGATAGCTATAGATTAGCCAGGAGGGAGCTAAATGACCAGAGAGGTGGATGGGGGTAAGGCGGTTGATGTAGTATATATGGACTTTAGTAAGGCGTTTGATAAGGTGGCCCATGGAAGACTTCTACAGAAAATGCAGATGTGTGGAATAGAGGGTGATTTAGCTCATTGGATTAGAAATTGGCTGGCAGATAGAAGACAGAGGGTGGTGGTTGATGGGAGATATTCATCGTGGAGTTCGGTGACGAGTGGTGTGCCTCAGGGGTCTGTTTTGGGCCCCTGCTGTTTGTAATTTTTATAAATGATCTGGATGAGGGTATTGAGGGATGGATCAGTAAATTTGCAGATGACACTAAAGTCGGTGGAGTGGTAGATAGTGAAGAGGGGTGTTATAGTTTGCAGAGAGACTTGGACAAGTTGCAGAGCTGGGCCGAGAGGTGGCAAATGGAGTTTAATGTGAAAAGTGTGAGGTAATGCACTTTGGCAGGAACAATAAATGTGTAGAGTATAGGGCTAATGGTAGGGCTCTTAATAGTGTTGAGGAACAGAAGGATCTTGGTGTATGTGTCAATAGACCCCTGAAAGTAGGCAGTCAAGTGGATAAAGTTGTTAAGAAGGCTTATGGAGTCTTAGCTTTTATTGGTAGGGGGATTGCATTTAGGAGCCGCAGCATCATGTTGCAGCTGTACAAAACTCTAGTGCGGCCGCACTTGGAGTATTGTGTGCAGTTATGGTCGCCACATTATAAGAAAGATGTGGAGGCATTGGAGAGGGTACAGAGGAGGTTTACCAGGATGTTGCCTGGTATGGAGGGCAGGCCTTATGAAGAGAGGCTGAGGGATTTGAGGTTGTTTTCGTTAGAAAGGAGGCGGCTAAGAGGGGATTTTATTGAAGAATATAAGATGATTAGAGGTTTAGATAGGGTGGACAGTGATAGCCTTTTTCCTAGGATGGAGAAAGCTAGCACGAGGGGACACAGCTTTAAATTAAGGTGTGATAGTTAGAGGATGGATATCAGAGGTAGGTTCTTTACCCAAAGGGTGGTTCAGGAGTGGAATGCCCTGCCTGCAGCAGTTGTAGATGCGCCAAGTTTGGTGGCGTTTAAGAGGTTAGTTGATAAGTATATGGAAGAGAAGGGAATGGTTTAGTTTGGAGGGTCATTGCTTTTTATACTGGTCAGCGCAACATCGAGGGCCGAAGGGCCTGTTCTGTGCTGTAATGTTCTATGTTCCAGTTGTCATGAAGGGATCTACACTCTCCCTTCGATCAGGCCTTGGCATTACTAGTCTAATAACATGGCTACTAAGTTAGTATATCCTTTGTCGTTGCTAAACTTGCTGACAGATACGGGGCAATAGAGACACGTGTTACTTTGGAGAACTGTCAACAGGTATGTTCAGGAAGCACATTGAAAATTCAGAGCAGAAATCTGCCAAAGAATCCACGGGACATATCAATAGGTAGCAATTGCAAAATAAAAGTGAAACCTCACAATGACTGGCAATTCACTGCTTGCTGGGATGGTCCTGAATATAAAGTAGCAAAGACTCCTCACATCACAGTTAAGGTTAGGCAGTAGTTCTGGAATTTTGATGAAGTATATTTGTGAAGCAGGGAAAATGTTATCGTATTGTTATGAGGGGATATAATGTGATGAGCTTTTACATGAACACTAACTATCAACTGCCGAGGCGACATACCCTTCAGGCAGATGTACATTTTATCCCTTGTTTACTTGTGCTTGCTGTTTTTACCCACTTTAGAATACAGAATCATAGATCATAAAAGGGAGGCCATTCTTCTAAATGTATATTAATCACATACAGGTAATAGGCGTTAACTGGGGATTCACTTGTGCCCTGCAAAACAGACACAAGTTGAAGCTGTTGTTTTGGAGTTCTGAACTGCATGTTCATAACATATCACCCTCTAAATAAATATTTATAAAAGTATTACTGAAAAAGAGATGACACGTTGTCAAAACTTCTAACTTTGTATTCATCAGGACAGTTTGCAAGAGTATCAGTAGTAAAAGGGAACAACAATTTACACTGCATGAGAATGCTGATTGCTTAGTATTGGACTGTGGTGGAGCTGTGACCATGAAGAATGCACTAGGAAACTGTTAACTATCAAGATAATGCTGTGGAGAATGGTCCGTATAGAAAATTAATTAGGCTACACTTAGAATATAATGTTCAATTCTGGTCGCTACATTACCAGGAGGATGTGAAGGTTTTGGAGAGGGTACAGAAAAGATTTACCAAGATGTTGCCTGGTATGGAGGGCATTAGCTATAAGGAGAGATTGGTGAAACTTGGTTTGTTCTCACTGGAACGATGGAGTTGAAGGGAGACCTAATAGAAGTCTATAAGATTATGAGAGGCATGGACAGATAGTTAGAGGCTTTTTCCCAGGGTGGAAGAGTCAATTACCAGGATGCGTAGGTTTAAGGTGTGAAGGGCAAGGTTTAAAGGAGATGTACGAGGCAGATATATAAAGGTAGTGGGTGCCTGGAATTTGTTGCCGGGGAAGTAATGGAAGCAGATATGGTGGTGACTTTTAAGGCGTGTCTTGACAAGTACATGAATAGGATGTGAATAGAGGGATATGGTTTCTGGAAGGGGAGGATGTTTTAGTTAAGTCGGGCAGCATGGTTGGTGCTGGCTTAGAGGGCTGAAGGGCTTGTTCCTGTGCTGTAATGTTCTTTGGTCTTTGACTGGTTGTTCCCTTGGGGTAATCAGTTGACCTGCCTTGTTTGAATTTGATTGGAGAAATCTTTGCAGTTAACTATTCCCTGATGAATTCTCAGTGGCGATACACCTAAAATCAGAGAGCACTTGCCAATCAATCAGGACTCTTAGTATCAATTTTTACGTCCTGCTCCTTCTAGTAAAGCATGTCTGGTTAATTTACGGTGTTATGTTAGTTGTGAGTTTACCAATGATCTGAATACAAGCAGATTTGTTTTGATTCTTGGCTGAGCTGCCAGAAATCCATTAGAATACTAAAACATCTGAACCACACTGAAAATGAAAATATTGCATGTGGATCAGGACATTCCTTGGCATGGGGACCTGAGGCCAAATGGATTGTGGGTGGAAGGCATGAGGTGGAATAGATGGGACATGAGGAATGTGTGTGGGTGAGGGAATGTGAGGGGTTGAAGGGCCTTTCTATTTTAACTGTAACAGGGACAAGGTCCTGCACAACATGGCAGGGCTTTTTAAATAGCCCATCTCTGGACCCAGCAAATCCCTATGGCTGCTGCAAAACATTCTCCCAGACCAGCTAGCCTAACTGTTACCAATATCCTCCTCTGCCATCCCACAGTGAAAATCCCATCCTTGTGGATGTGTTCTCTTTGGGCAGGTGTGCTGAGCTGGGCATTTTCCCAACTCTCACTACCCGCCTCAAACAGGAAACTCCAGCCCTACATCTCTTCTGGTGTGTAGGAAGTATGGAAATGTTGATATATAAACACGATCATAATGTGAGACCAGATTGTTTTACATGTTTTATATTTTCACGTGTCTGTAGATTATTTGGGAAAAGCTCAGTTAAAGCATTGTGCTGTTCTCAATAGTAAAGGCACATTACTGACATCTAATGGCCAGATATCAGCACTGCAGCCAATGGACTTGTGTGTTTATAGTTCAGACTTGACTCAAAGCCAAACTCAGTTTGAATTTCTGTTGTTCAATCCACCTTTTTAATTTTCAAAGCTCTGCATCTTCATTGTGAGAACGTCAGCAATGGGATTTCTGGCAGCAGCATTCATCAGATCCAAGTGTCTTGCTGCCTGCTGAGTAATAAAGAGGATCATTTCACTAACGCTAACCCAGCCAGGGAATAAGATCAGACAACTCGCTGCTCCCTCCAGATTCAATCGGATGGGAAAATCTGAAATGAGATTGCAGGAGATGATCAAGACAGCATGTTAAGATTTTCATTGAGAAACATTTGCATCTGTATTTGTGAGAATGAGTTGGGGTTCAGCCAAGATTCTTACTGAGTGTAAACAAGCCTCACAAAGTTTCCAAACAGTTTCCTGGTGCCAGAATAAATTCACCTTGGACTATTGGGGTGGGAAGCAGAATAATTTGAACTGTATCTCTCTTATATTTCCGATATTTCTTCCTTTCTTACCTGCTCCCACTATATATCATTCATAGTCCAGACAGTGAAATGATCCAACCTGTTGATATCTTTACAATGTTGTCACTGTCTTTTATAGATATTCTTAAAAAAAAAATGCCTAGCAGTATTTAGGGGTAACATTTTGGAAAATGAAGTTGCCATAGTCACAGCTGACCATAAGCTGATCTCCAATTTCAAGGAGTGACTGGTAGTGATTTCACCTGGGGATTACCATTTCTTTAATTTGATTTATTATCATCATATGTATTAGGATACAGTGAAAATTATTGTTTCTTGTGCACTATTCAGACAAAGCATACTGTTCACAGAGAAGGAAAGTACAGAGGGTAGAATGCAGTTTTAAAATCATACCTGGTGTGTAGAGAAAGATCAGCTTAATACAAGACAAGGGTCAAGGTTGAGAAGGCCGGGCCTTCGTGAATAACAGTGTGTGGGGTAATGTCATTGACGGATAATCCCAAGGCCCAGATAATGTCCTACAAATCCATCATGGCAGCTGGTGGAATTTAAATCCAATTAATAAATCTGAAAGGTAATTGTGACAATGAAACCATTACTGTAAATCTCATCTGCTCACTAATGCCCTTTCAGCGAAGGAAATCTGCCATCCTTAGCTTGTCTGGCCTACAGTAATGTGCTTAACTCTCTTAATTCACAGGGCAATGAGTACTGGGCAACAACTGCTGGCTTTGCCAGCAAGCCATATCTCATGGAAAATAGAGATAAAATGGATTGGTTCCCTTGACCCAGCTATGAATATAGAAAAGGCACAAAATCAATTTCAAAGGATGATATCTGAACTGAAAGGTTGAAAAAAAAGGGATTCTGTTCCAAAAAAACAGAATAATGGGGCCTGTTTAAGTTTGAGAGGGTTTGAGGGTGAGAACATGGGGAAGATATTTCTACTTGTGGAGCAGCTCAAAACTAGATATAAGATTGATATTTATCCATCCCGCAGGAATTTGAAAAATTCTTCAGTGGCTCAGTATTGAAAATGTGAAGCTCACTGCCACAAGGTGTTATTGAAGCTTATAATATTGATGTATTTCAGGGAAGTTGCATAAACAATTGAGGGAGAAAGGAATGAAGAAATATACAGATCAGATTAGATGAATGGTAATGGGAGGAAGCTCGTTTGAAGCATAATCTCAGCACAGATCCATTAGATTGGAGGTGGTGTTGAGAAGCTCTACATTCTGTATAATTAATGCACAGGGAAATCCCATTTTAATACCAGCCAGAAGTCTGGCCTGAATTTGGACCCGCAGCTGAAAAGCAGCTACCAGCTCACATGATGCATTTACAGGCAAAAGGAGTGGAGGGAACTGTAAACTAGATAAAAACACAGATAGCAATAATCAGCAAGCATTGACTAACACTGAAAGTACGACAGCTGTGAACCCAAGAACAAAATGATTTATTTTGCTCCCCTTATTGCCAGTCCAAATCTTGACTCTGAATTAAATGTCACAAATCATTAAGTGACTGTGATGAACAGAATGGGATTTGTAGCAGCAGCAGTGACTGAATGTAACGTTGCGTCTGTACAGTATTTAAACTGTCCCAGGTTTTTGTTGGCTGGATGCCTACTCAGCCTGCTTCCAAAGTTCTCCAGGATGAGGAAGCCACACATCGGGAAGGATTCAGCCTTCTGCTCTCTCACTAATGCTGGCTGGCCCGTTCAGCATGGCAAAGGACAAATTCACCACTCAATCAGTAACATTTACAACAGGAAACTGCAGGCTTCTCTCGAATACAAACACACAGAGGAGTTGTTTGCAGGAAGGGAGAAAACTCAAAAGAGTGTTCACAAGATTTGCTCAAGCTCTGTGAAAGGTCACGTAAGCTCTAAATCTTAGATCTAGAAAATACAATTTCCTGCTGTAATTAATTCTTCCTGTTATCATTTTTAACAATCAGAAGCCAAGTGTTTCATTCCTGTGGAAATCTCACAGATTAATTACAGTTCCTTTAGGCCAGTGTCGTTTTCAAAGAACATAGAAAAATTACAACACAAACAGGCCCTTCAACCCACAATTGTGCTGCTGATATCCCTACCTACTAGGCTTATCCATAACCTTCAACTCTATTAAATTTGATGTACTCATCCAAAGTCTCTTAAAAGACCCGATTGAATTTACCTCCATCACCACCGATGGCAGCTGATGCCACTCACCCACCACCCTCTGAGTGAAAAACTTGCACCTGATATTTTCTCTGTACCTACTCCCCAGCACGTTAAACCTGGGTCCTCTCATAACGACCATTTCAGCTCTGGGAAATAGCCTCTGAGAATCCACCCAATCAATACCTCTCAACGTCTTATACACCTCTTTCAGGTCACTCTCATTCTTCGTCTCTCTACGGAGAAAAGACTGAGCTCCCTCAACCTATCCTCATAAGGCATGCCACCTAATCCAAGCAACATCCTTGTAAATCTCCTCTGCACCCTTTCAATGGCTTCCACATCCTTCCTGTAATGAAGCGACCAAAACTGAGCACAGTACTCCGAGAGGTCAGACTACTAAGGTCTTATGAAGCTGCATTATTTCCTGACTCCTAAACTGAATCCCTTGATTGATGAAGGCCAGTACACTGTATGCCTTCTTAACCACATCCTCCACCTGCAAGGCTGATTTAACAGTCTTATGGACCTGGACCCCAAGGTCCTTCTGATCCTCTACACTGCTAAGAGTCTTACCCTTGATATTATATTCCTTCATCCCATTTGGATGCCAAAATGTTCCACTACACATTTATCTGGGTTGAAGTCCATCTGCCACTTCTCCGCCCAGCCTAGCATCCTACTTACGTCACACCGCAACTGCTGACATCCTTCCAAAATATCCACAACACCAAAAGATCAAAAAGGATCCAGCAGAGTCTTTCGATAATTTCAATATTTTCTTCAATGACACTCATTCATTTTGAATGTGTCCCAATCCCATTTTCATTCCATATGCTGCTGGGTGTATATTCCAGCTCTCAGACCAGGCCAGGCAATGACAATCTTTCCTACAACTTTTCCTCATGAATTTTTATTTCTTTGTTCATTATATATCTCACTGCATTACATATGTCTTTGCCTAATCTACCAGCTTGTCCTGAAGTCTGTTCTGATCACTGTCAAAATGAACCATATTCCTTTTTATTTTTGTGTCACCTAACTATGGGCATCACGGTGGCACAGTGATAAGCACTACTGTCTCACAGCACCAGGGACCTGGGTTCAATTCCAGTCTTGGATGAGTGAGTGGAGTTTGCATGTTCTCCTTGTGTCTGCATGGGTTTCCTCCGGGTGCTCTGATTTCTTCCCACAGTCCAAAAGATGTGCAGGTTAGGTTGATTAGCCATGGTAAGTTGCCCCTTAGTGTCAGGGGCAATAGCAGGGTAAATGCTTAAAGTAATAAGTAAACGTAAAAATGTCACAAGTGGGCTTATATTAACATGCAATGAAATTACTGTCAAAATCCTCTAGTCACTATACTCCGGCACCTAACTAGAACATGGAAACTTCACATAGAGAGTGACCCAAGCCAGAAATTGAACTTGGGTCCCTGGTGCTGTGAGACAGCAGTGCTAACCACTGTGCCACCGTACCATCTCGTATATGGAGTTAAGAGGAAAAGGCCTGAGTGGGATTGTGGTTAGTGCATGCTTGATAGGCTGAATGGACTCCTTCTGCACTGCAGGGATTCTAGGATTCTATGAAATGTGATTGCTCACTCTGTGACCAAATTAAAAATTGCCAGTGTCTCAGGATTGCATGATTAAAGCACTAGTTACAAGAACATCCATTTGACAGCTACAAAAGCAGGTCAGAGCTGAGTTCCTGAAGTCTGTCCACCATCTATAAGGTACAAGTGTGATACTCTCTGCTTGTCCTGATGAGTGAAACTTCAACAATACTTATTGTTTTGTATTTATACTAATTTGTGAGAGGCAGCAAGGGAGCTGCACTCAGCACTGTATAATGATAAATACATGATGGCTTTCTACTGGAAGCGACATTACTGATTGCTAGCATGGATAAACTGTGCACAATAAAAGAGCAGCTTGTACTAAACACAGCTCATTAATAAATCTCTTTTAGTTTCTCAGCTTCTGTATCCCCTAGCATCAATCTTTCAGACACAACACTCAACACTATCCAGGACAAAGCAGCCCACTTAATTGGCACCAGATTCACTACCCTGAACATTCATTCCCTCCACTACTGAAGCATTTAGAAGATGTACTGCAGCAACTCACCAAGGCTTCCTCAACAACATCTTCCAACCACATGATCTCCATCAAGGAAAACGGCAGCAACTGCATGGGAACACCACTACCTGCAATTTCCGCATCAAGCCACTCACCATCTGAAATATCACTATTCGTTCGCTCTCACTGGGTCAATATCCTGGAATTATTTCCCTAAAAAATGCATGGATGCAGCGATTCAAGAAGGCTCACCTCAAGGGCAGATAGGGATGAGCAATAAATGTTGGTCTGTCTAAAGACAACCATGTCCTTGAACAAATAAAGAAACAAAATCATTGCTCTCTTTTCCATGTCCTTCAATGCTAATATTCTTTATGCTGTGCTTGAATTTTATGAATAAATCTTCAATGTACAACATTATCAAATTGAAAATCTATCTCTTTATTTCCTTTATCAATAACATCTCATTACCTCCTCAAAACTCTCAATTAAATATTTTCACATTACTTGCCTTTTGATAATCTGCACCAGACATCCTTAATCCATGTACTTCAAGATGAATATTGACTAGTCTTGTGTTATTTAGTAAGGTTTATCATTCCCAGCTGTAATGGGATCTCAGGCAGCAGGTGGTGGTTTTGGGAGTGGGCACTGAGCAGGGGGCTGGCTGGCCCCTCTGGGCCCCTTCCTTTGGGAAGCAGTGGCTTTGACAAGCTGAGAGCCAGAGGTCATGAGGTGCAGAGAGAAAGCAGCTAGGACAAAGCTAGGGTTTGTGAGCGTTGTAGGAAGCTGGGGCAACGTGAAGGCTTTGAGGGTGGTAAAAGAGCCAGGATAGGAATTGGAAATTGAGTCAAAGTGAGTGGCAGCCCTCCTAAATTGGAGAAAACTCACAAGAGACAGTGAACAAGTCTGTAACCAGGAGCAGAACAAGCCTGGTGAGTGACTGCATTGGGGAGCCACAGCCCTTAATAGGGCAGATTTTTGGAGCATCAACAGTGAATCTTCTCTGTAAATAATCTGCTCCTTGAAGTTGTGCTTTCCCTTGAGGGTCAATGTCACTTTGATGTAAGTGGAATAAACAGCACTAGTTTATGTAGTCTGTGTGGTTAAAATGCATATTACAAAATGCTGGGAATAAAGACAGAGAATCTCTGTTCTCTGGATCCCTGGAAGTTCTCAACATGTCAGGTAGCTTCTCTACAGAGAGAAACAGTTAACTGGCTGAATTATCCAGCCATTCCCACCTGAGATCTTCTGGGTCCCCAGCGATGGTGACTCCCTCCCCCTGTGCAGCGGCACAGCTGGTGAACAATGTGAAGCACCATTGACACCAGCAGGTTCAGGCAATCTCACTGCCGGCCTTTAGCAAACTCACTCTGCAGCCGAAAATACGCTTAATGTTTCAGGTCAACATGCTTTCATCAGAGTAGGTCTGGTCTTCCTTGTTCTCTCTTTCTGAATGGAAGTGTTACGTTGTCACTGTTTCAATCCAATGGCACAACTTTTATGTCCAAAGATATTTAAGACTTTGAATCTCCACAATCTCTTGTGATTTCCATTCAAAGTCTGTGATATATAAAATTAGTGTCATTTCTAAATTTCAGGCAAGGTTGATTCAAGCTGGTACAATTCAATGGTTGCCAATAGCCCATTGGTATCTCAATTGAGTTTACAAATTGTTATTTGTTTCCTGATTTAGCTAACATCAACATGTATGCATCCCAAATGATATCATAAAAAAGAGGCCCTTCGGCCCATTGAGTCTGTACTGACCAGTGAGTTTTTTTTAAAGTTTATTTATTGGTATCACAAGTAGGCTTACATTATAACTGCAATAAAGTTACTGTGAAAATCCTCAAATCGCCTCACTCTGGCACTTGTTCGGACACAAAGGAGAATTTAACATTGCCAATGCACGTCTTTCAGACTGTGGGAGGAAACCGGAGCACTTGGAGGAAACCCACACAGACATGGGGAGAATGTGCAGACTCCACACAGAGAGTAACCCAAACTGGGAATCAAACCCATGGCCCTGGCACTGTGAGGCAGCAATGCAGACCACTGTGCCACCATGCTATACCACCGGAACTTCCACCTAATCGCATCTGCCAGCATTTATCCAGTGCTCATATCACTGGATCAGAATCAAGAATAAAGATTCTAGATGATTTGCTCTCCCAGTTCTCCAAGGGGAATATGAGGCAAGCATAGCTTCTTCCCTGCCACTCTGAGGTTAACTAACTCTGCGCACATCTACAGAGCCCTCCAGATCCATCATGCCAGCTTTATGATGGCACTGCCATCTCTGAACCTGATGGCCCAATCCAGAATTTGACCATATAGTCGAGACTAGTGCTTCAGTGTAGCACAATAGGAGTTCTGCTGAGTCACTGTTGGTGCTTTTAAGGAGGGATATTAAACTGCAGCCTCTTTTAAGACAATGGGAAAAGATCGAATGCCACAATGTAGATAAAAGAAGGAAGTTTTCCCCATATCTTAACCAACTTTGCTCCATCAGCTTACATGGTCAAAGACATATTGGTCATTTATTCAGCTTACTTGCTGCTATGGGATCTTGCTGCTTTCAAATAACTGCACCGCCGTCTACATAATAATAGTGTCTATATTTCAAAAAGTTGGTGACTTGCTTTGGTGTGTCTGCAGTGTGTAACATCAATTCAAGCTTGCCTTTTGTCTCATACTGAATCTAACATTTATAAATGCCATCTTGATGATGCCAAGAATTTCAAACTCTTTGAAAATGCTTATTACAATAGCTATATATATAGCAGAATGAATATTATTGATGTTGTTTTCAGTGGATAAGGGTACAATGTATTATTATCTGAGGTTTGTCAAACACAGTAATCAGATGTGCTGAGCTCCAGGAGTCAAAGCAATCAGTTTGACCAAGACTTCATTGCATTCTGAATTTAACTTGTGCACTGTAACAGTCATCAAGAACAGAACTGCAGCAGTGGCCATTGCTACGGTAACCACTGACTATTCCATGGGTGTTCTTTCCTTTGAACAATGCTCCAAATTTAGTGCTAGTCTATATTTATAAACTCCAAAGTAAAATGTTGCTCTCTGGAGGTTTCAATTGAACAAGGCCAAGATTACGCATTCCTATTTTTATTCATTTTTCATCTTTTGTGCCCTTTAGCCTTTGGAGCGATTCTCTGGTTGTCAGCTGGGATGACGTTATTTGGAAACCATTTTAAAACTGAGAAAGCAATGAGGTCAAGAATAGGGAAGGAACAATTGCAATATCAAGAGTAAAAGAAAAGGCCCAATTAATCAGGGAAGGATTTACTACAACAGGCAGAACCTGAATTTCTTCACGTACATCACGTGTAGACATCCAGTAAAAATGTTCATTCTGTAGCACTCATGCTTCAGAATCAAAGAAAGTGGGTTCAAGTTCCACTCTGGAAACTTGAGCGTGAAATCTAGACTGAGAGTGACACGGGGATTCTCTGACCCTGCCCGTGGTTGGGATTCTCCGCTGCTGCTTTATTGAATGGAATTTTGGTTGAGATCCAAATTCTGTGTTCTGACTGGCAGCTGAGCTGAAATGAACATGGCTGGAGAATTTCACCTATTAGTGGTATACTGAGAGAATGTCTTGTGTTTCAGTTGGGGTATTAAACTAAGGCCCCATCACACACCACCAGAAGGATGTGGAGGCTTTGGAGAGAGTGCAGAAAAAGTTTATCAGGATGTTGCCTGCTATGAAGGATATTAGCTATGAGGAGAGATTGAATAAACTGGGATTGTTCTCCCTGGAAAAACAGAGGCTGAGGGGTGACCTGATAGAAGTTAATAAAATAATGAGGGGAATGGATAGCGTGAACAATTGGAAGCTTTTCCCATGGCAGAAATGACAATTACAAGGGGACACACGTTCAAGGTAAGAGGGGGGAGAGGTTCAGTGGAGATGTGCAGAGTATGTTTTTTACACAAAGGGTGGTAGGGGCCTGGAATGCAGTGCCAAGTGAGATGGTTGAGGCAATTATGTCAGCGTTTAAAAATTAGCTTGATAGACACATGAGCAAATGGGAAATTGAGGGATATAAGCAGTTGGTCTAGAAAAATAAATGTGATTGGTGTAGGCTTAGTGGGCTGAGGGGCCTGTTCCTGTGCTGTCATGTTCTTGGTTCTTTGATTGTGAAGAAGACCAGCAGAATTCTCTGCTCTAAACTGGCCAGACTTTATACCCAACCAACATTGCTATTGTCATTATTACACTCCTGTTTGTGGGAACTCACAAGGTGCACATTCACTGCCACATTCCTACAACAGTGGGAATACCTGAAAAACTTCATTAGCTGTCAAATGCTTTGGGGTGGCCTGAGATGATGAAAGGTGCTATATGAATGCAAGTCTCATTCTTCCTTTCTCACATTCTCCCTCTCACTTTCTTTTTTTTCTTTACGTATCCCCCGAGGGCCAGCCCCGTCATTGACTTTCAACTCCATATGTGTTTAAAAACCCTAGTTTGAATCAAGTGATCTCAGAGTCAGATTTGTTCTACTGAAGCAATTGAAGAGATGCTTTGCCCATGGTCCAAGTTAACATTCATTCCTATGTATTGTTGTGACTTTCTATCTCCTCTTACCGATGATGTGTGTTAAATCTTTGCACCGACGTTATCAACACTGCACAGGAAAACATTGACATCGAGCGTATGTCCTTTGGGCAATGTCATGTTTCTAGATGGGAGGATTATATTCTGAAATGCTCCTTGTGTTCACCTCAACAATATTGAGGATACTGGCAATGTGAGAGGGATTTAGAAAGACCTGCAGTTTTGTGATTAGGAACTTGGATTTTTAAAGCTCCCTGCACGTTTAGATAGTGCTGCTTTTATTTCGTCAGTAAGTGAATAACAGACAAAATTAGCAAACTCAATGTATGATTTTATAGAAAATTCTGATGACTGTCCCTGCATTATATTTAATGTTGCTTAGTTGAATCTGTTCCAAGACAAACGTGATGGTCTTTTGTCCAGCATTATCAGAGATAATACTTCTGCCTTCACTCACATCTAGATGTAATCACATAAATAAATGTTTGTTAAGCAGTTCATAAGCTGTAATTTACATACCCTCTCTATTAGCAAAGGAGGATTTTAACTCAGTGAAATATATTGTTGCAGAATTATCCTCGATAAAGAATAAACTCTTCATTTTCTTTCCACCAGAGCTCAATTTTCCAAATTTAATAATAATAGAACTATTTCTCACAATTTACTGCCAAGATAAATTGTCTAAAGCTTCACATTCTGCTGATTTATTATTGCAATAGCACATAACATATAATATCTCTGCTTCAATAAAGCAAACCTTTCTACCTCATTGCTTGGTGAGGTGTAATATAAAGAAACTGAAGATTGTGTCTTTAGATATCAAAACTTTTAAAAATTGTACCAAATTGAAAAAAGACATTTCAACGGTTTAGCTACTAGCTAATGACTCCTCTATTAAGGGGAAAAGTTTCTTCCCATCTACTTTATTGAGAGCCTCATCATTTTTACACCTCAATGAGATCCTTCCTCAGCCTTTTCTGCTCTAAGGAAAGCACCCCAGCCTAATCGGCCTCTCTTCATCGAGCCCAGGCAATGTCCTAGTAAATCTCCTCTGCATTCTCTCTAGCACACTCACATCTTTCCTATGGTGTGGTGACCAGAATGGTACTCTAGCTATGGCATCACCAGTCTTTTACACATCTCCATTACAACTTCCCTTATATGCTATGCCTCGGCTAATAAAGGTAGTTATTCCACTTGCCTTTTTAACTACCTTATCTACCTGTCCTGTTGCCTTCAGGGATCTTTGGACAAATCCAAAGTCCTTTGCACTTCCCAGCATCTTACCGTTTATTGGGTATTTTCTTGCCTTGTTAGTCCTCCCAAAATGCATCACTTCAAACTTTTGAAAGCTAAATTCCATTTGCCACTGTTCTGTCCATTTAACCAGCCCATCTATTTAGAGACGTAGAATCTAGAAGCAGGAGTAGGCGTCCGGCCATTCATTTTGATCATGGCTGATCAGTGAATTCAATATCCTGGTACTCGTTTCCCCCCATAGCCCTTTGATCCCATCACCCTCTGCTTCTTGCCACTAAGTCTCAATTTTCCTGTAATCTAAAGTTGAGGTTAAAGTTTATTTATTAGTCACAAGTAATTATATTAATTTGTATATTAATACAAATATTACATTAATACTGCAATGAAGTTCACCTACTCACCACGCTCCAGTGCCTGTTTGGGTCAATGCACCTAACCAGCATGTCATTCAGACTGTGGGAGGAAACCCATGCAGATATGGGGAGAATGTGCAAACTCTGCACAAACAGTGAGCCAAGCCAGAAATTGAATTTGGATTCCTGGCGCTATGCTGCAGCAGTGCTAACCATTGTGTCACCGTGCCATCCCCACTGTGCCACCATGCCACTAAAGCTTTCCTTACTATTTACCACATTACCAATTTCCCTGTATTCTGTGAATTTACTGATGATAACCCCATATTCACATCTGGATCATGACGAACAGCAAGGGACCCAGCACTGATCCCCACACTGCACCACTGAACACAGGCTTTCGGTCACCAAAAAAAACAACCTTTGACCATTACCTTCTGACTCCAGCCACTCAGGCAATTTTAGATCCCATTTGCCAAATTGCTCAAGATCCCATTGGGTTACCATCTTACTCAGTCTCCATGTGGTTCCTTGTCAATAGCCTTTTGGAAATCCACGGAGATGACATCAACTGCATTGCCTTCATCTACACATTGGGTCAATGCACCTAACCAGCACGTCATTCAGACTGTGGGAGGAAACCCACGCAGATATGGGGAGAATGTGCAAACTCTGCACAAACAGTGAGCCAAGCCAGAAATTGAATTTGGATTCCTGGTGCTATGCGGCAGCAGTGCCGCATACATTGGAGATGGTACAGAGGAGGTTTACCAGGATGTTGCCTGGTATGGAGGGCAGGTCTTATGAAGAGAGGCTGAGGGATTTGAGGTTGTTTTCGTTAGAAAGGAGGCGGCTAAGAGGGGACCTAATCGAAACATATAAGATGATTAGAGGTTTAGATAGGGTGGACAGTGATAGCCTTTTTCCTAGGATGGAGAAAGCTAGCACGAGGGGACACAGCTTTAAATTAAGGGGTGATAGTTATAGGACGGATATCAGAGGTAGGTTCTTTACCCAAAGGGTGGTTCGGGAGTGGAATGCCCTGCCTGCAGCAGTTGTAGATGCGCCAAGTTTGGTGGCGTTTAAGAGGTTAGTTGATAAGTATATGGAAGAGAAGGGAATGGTTTAGTTTGGAGGGTCATTGCTTTTTATATTGGTCGGCGCAACATCGAGGGCCGAAGGGCCTGTTCTGTGCTGTAATGTTCTATGTTCTACACATCTCGTCACCTCCTCAAAAAATGCAATCAAATTTGTTAGCCATGATCTCCCACTGGCAAAACCATCCTTGATTAATCCTTGCATCTCTAAATGGAAATTAATTCTGTCTCTAGAACTTATTCCCAATAATCTTCCTACTACTGATGTTCGGCTCCCTGTCCTATAATTAGTTGGTTTAATCCCTACTTCTTTTCTTGAATAATGATGCCACATTAGCTGTTCTCCAATCAACTGGCATCTCCCCTGTGGCCAAAGAGGATTTAAAAATTAATGTCTGAGCCCCTGCCATCTCCTCCCTTGCCTCCCATAGCAGCCTGGAATACAGGCCTGGGGATTTATCCACTTTTAAACCCTCTAAACCCACCGACACCACCACCCTCTCAATGTTAATCTGTTCAATAATATTACACTCCCTCTCCCTGCTTTCTACACCTGGACTGTCCTTCTCCATACTGAACACAGATGCAAAATACTCTTTTAAAACTTCACAACCATCTTTCGGCTCCGCACACAGATTGCTATGTTGGTCCCTAATGGGCCCTACTCTTTCCTTAATTACCCTCTTGGCCTGAATATATTTTTAAAATACCTTGAGATTTTCTTTTCTTATGCCTGTCCATATTTTTCATGCCCCTTCTTTGCTTCCTAATTTGCTTTACAAGTACCTCCTGCATTTTCTATACTCCTCTTGGACACCCACTGTTTTGAGACCCCGGAATCTCCCATAAGCCTCCCTTTTTTTCCTTATCCAATGCTGTGTCTCCCTTGATGTCCAGGGTTCTCTGGACTTGTTTGTCCCAACCTTTCCCTTTACAGGAACGGGTTGGTATTGTACTCACATGACCTCTATTTTTTTGTCCGTCTTATCCAATTAGTGGTGAGAGAATTAATGATGTAGGTAAGATCCTGAGGCTGGAGGACCAATAGGAATCCTCCAGTACACAAGTTGCTGCAGCTACCATTGCAGGTAAGGAAGAGAGAGGGCACCTCTATCTTGAGGCAGAATCATAGGATCATAGAACCCTACTGTGCAGAAAGAGGCTCTTTGGCCCATCAAGTCTGCACTGAATACAATCCCACACAGGTCCTACCCCATCCCAACATATTATACCCACTAATCCCTCTAATCTATGCATCCCTGGACTAAGGGGCAATTTCTTAGCATGGCCAATCAACCTAACCCACACATCTTTGGACACCTCCTCAACACCTTCTATAGTTTTGGGTTAAAAATTGGCCAGACTTGCTGTAGCAGCATTAAGGAGAGGCAGTCATCACAGGTCTGCTTTTAACCATAGCTGTGAGCAGATAGCTGGGAGGGATCTTGGAGAGTCTCCCTCGAGCTTTGTCCCCAACAGACAGCAATTCAGCTGCTGAATGCATTGAGGAGATTCCAGTTCACCTTTCTTAATGAACTTAACATTCTGTCTCCATGCTGGGCTTTCCACACACCTGATGAAGGCACACTGTTTCCGAAAGCTTGTGGGATTACTATCAAATAAACTGGTTGGACTTTAACTTGGTGTTGTGAGACTTCTTACTGTGTTTACCCCAGTCCAATGCTGGCATCTCTACATCATGATTCCCAAACAGGGTCAGGGATGGACTATTGTCTGAAGACTAGTAGGCTGGCCAGTGGCATGCCTGCCCACTCCTGTCCCCACCCCCAACTGTGTCCCCATTGATTCACAGAAATCCTGTCCCTGATATTACAGCAGCTGTTAAGGGTGTCTATTAAATACTTTGAATGACCTTGAACATATCAAACTATTGCAGATACCAACAACAACCTTCACGGGTCACCAGGAACTACCAGTTCTTTCCTTGGCAAGGCTTGTGTACTGATATGACAAATCCTCATATAATGCTTGGATGTATTTGCGAACTTGACTTGAGTTGAGGGTAGTGCAGTAATTCTTCCAAAATGCTGTACTTGAAATAGTGGAACACATTTACTCTTGCCATTTGCCATATTGTAGATCCCATTCAGAATTAAGGTTTTGGAAGGAGTCACTGCGGAGATGCCTTTAGTTCCTGGATGAAGGAACCATAGTCCAGCAGAGATCTTTACAGTTTACGTATTTCTCGGCAATCAAATGTCAATCGCTACCAACTGAAATTTGGAAGCCCAGATAATGATTTGACTGGGTGTTTCATAATTAACAGTAATAACAATGAACCAACACAAATATCCAATGAACTTTTCTTTCAAAACAAGAATTACTCTGAGCCAATACCCCAGCAAGTACAGGAGCCGAGGAATGGGCAATCTCCAAGGCCACCAATCTGCAGCCTTTACAGAAAGATAGAGGGAATGACAGAATTTTAAGAAGCAAAAATCCTGGAGTATGTCATGTAATAAAAATAAACTTTAATTTAGTCCAGTGGGTTAGCCTGATCAGAAATGGGTACAATTGTAATGTGTGAAAAGAATGAATTCAACATCCTGGAATGCCACGCAGCTGAAACCAAATTTGGTCCATTCTGCTACCATAAATGACCCTGGTTATCAGGCACTGTTTCATTGGAATCATGGAGGAATGATTAAAATCTGCCAGGAATTATCAGGGCTAGAGTGAACTCTCAGACTAGTTTTGATTTGCCTTGTGTTTACAAAGTAATTTCCACAAATTGGTGTTGGGCATTTTGGTTCCTTTTTAACTCCCCCCACATCCCCCTCCTGTCCCCTTCCCCCCACCCCTTCCTCGGGGAGACGCTGGTTCAGGACGAGGATGTAAACTTTGTGCTATACAAGCTTTTCTATTTATGTGGGGCAGGCTGGTCCAGGTGGTCACTCGCTGCCTGTCATTGTTTATAAGGCTGAAAGGATAAAGAGAGGAAATTATTTTATTGAATAAATGAATCTGATGCCTTTCATCTAGACACTGGAGGAAAGCTACTTCTGAACAGATGTTGGCCCACCCACTTCTCCTGCTAATCTGATACGAGATTCAGAGCTCAAATGAGAAGATTGACTCTTGAAGTCATGCCAAGTTAAAGTGCACTTGATCCGGCCACACAAATAACGGTCAGATTCCTTAACATTTCTGTGCTGACCTTCAATGAAACAAATCTGTTTTAGACCATTTTGTTAAAAGATTTGGTTGAATTTCATTAGATTAATGACCTAAATTGCTACAGAATTCAAATAAATTCCTTGCAAGTTACATGTATCGTTTACACTGAATTATTTACACCACAAAAACCTACATCCTTGGCTGAGTTTGTTTAACCTCAGTTCATATTCAGAGCCTGAATTTTGTGTTTCACAGTCACTGTCAGATGCTATCAGTTTTCACATCAGTTTTTGATAAAATGTATTGCTACATAATTCCCCACCTAGTCAAGAGGTTCTGAAACAAACCCGATAAACGAGGTGAATTTGAACATCATTTTGGGTTGATATTCAGATTAATGACATAAAACAAAATGTTCAGAGCAGGTCCATTCCATTCAGCCTGTCCGGAGAACCACAGAATCCTGACAGTGTAAAAGGATGCCATTTGGCCCATTGAGTCTGCTCTGATAGAGCATTCCAAGCTCTCCTACCCTATCCAGGTATCGCCATGCATTTCAGAACAAAGAACATAGAAAAGTGTAGCACAGGAACAGGCCCTTTGGCCCTCCAAGCCTGTACCGATCATTATGTTCTAATTTAAGAAAAGCCTTCTGCCCTTATTCAGAATATATCCTTTCTATTCGTGTACGCACCCAGATACCTCTTAAATATTGCTAATGTTCCTGCTTCCACCACAACCTCTGGCAGTGCATTCCAAGCACTCACCACTCTCTGCATGAAAATCTTTTCCTACACATCTCTCAAGTTTTCCTCCTCTCACTTTGAACCTGTGTCCCCTTGTAATTGACACTTCTACCCTGGGAGAAAGCCTCTGATTATCCCCCCCCCTGTCTATGCCTCTCATAATTTTGTAGATTCTATCAGGTTTCCCCTCAAACTCCATCTTTACAGTGAAAACAATCTTAGTTTATTCCACCTTTCCTCATGGTCAACATTTTTCCCAAAGATAGGGGAGTCTAAAACTAGAGGGCATAGGTTTAAGATGAGAGGGGAGAGATACAGAAATGTCCAGAGGGGCAATTTTTTCACATAGGAGCAAGCTGCCAGAGGTACAATTTTTTCTTTTAAAAATCATTTACCCAGTTACATGGGTAAGATGGAATAGAGGGATATGGGCCAAATGCAGGCAATTGGGATTAGTTTAGAAGTTTGAATAAAAGGGCATGGACAAGTTGGGCCAAAGGGCCTGATTCCTGTAAATCTCTATGACTTTATGAACACCCTTGAGACCAGGTAACATCCTGGGTGAACCTTCTTTGCACTTTTTCCAAAGCTTCCATGTCCTTCTAATACCATGATGACTAGAACTGCATGCAAAACTCTAAATAATTCCTAGCTAAGGTTTTATAGAGCTGCAACATGATTTCCCAACTCCTGTACTCAATGTGCCAAATGATTAAACAAGATGCCAAATGCCTTCCTAATTACTTGGCCACCTATGTTTCCACTTTTATGGAACTCTGGACCTACTCGCCCAGATCCCTCTGTATGTTATTGTTCCTAAGGGTTTTGCCATTTACAGTATAATTCATATGTAAATTTGATCCTCCAAAACATGTGACTTCACTTTTGTCCAGATTAAACTCCATCTGCCATTTCTGTGGCCAAGTCTCCAATCTATCTGTATCCTATTGTATCCTCTGACAATCCTCAGCAGCATCAACAACTCCACTAATCAGACCGCCCACATGTTCCTCCAGATCACTCTATATATACTACAAACAGCAGAGATCCCACCAATTTATCTCAATAATCCCCTTAATCTAAATATCTTGGGACACTAAGGGACAAGTTTAGCTTGGCCAATCCATCTAACCTGTGCATCATTGGACTGTGGGAGGAAACTGGAGCACCCGGAGCAAACTTCACACGGACAGTCTGTAATTCAGGTTAATAACGACAAACCTATAGCTCAGTTCTATTTTCTTACTTTTGTTTCGTACCCTTTGTATCTTTACCGAATATCAATGTATCAATTTCAATCTTAGAAATTTCAGCTGATCGCGTTCTCTCAGTGATTGGCTCCAGATTTCCAATTTGCTCTATCTGAAAAAGTGCTTCCTGATTTCACTCTGGAAAGCACTAGATCTAAATTTCACATTATCCTCTTTTTAAATTCCCACTGGAATAAATCATTTCTGAGTTTAGTCCATCAAATCCCTTCCTTGTTTTGATGATTTTGATTAGATTACAGCACAATTATCTAAATTTATAGCAATGGTTGTATTTATAACACTAGGCAGGGCAATTCCTACACCTGCACAGAGGCACCAACAGTGAGGCAGATGTTACAGCCTGGGACAGTGCAGGGTCTGGGTCAACAAAACATTTCCAACTTGAGTGAAGCTCATGACTCCCTGCCTGAAACTTATTCAAACCTTTCATTGTCTCATCTGCATCAATCTTTAGTGGGACCTCAACACCATTGAACGTTCTTTTTAACCGTAGAATTTGAATATTGCTGAAGAAAATACATTTTTGTTGAATCTTTTCATCTTGCACTCATCAGACATCATGCAAGATTGCAGAATGTAAAGGGAATACAAGAAAGTGCTAATCTGTTGGTAATTTGACTCTGTTTGGTACAGTTGTGCCATAGAGAATGTAACAGTTAGCTAAGACTGACAATTAACTGCCAAGCTTTGTTGAAATTCAAGCCAGAAAGGGTTGATTCTGATTGCTCAAAACATTACCAAGAGAAATGAATACCAGAATGGTTGTCACCTATTTTGTTTAGTTGAAACATTCAGCACTTTCTGCTCTTGCAGTACAGATTGTTCTTCCCATTACTTGCAAATTGCACAAATAAGTACAGGATGAAAATTTCAACAACATGTGTCTTTTTTCATTGATGCCCAAATTCTGTACTATCAAATGGCTGTTTGTATACCTGAGAAAGAGGTACAACAATGAACAAATCTGAAATATCAACAACATAGTTTGACTTATAGGTAAGTTAAAAATTATTTTTCAGATTTTTTGGGAATGTGTTAAATCCAAGGTTGTGCCAGTTTTTATTTATTTCAGTGTATTGAAGGGGCTAAAGTGAGACACAGCAAGAATTTATGCGAGATGTGATTGAGCAGACTGGGCAGGGTCATACTGTTACCAATGTATTCCCTGCTCAACACTGTGCTTGGTCTGAGGTAGCAAATCTCTTTCATGTTTTGGTTTGATGTGTTTATGCCACTATTGTGCTTTAACAGGTAACCGCATCAGAAACAATACCCATTTGAAACACACCCACACTGTGAATTCACTAAAGCAAAAGCAGTTTGGGAACACAATGACACTGCCCCACATGTTGTAAATCTCTCTGACCAGATAATCTGAAAGGAGTTTGTTTTTGCGCATGGTTTCATTTTTGATGTGCCTTTGTCCCACATCAAATGGGAAGAGGTATTTGCTGAGTTCAAACCCTGTGCTCCCAGCTATCTCGCCACGAACCAACATTAACTAAACACGCTGACTCCTTGAAATCACTCCGAGCTGACCTAGCGCCATTGTGCCACTCTGGCTGGTTTTCACATGCAACATGATGTCTGATAGCGTTTTGAATCCTCAAGGGTATCCCAAACATGACTAACTAAACCTGACAAAGGGACTGGAATAATCATCCTTAAGAAATGTAATTCAATAAAAAGCATGCACTTTTTAATGAGGATCTAAATTTGTATCCGGTGTCCTGTACTCAGATGGTCTCGCTCAAAAGCAGACGTGGAAAAACTATTTGTTGGACTGGTGTCAGAGCAATGAGCTACCGGGTGATATATGTGATGGGATTTGTTTTCAAGGCTCATTGCATCCATGTACACATTGGCTGCTCAAGACAGACAGAAGTGATGTTCCTTTACTCCCCATCTTAACTATGACCAGTTCTGTGAAGCATGAATTGGCCAAGCATTTGGGTGAGTTACTACAACCAGTTTTGAACAGGTTTTCTCACATGAATTCCTTCACATTTGCAAAGACCATACTGGATTGGCATAATGATAGCAATGCTGTGACTTTATGCGCATTTGACAATGTTAACCTATTCATCAATCACTCAAGGAAGCTCTCGATATTTGCACTGCAGCACGATATTGTGGTGATTGAGACCTGCCACCATTGTATACATTGATATTCACTGAGCCTCTGATTTCAGTTTTAATGATGCAATATATGTCATTTTCTGAGTCTCCCTTCACCCACTGAGGCTTAGTAGTAAATTAATTTGTGTTATTCCTACTACTTGCAAGATTGAAGTTTAATTAATTTTGGTTTGTTATTTATTATTAAACCAGTCTGACCTGTTTCTTGTTAATTCTAAAACAAAGGTCATTATATTCCCAGATGACCACAGGCTGTTCTCCCCTTTGAGGGGCAGAGCTGACTGGTGGTGATTTAATCTGAAGATCATCGTACCTCAGAAGAGGGTATCATGAATAACCTCAGCCGATACGGGAATTGAACCCATAGTGTTGGCGTTGCTCTGCATTAAAAACCAGCTGTCCAGCCCATTGAATTAAAATGTGTGGTTTGAAAGAACATTCAAATACACTACCTTCTGAAAGGCAATTAGAGATGGTCAATAAATACTACCCTTATACATGACAAAAACTACTTTAAAGCGGTCAAGAAATAAATTGTACCTTGAACTATATTTATCATTCTTTTGTGGCACCCAATCTATGTGGAAATTAACATCTACCATGATAACCACTTTATTTTGCTACATGCTTCCCTACTTTCTGTATCAATACGTTAATATTAGCAAGAGATTTGTAAATGACTCTGAACAGACTCTTGCATCTTTTATTCATTAACTTTAGATCATGTGTTTTCCCAATATTGCTGATCGCCCACTTTGCTGATTTTCCACTCCATTCGACCAATCCGATTTATGGGAAATTGAAGAACTTGAGATTTCCCAGCTAGCAGGATATCTTCTGAAACATCTTGAACAATTTGATGGGTATAGATAGAATGAATGCAAGCAGGCTTTTTCAACTGAGGGTAGAAAAAAAAACAGAGGACATGGGTTAAGGGTGAAAGAAGAAACATTTAAAGGGAATATTAGCGGGGGGAAGGGCTTCTTCACGCAGAGAGTGGTGGGAATGTGGAATGAGCTGCCAGATAAAGTGGTAAATGCCGGGTCACTTTTAATATTTAAGAAAAACTTGGATGGGTTCATGGATGAGAGGGGTGTGGAGGGATATGGTTCAAGTACAGGTCAATGGGACTTGGCACAAACAAGAAGGGCCAAAAGACCTGTTTCTGAGCTGTAATTTTCTGTGGTTTCTATGATTAAAAAGTGAATCCTGATCCCGAATTACTTTTTCATGAATTATTGTTTTCTGTCCAATATTGCTGTGTCTTCATCGCTGATCTTCCATCTTCCTTTGCTCTCTCCGTCTGCACCTTGAAATCCAGTTTAAAAACAAACCAGTGCATGCAACTCCTACTGAAAGCTCACATTCAGATTTATTAATACTTTGATAATTTAAAAGCATAGCTTCAAGTGTTGCACTGAGAGGGAGTCAGACTAGAAAAATTGAGGGGGGAAAAGTGTAATCAGAAACAACTTTTGCAGTCCAGCTATTTAGCAATGTGTGGAAGCGAACTTCGTATGACCTCTACAGCATAAAGAAAACTGATCTTAAGAAATAAAGCATAATTGTAACATTTATTGCAAATTGCAAACCGTTAGTATATTTCTATTTTAAATGGTCAATGCAGTCACTTGACAAAAAGGAATGTTTTATGCTTTCACTGTCACAATAAAATTTTTCATTTTCTTTCAGTCCTCAGTGCAGTATCCTGTGAATTCAGTTTGTAACAATGTGCTAGCTCCTGTGTGCCAAAGGCAATCATCATCAGCATCTAATAGCACAGTATTCCTTTGTCCTTAACAATTAAATCAGGAAGTTATAAAAATGAGAAACCTCAACATGCATTGGAGGAGGAACTCTTTAAATGGAAAGCATGTTGAGTAGATTGAAAGCCAGCAAGATTCCGTGCCCCAAATTAATTCTCCTTTGGCTCAAACCCAAATGTTTTCTAATGAAAACTGTTTTGCCAACAGGGAAAAAAATAATACAATGAGACACTATAAGCAAAGGATGTAATCATTTGCAGTTTTGGACCCTCTGTCTTATTATGAAAAGTGTGTACAAATGGAGCATGATGAGTTTGCCAGATAATTTTATACTGAAGCTTTTTGCTGATTTTATTTTGGAGTTGAATTTGAAATGACAACATTTGGATATCTTATTTTGTACAAGATTTCAGAGTTTACTCATTTGAATTTGAGATGGAGGTGCTGGGGTGGGCCCCATATCTATGAGGACTCTGGGTCTGTACTCATTGGAGTTTAGAAGGATAAAAGTGGATCTTATTTACTGAATACTGAGAGGCCTGGATGGAGTAGTCATGAAGAGGATGTTTCCACTGATGAAGAAACAGTTCTCTGAAAGTTTGTGATTTCAAACAAACATATTGGACTTTAACCTGATGTTGTGAGATTTCTTACTATAATTTTAAGTTTATTAGAGCTTTTTGTGAATTTAAACCAAGAAATAAGTCTCCTTCCCTGAATCAAAGCAGCAGATAATTTATTTACCCCGAGCTTTACTCTTACTCCATTAAACCATAAGACATAGTAGCAGAATGAGGCCACTCGGCCCATTGAGTCTGTTCCACCATTCAATCATGGCTGATGTTTTCCTCGTCGCCATTCTCCTGCCTTTTCCCCATAAACTGTGCTCCTTTTACTAACCAAAAACATATAACTCTATCTTAAAGACACTCAATAACCTGGCCTTCTGTGACAAAGAGTTCCACAAATTTACCACTCTCTGATTGAAGAAATTCCTTCTCATCTTGTTTTAAAGGATCGTCCCTTCAGCCAGAGATCGTACCCTCTGGTTCTACTTTTTTCCTACTAGTGGAAACATCTTCTCCATGTCCACTCTATCCAGGGCCTCACAGTATCCTGTAAGTTTCAATAAGATCCCCCCTCATCCTTCTAAACTCCAATGAATACAGACCCAGAGTCCTCAACCGTTCCTCATATGACAGCTTTTCAATCCAGGGATCATTCTTGTGAACCTCCTCTGGACCTTTCACAAGGCCAGTACATTCTCCCTTAGATAAGGAGCCCAAAACTGCTCACAATATTTCAAATGGGCTCCAATCAGGTCTTATACAGCTTAGAAGTACATCCCTGCTCTTGTATTCTAGCCCTCTCCACATGAATGCTAACATTGCATTTGTCTTCCTATCTGCCGACTGAACTTGCATGTTAACCTTAAGAGAATCTTGAACAAGGACTCCCAAATCCCTTTGTGTTTCTGATTTCCTAAGCATTTTCCCTTTTAGAAAATACTCTATGCCTCCATTCCTCCTTCCAAAGTGCATTATCTTACACTTCTCCACATTCTATTCTATCTGCCACTTCTTTGCCCACTGTCCTAATCTGTCCAAGTCCTCCTGCAGCACCACCCCCCAGTTTCCTCAATACTACCTGTCTCTCTGCATATCTTTGTATCAGCTGCAAACTTAGCAACAGTGTCTTCAGTTCCTTCTTCTAAATCATGGATAGAGGATTGGTTAACTGTCAGAAAGCAAAGAGTGGGAGTAAATGGGTGTTTTTCTTGTTAGTGATCAGTGACTAGCGGTGTGCCTCAGGGATCAGTGTTGGGATCGCAATTGTTTACAACTTACATAAATGATTTGGAGTTGGGGACCAAGTGTGTCAAAGTTTGCAGATGACACTAAGATGAATGGCAGAGCAAAGTGTGCAGAGGGCACTGAAAGTCTGCAAAGGGATATGGATAGTCTGAATAAGTGAGCAAGGGTCTAGCAGATGGAGTATAATGTTGATAAATGTGAGGTCATCCATTTTGGTAAGAGAAACAACAAAGTGGATTATTATTTAAATAGTAAAAAAGTGCAGCATGTTACTGTGCAGAGGAACTTGGGTGTGCATGAATCACAAGGAGTTGGTTTGCAAGTGCAGCAGTAATTCAGAAGGCAAATGGAATTTTGTTCTTCATTGTTAGAAGGATGGAGCGAGGTTTTGTTGCAGCTGTTTAAGATGCCAGTAATGCCACACCTGGAGTATTGTGGACAGTTCTGGTCTTTTTATTTGAGAAAGTATATACTGGCACTGGAGGAATTGCAGAAGAGATTTGCTAGGTTGATTTTGCATTCACATGAGTGAATCTAAGTCGTAGTCAGGATTATATTTTCAAATCCCTTTGATTGCCTGAAAGAATTGCTCAAGTGACCCTCCAGGAACTCACTTAATTGATCTGTTCTCATATGTAGACCCAGAAATTAATAGGCAAGGTGACATAGTGGTTAGTACTGATGCCTTCTAGCACCAGCAACCCAGGTTCAATTTCGGCCTCAGGTCACTGTCTGTGCAGTTTGCACGTTCTCCCTGTGTCTGCGTGGGTTTCCTCCCACAATCCAAAGATATGAGGTTAGGTTGATTGGCCGTGCTAAATTGACCCTAATGTCAGGGGATTAGCAGGGTAAACGTGTGGGGTTATGGGAATACAGCCTGGGTAGGATTGTGGATGGTGCAGACTCGATGAGCCGAGTGGTCTCCTTCTACATTGTAGGATTTCCATTGTAGGAAATTTCTATCAGTGGGCTAATGCCCTAAAGTTGACTTTCATTGATACAGGACTTTTTGTAATGACTGTATGTCTCAAAGCACAATATTTAGTTATTGCTGTGTTTTCGAAATGGGACCACCAATTTGCAGCCAACAAGTTCCAACAGAAAATTATAATGGCAACCAGATATCTATATTCCTGATGATGATTGAGCTGGAAAATATTGATCAAAGCATCGCGAATCAGTTCTCTTCAAGGTGGGAAGTTGGAATGCAGGTGTAGCATGTAATAAAAAAGTCAAATGAAATGTTGGCATTTATTGCAAAAGGAACTGGAGTATAGAAGTAGAGAAGCATTGTTGTAGTTGTGTAGGGTGTTGGTGAGACCATGTACGGAGTATTGTGCCCAGTTTTGGTCTCCTTATTTGAGGAAGGACGTGGTGGCATTGGAGGTGTGTTCAGCGGAGGCTCACCAGATTAATTCCAGGGATGAAGAGATTGATGTACAAGGAAGGATTGAACAGTTTGGGCTTGTACTCGGAGTTTAGAAAGATGAGAGGGGATCTGATTGAGGTATATAAAATTTTAACAGGGATTAATAGAGTAATTGTAGATCAAATGTTTTGCCTTATGGAGTAATCTAGAGCAAGAACATAGAACATTACAGCGCAGAACAGGCCCTCTGGCCTTCGATGTTGCGCCGACCGATTAGGAAAAACCAATGACACTCTAACCTAAACCATTCCCCTTTAGTCCATAAACTTATCCACTAACCTCTTAAACACCATCAAACTTGGCGCATCTACAACTGCAGCAGGCAGGGCATTCCATACCCTTACCACCCTCTGGGTAAAGAACCTACCTCTGACATCCGTCCTATAACTACCACCCTTAATTTAAAGCTATGTCCCCTCGTGCTAGCTTTCTCCATCCTAGGAAAAAGGCTATCACTGTCCACCCTATCTAAACCTCTAATCATCTTATATGTTTCAATAAGGTCTCCTCTTAGCCGCCTTCTTTCTAACGAAAACAACCTCACATCCCTCAGCCTCTCTTCATAAGACCTGCCCTCCATACCAGGCAACATCCTGGTAAACCTCCTCTGTATCCTCTCCAATACCTCCACATCTTTCTTATAATGTGGGGACCAGAACTGTACACAATACTCCAAGTGCGGCCGCACTAGAGTTTTAAGAGTTCTACCATTAGCCCTGTACTCTACACATTTGTTATTCCTGCCAAAGTGAATTACCTCACTTTTCCGCATTAAACTCCATTTGCCACCTCTCGGCCCAGCTCTGCAACTTGTCCAAGTCTCTCTGCAAACTATAACACCCCTCTTCACTATCTACCACTCCTCCGACTTTGGTGTCATCCGCAAATTTACTAATCCATCCTTCAATACCCTCATCCAGATCATTTATAAAAATTACAAACAGCAGGGGCCCCAAAACAGATCCCTGAGGTACACCACTTGTAACCAAACTCCACGATGAATAACTTCCATCAACCTCTGTCTTCTATCAGCTAGCCAATTCCTAATCCAATTAGCTAAATCAAAGTTTTGGTAGATCTAATACAGGGAAGAGCTATAGAATAAATGGCAGAACCATTAGAAGTATAGACACACAGAGGGATCTGGTGTGCAAGTCCACAGATCCTTAAAGGTGCAAGGTCACAGATACAGGCTGTGAGGTGGTAGATTTAAAACTGAGATAAGGAGGAATTACTCGTAGAGGGTGGTAAATTTGTGGAATTCATGCCCCAAAGATATAGAATCTGAATCATTGAATAGTTTCAAGAGGAGATAGATATATTTCTAATAAAAATGGGAAAGAGGGATTTGGGGAACAGGTGGGAAGGTGGATTTGAGACCAGGGAGAGATCAGTCATGATCTGATTGGATGGTGGAGCAGGCTTGAAGGGCCAAATTTGCTGATTTCTGCTCCTAATCCCTATGTTCCTATGTACAAAACTGTGCTTTGGGATATATTATATCCATTCAAGAGGAGATCTTGGTTTAACTTCACCTCTACACTCAGTACTGCACTGGAGTGTCAGCCTTATCTTTTTGTGTTCAAGTCTCTAGAATGAGAATTGAATCCACAGCTATTTAAGTCTGAGGCAAGAATTTATTTAAGTTCATATGCTCTTGGATGAGATTCATAGGCCTTAACTCTGGTTGATTGTTACTTATCCTTCACTAGAATGAGTGGAGCAGGGGTGATTATTATTTAAATCTTCGTGCTCTCACTTCAATTTTGGTTGAGATCAAGTCACTGAGGATCAAACCTGCAGTTCCCTGGTTGTATATCCCCACAAATTAACTCAACTCTGTGTTTCAAGATTGCACACATTCTGCTTTTTTGAGAAGAACAGCAACATAATAATTGTGTGTACTGTACAGAACTGACTAAGATTATTTTATTTTACAGATTCACTGGCCTGGAACCAAAGAAAGAATTGAAATGTGCAAATTAACAGGGAAACATCCATTTGTAAGTATCAGTTATTTTATTATGTTAACTTTTCATTGGAAGAAAGATTGCTATGCACTGTTGTACTTCTGGTATGAATTTTTTGATTGGGTAATTGACATTTAAATAACCAATGACATAATCAGACAGATTGATGGGATATTCCATATCTAAGTTGTGGGTCCTCAGTACATTTCGGGGCTTGGATTACAGAGGCTGTATTACTCAGTGCAGATCCCAGAATGTGTGGATCATTACTCATTGAGAGAGAAGACATTTATACTTATGATGGTCAACAAGGTATGATGTTGGCTAAGTGCAGCAGTAACTGAAAATTTTTGATTTGATTTGATTTATTATTGGCACATTACTAACATACAGAGAAAAGTATTCTTTCTTGAGCGCTATACAGACAAAACATACCGTCCATAAGGAAGGAAATGAGAGAGTGCAGAACGTAGTGTTACAGTCATAGCTAGAGTGTAGAGAAAGATCAGCTTAATGAAAGATAGGTCCATTCAAAAGTCTGATAGCAGCAGGGAAGAAGCTGTTCTTGAGTCGGTTGGTATGTGACCTCAGACTTTTGTATCTTTTTCCCAAAGGAAGAAGGTGGAAGAGAGAACGTATGGGGTGCGTGGAGTTCTTAATTATGCTGGCTACTTTGCCAAGGCAGCAGGAAGTGTAGACAGGGTCAACGGGCCGGAGGCTGGTTTATGAGATGGATTGGGCTACATTCATGACCTTTATCATGAAGATATTTGTGGTGCGAAATATAACATTGTGAATGTTGGAAATCTAAGATAACAGTTGAAAATGGTTAAAGAAGGAGATCAGTCAGTGTCTTAGAACAGGAAAGCTGTTTAACTTATCAGAAATAAAACATTATCAGAATATATTTCTTTTGTGCTCTCATATTTCTGGGCAGACCATATGGAAGTATGTCCATAGACTTCGATTGACATGGACTTGAATGAGAAGATGTGTTTTGAATGTTTGTTCTGTAGTTGTACAATTTCTGGAATACTATTGAACGAGTGTAACATTTCAATATCCCGACCAATTATAGTTCTGTCTCAACTCCAGCACTGCCTGAGATATTGTTTCCTGCTAAATTACTCAGATATAATCAATCAAATAACTGTTGTAGGAAAGTTATTGGAATCTATAATTAAGGACAACATAATTAAGCACATAAAGAAATTTGAGCTGATTAGAGAGAGCCAGCATGAATTTGTAAAGTGGTAGATCATTTCCAATAAACACAGTGGATTGTTGAGAAAGTCACTAAATTAATGAATGGGGAATATCTATGGAAATAACAGTTTATGTGGATCCTTATTGAAAATATTCACTAAGGTTCCACATAAATTTATTTAACATTAAAGCTCATGAAATTAAGGACAATTATTGAGCTGGCTAGGAGATTGATAGCAGACTGAAAGTAAGGTAGCTACTGAATTATAATAAAGCGTCCCACAATAATCACCACTGGGCCCTCAACAGTTCACTGTATTTATTTATGAGTTAGTTAACGCAATAGAAGCCTCCTGTACAAGGTTAGCTGGTGACACAGTTGCTGCTGATATTAGCAGTTGAGGCTACCTCACTGAATGTTTTTAAGGCAAGGATAGGTAAATTTTTAAACAGTATAAGCATTAAGAGCAGGTGGATAAGTGGAGTTGAGTCCATGAAAAGATCAGCCATGATCTTATTGAATAGCGGAGCAGGCTTGAGGGGCCAGATAGCTGACTCCTGCTCCTAGTTCTTATGACACAAAGATTGATGACAGAGTAAATATTGTGGTAAATATTGGGACCATAAAGTTACAAAGAGACAGTGATAGATTAAGTAATTGGACAGAACTATGACAGAGAGAATTCATAGAACATAGAACATTACAGCGCAGAACAGGCCCTTCGGCCCTCGATGTTGCGCCGACCAATTAGGAACAAGCAGTGACCCTATAACCTAAACCACTCCCCTTTCATCCATAAACTTATCTACTAACCTCTTAAACGCCACCAAACTTGGCGCATCTACAACTGACGCAGGCAAGGCATTCCATACCCTTACCACCCTCTGGGTAAAGAACCAGAGTATTCAATGTAGGTAAACATAAGATCACCTGTTCAACTAGAAAAATGACAGATCCCATTATTTCAAATGAGTGAAAAGCTAGTTACAGTGCTGCTTCAAAGAGATTTACACACTATGGGCCTGATTTTACCATTTTCATTCGAAGTGTTGAATCTGGGCACAATTCAGATCCAACTTGGAAATCTGCTTTCAGGTGCCCCATACACACTCAGCCTGACAAAACCTCACTGGGTTCCACTTGCACTGTGGGTGGAGCTTAGCGTGACTGAAATGATTGGAGCTCTGAACTGCACATGTGCAGTTAGAAAAAAAATTCGAAAAGTGCGCCCATGTCAGATAGCTTCCAGCCCACAGAAAGTAGAGAAAGCGGCCCAGGGCGAAAAGCGGGAGAATTCCGGCACACATCCACAGAGGTGGTAATTGTCACTCGACGAGTCATCCAGATCTGGGGCGAATGCTCAAATCTTATCAGGGTTGCTGGTAGAATTGAAGTTCAATTCATATCGCTGGAATATAACGTTAATCGTGTAATGGTAACCACGATAACAATCATCAATTGTTTTAAAGACTCATCTAATTCACTAATGCCTTTCAGCGAAGGAAATCTTCCAGCCTTACTTGGTCTGACCTGCATGTGACCAGACCCACAACAATGTGATTGATTCCTTTTCTGAAATAACTGAGCAAACCTCTCAGTTCAAGGACAATTAGTGATGGACAACAAATGCTGGCCTCACATCAAATGTGGCACCTACACCCCATGAAAGAATAAAGATCACTAAAATGTTGTGTTCAGGGGTCAAAATATAATAATCAAAAAGACTTCTGGAGTTTTAGCCTTCATAAAGGTAGAAGTATAATGTTAGGAGGAAGTAAGTTTTCTACAACTATATAAAATCCTGATTAGACTACAAATGGAATACTGTGTACAGTTCTCTAGCCACACTTTAGAAAGAAAATATTGGCCTTGGAAGGTGTGCATTGGACAGTCATTATTTCAATTATTCATGGAGTGTGGTGATATATATTGCTGACTCGAAACTGCTATAATGCCTGCTTTACCACAATCAGATGGTTTGCTGAGCCACTTCAGAGAGCAAGTAAAAGTCAACTACATTACTGGGATCTGAAGTTATATAGAGGCCCAGTCAAGAAGAGGTTGGAAAGTTCCCTTTTCTCGGAGACATCAACGATCCAGATGGGATTTTCCAACAATTCAGTAGTTCCATTGTTACCATTCTCAATATTAGCTTTCATTCCCAATTTATTTGGTAGCTGAGTTTAAATTCCCTGTCTGCCATGATAGGATTTGAACTCACGTTACCAGTTCATTAATCCAGGCCCCTGGATCGCTAGGCTAATGACAGAATTACTGTGTTACTTGCAAAAATGTTACCAGTTGCTCCAAGGTTTAAATTATGAGGAGCGACTACATAAAAAACATGTGTTCTGTAAGGGTCAAAGGGTGAGTTGATTGAGGTTTTTAAGATTTAATAGGGTTAATATTAGAGAAACATTTCCCACTGGTGGAAGAGTCTCAAATTATGAGTATACCCTTAAACTCTTCCCAACAGAGAGCAGTAAGTGGTGGAGATCAGTTCATAATTTTAAACCTGTGATAAGTAGAGTTGTTGCTAGCTAAGAATATTAAAGTATATCGAATCAAGAGAATAAGTAAAGGCAGGTTGCAGATTTGTTTGGAATAAGTCAGAGGGGCTGAATGGCCTACTCCTGTTCCAACACTTTCTGTTGAAAAACAACATGGTAACATGTGTAATGTAATAATTGGATGATCTGGGTGGTGTGGCCCAGTTAGATGCTAAATGTCGTGTGCTTACACTTTAATAGTGACTTTGTTTCTCATGTAAGATCTGCTAAAGGGGACTTCTATTGGAAAGAATGTGTCTGGGATAAAAAGAACCATTGTAACTTGTTTAAAATGAAAATGAACATTAGCTTTGGCAAAAAGGAGTTGTGTCAAAGGTTTCCCAGGACCCCACATCAAATTACATAGCTACAAAATCCCATTCAGAAAGGTTGACTTTGTGACACACTATATGGTGAATGTAACCTCTTGCTGCTAGGTGCTAGGGGTCACATTAATGAAACACGTTTTTTGGCAGTTTCAGCCAAGCCCCCTGTTGACACAAGCCCAGAGGGCAGGCTTCTGAAATGGGGGTTGAGGTTTCATTGTAGAATAATTTGCATGGGGGCCCTAGTTAGTAGATTTCATCATTCTGGCCTCGAGGACTGTTCTGTCATCACATTTATAATAATGGCAGTAATTCATTTTATTTAAGCGTATTAAACCGAATGTTCCATAGATATATTCTCCCTCACCCTGAGGTGAAGATCAATTCAATGATTTTGCTACATTATGCTATCCCAGCTTGGAATTTTAGGAGCTCTTAATAAATAAACCGCTGTTTGTATTCTGTTAACAATTGACGACAATACTATTAAAAAAATAAATTCATGACATAAAATTCCATCTAGACTCAATCTACATTATAATTATGCAGAACTCTGTTGTAGAATGTGGCAATTAATAATTATCTTCTGAATCAATTTTTTTTCACTACGTACTAAGAAAATTGAAATTGTGAAATTTAAGAAAAAAAAGCTCATTTATTACCGTGAATGGATAAAATATATTGCTAACAATGCTGAATGTAAGGTGGCCCCATCCTCATTGTATTGTGCTAAGATCTGAAAGTTAAAATCCAGTACTAAATGTAAGTGCTTTTGATGTCGACTTTGAGGCATTGTTTATAATGAATGTAGAAGCAAATTACAGTGACCACAACAATCTTATCAAACATGAAGAAATAATCAATACAGACCATAGGGCCTGACAAATTTTCAACACCTATACCATTACAATATTTATTGCAAATATTTCCGAAAGTATAACAGCCTTACCAGTGCTTTGGTGATATGTTTTTCTTTGAGGGTTGATTTTGGTAATTTCTTGTTTAAAATAATACCTGGATTAAGTCTGTCTTTACGGCTCACCCAGTCTATGTAGTCTGTGTCTGAAGCTAAACTGATTAAAAAGAACAACACAAAAGACTCTAGTTTCCTCAGCCCTTCACATCCGTCTGTAATGAATTTATTTATTGATCCTTTGCTTTACAATTTATTTAACTCCATGGCAATTTGGTCACATAATCAGTTACTGGAAACGAGCAGGTTTTTGCAAGAAAGTACCTTGCGAAGGAAACTAGAATAGAATAGAATCTCTACAGTGCAGAAGGAGGCCATTTGACCCATCAAGTCTGCACCGACCACAATCCCACCCATTCTCTATTCCATTTCCCAACATATTTACTCACTAATCCCTCCAACCTACATATCTCAGAACACTAAGAGGTAATTTAGCATGACCAATCAACCTAACCCACACATATTTGGACTGTGGAAGGAAACCAGAACAAACCCACGCAGACATGAAGAGAGTGTGCAAACTCTACACAGACAGTGACCCAAGCCGGGAATTGAACCCAGGTCCTTGGAGCTGTGAAACAGCAGTGCTGACCATTGTGCTACCTTGCCACCCAGAAACTAGTTCTGAAAGGGACCATTTTGGAACATAAACCACAGTTTTTATTTTTTTTCCCAGAAGTACATGTGCCATCACATAGTACAGTTCTCAATTATGAAATCTCATAATTTTTTGTTATTGCTTAAGATGGTTTTGGGAGTGTGTTTGAATTGGTCCTCAAACCTGAATAGTAGGATAGACTGATTGACCACTTTTCTAAGAAAATTCTAAGAAAGCTTGTCATGCTAAAGGACTTTCATCAAGAGCCAGAAAACGTGAATCCCAGATCCAAGCAGCACTGTAGCTCAGAACTGAAAAAGAGTCACATTGGGCTATCTGTGCAGACGCTGCCAGATCTGTTGAATTATCCCATCACTTACTGTTCCTATTATAGCACGATGACCCAGCTTGTTTTACCCCCACATCAACATTTTCAATTTTACCCTTCAAAACATGTTCCATTCCTTCACAATTATCAAACACCAGACCTCATGCAGAAATCAGAGTGTGTGGATACTGAAGGATGCTGATATGCTGCAAACACAAAGCTTGGTAACATTCTAGTGCTTCACGTTGCTAATCCTGAGACTAAGATAAAATAACCCATGTATCCTCCTTTCCCTGACTGCCGCATCACACCCGACTACATCCGCCCAACCCCGAAACAGGGTAATTTGAGAATCTCTACGATAGTGAATAACTCTAACAGCCATGGGTTTATATTTCTGCTGTTGAATATATTTTCTTTTGTAATTCTCCATGGGATGTCACAGTCTTTAATTGTTTTAATTTTTTAAAGGATATCGTGACTGATGCAAACAAATCTGCCCAGAAGTTTGCAGCGAAGGTTACAAAACACAGCAAAGAATTTACTGCAGAGCTCTGTAGGGACTATACACAGAGGAGCAATGATCAATAAAGTCAGAACCTAACACTGTGAATCTATTCCTTTCATGCCTATGCTAATGGTTCTTTCTGTTCCCTGAACAGAGAGAGTGTGCAAATTTCATCAGGGTCCTTCATAATTATAACAAGACCCATGCGTACGTCTGTGGCACTGGAGCCTTCCATCCGATGTGTGCCTTTATTGAGCTGGGACCCCGGGCAGAGGTAATGTAATTTTAGCTACTGTTATAAGTGGTGCATGGCAGGGAAAGCAGTAAATGGAATGAATATCATCCATCATCTCCCTTCAAAGGGATTTTCACAACACTTTGTTGATATTTTACATAGATGATGCACACTTAATACAAAGAAATTCATTCATTCAAAACATATTTCTGAACGGTAATCTTTATTTTTTATCAGGAGCCTGTATTTCGACTGGACCCTCACAGTCTTGAGTCTGGAAGATTGAAATGTCCCTTTGACCCTCAGCAACCTTTTGCTTCAGTGTTAACAGGTAAAAAACAACATTGTTCCCAAACCTAATGAAGTGAGAGTTCCATGGGCTGGAACATAGCAGCCAAGTGTCATTTACGCTTTCACTCTGATTCTTGTGTAAGAGCAGAGTTCCAATTATTTGTCAGAATTAATATCTTTGTAATTATGATCTGGGGAATACAACCAGTATATATCGTTAACATTTCAAGATTTGAGCAAAATGGTTTTTATAAGGTTTGTAATGTAAGGATTTTATATACAGTAAAAATTGTTACAATATATTTTGTAATGGAAGTTGGAAATTTTGAATGTCAAATTTAAAACTTGACTGTGATGGGTTTGAAACTCACATATCTGCATCTTTAATTGCATTTCTCAGGAATAGAGCCTGTCCTTGATGCTCAGGTGGGAAGGGGGAAGAAAAGAACAGGATTGGTGATTAGGGATTCCATAGTTAAGAGGACAGATAGGACAGTCTGTGGGAACAAGTGAGACTCTCGGTGGGTATGTTGCCTCCCAGGTGCCAGGGTCCGTGATGTCTCAGATCGAGTGTTTGAGATCCTTAAGGGGAAGGAGAACCAGCCCCAACTCGTGGTTTGTGTAGGTACCCATGACATTGGTAGGATAAGGGATGGGGATATAAAACAGAAATTCAGGGAGTCAGTGTGGAAGTTTAGGGCTAAAACAAAGTTCATTTATTAGTGTCACAACTACGGTTGTATTAATATTGCAGTGAAGTTAGTGTGAAAATCCTCTAGTCACCAGACTCTGGTGTCTGTTCACGTACACTGAGGGAGAATTTAGCATAGCCAATGCACCTAACCAGTAGGTTATCGGAATGTTGAAATATTGCTCCCCATAACATATAATTCATAAGAGCTCCAATGATAACTATCTCATAGAAGAATCTCATCGAATCCTGACAATGTAGAAGGAGGCCCATCGAGTGTACACTGACCACAATCTCACCCAGGCCCTATCCCGTAACCCCACATATTTACTCTGCTGATCCATTGACTCTAAGGGGCAATTTTAACATGGCCAATCAACCTAACCTGCACATCTTTGGACTGTGGGAGGAAAACAGAGCACCCAGAGGAAACCCATGCAGACACGGGGAGAACATGCAAATTCCATAAAGACAGTGACCCAATGTTGGAGTTGAACCTAGGTCCCTGGCACTGTGAGGCAGCAGTGCTAACCACTGTGCCATTGTGCTGCCCACTATAATATCTGAGATGTTTCTTTTCTGTCTCATTGTCCTGACTAACAAAGATGATGCTTTCCTTTTCATTACTTTATTTTGTGATACAGGAACTGTTAAATGTGCTTAAGCATGTGACCTCCAGATGTGAATGAACCTGAGATTAATAAATAATTAATTTATATTAAAGAAATAAATAAGATGAGGACCCCTGTAAGATGGAGTTTTATCACAAAGCTTTTTAATGAGTTTCAATAGTCGTGCTGAATTCTATCTGTAGAAAACATTGACATCTGATATTGGTGAATCAGTGTGAACCCATTTCTCCCAGTGTTTAATGAGACCCTCACCCCTTGGAAGTAGTGATTCTATATTCTGAAAACAATTTATTCGAGGCTATACTTTTATCCAAATATAACGAACAACATGATTTCTAATCTTTGCACCATAGATTGTAAGAATGCCAAAGAAATTTCACTCACAAATCTTTTTGACTATGATGTCTAAGATTTTTTTGTCTTTGAATATGTTGTGAAAAACATTAAGAGATCCACACTGTCAGTTGTTGTGAAAGAAAAGCGATTCTTCAGAGGATGGGCAGAACAATCGAAGCTGCGGTCAGATGAAGTTTCCAATACATTTGGGTGGAATTTGTTATAAATTTATAAACAGGTAAACCAGTGTTACTGACAGAGGGGAGGGATCTTGCTGTTTGCTGGTAGAAGTAGCTTTAATCAGCCTTGTGAATGAATAAAACCCCAGGGCTTTATCCATCAACGTAGTTACAGAGACGGTTCAGAATTGCAAAACAGTAAAACACACAGTGATCTTCAATAACATTAAAAGCAGTGGAAGTGACACAAGAAGAATGTGCAGAACTCGAGGTTTCTTTTCTTACTGTTGTCCAATGCTTTTTGTTTTAATGCACTTGTGAAAGCAACAAGATCAGAAATCATGAAAGGAAATGAACTCTCAACATTTTAGTAAAATAGGACAATACACATCCATGATAGGTTCATTCATTAACATGTTTATTCACATTTTGGATATTGACTGTAATCATCAAGGAAGAAATTGTGAGACATCTGGATATAAATTGTCCCATTGATAAGACACAACATGGGCTCGTGAAGGCCAAGGTCATGTTTGAAAAATTTTGTAGTATTCTTTGAGAACATTACATGCACAGTGGGCAATGGGGAACCTCTGGATGTGGTGTATCTGGACTTTCAGAAGGCATTTGACAAGGTTCTGCACCAAAGACTGCTACATAAGATAAAGATGCATGGTGTTATGGGTAATGTATTGGCATGGATAGAGGATTGGTTAACTAACAGAAAGCAACAATTGCGGGTAAATGAGTTTGTATTTCTGGTTAGAGATCAGTGCCTAGTGGTGTGCCTTTGGGATCAGTGTTGGCACCGCTATTGTTTGCAATTTACATCGATGATTTGAAGTTGGGGACCAAGTGTAGTGTGTCAAAATTTGCAGATGACATTAAGGTAGGTGGAAGAGCAAAGTATGTGAAGGATTCTGAGTCTGCAAAAGGAAAGAGATAACTTAAGTGAGTGGGCGAAGGTCTGGCAAATGTAGTGCAATGTTGGTAAATGTGAGGTCATCCATGTTGGTAGGAATAATGGCAAAAAGGACTATTATTTAAATGGTAAAAAATTGCTCCATGTTGCTGTGCAGAGGGATATTGGTGTCCTTTGCAGGAATCTCAAGAAGTTGGTTTGCAGGTGCAGCAAGTAATTAAGAAGGTAAATGAAGTTTATTGTTAAAGGGATGAAGTTTAAAAACAGCGAGGTTATGTTGAAGCTGTATAAGGTGCTGGTGAGGCCACACCTGGAGTATTGTGTACAGTTTTGGTCTCCTTACATGAGGAAGGATGTACTGGCACTGGAGGGGGTGCAGACAAGATTCACTAGGTTCATTCTGGAGTTGATAGAATTGGCTTATAACGAGAGACTGATTCAACTGGGGCTATATTCATTGGAATTCAAAAAAATAAGGGGAGATCTTATAGGAATATATAAGATTATGGAGGGAGTAGGTAAGATAGAAGTAAGGAAATTGTTTCTACTGGCGGGTGAAACTAGAACTTGTGGGCATGACCTCAAAATAAAGGGGAACAGATTTAGGACTGAGTTGAGGAGGAACTTCTGCACACAAATAGTTGTGAATCTGTGGAATTCCCTGAGCAGTGAAGCAGTTGAGAGTACTTCATTGAATGTTTTTAAGGCAAGATAGATAAATTGCTGAACAGTAAAGGAATTAAGAGTTATGGTGAGCGGGCAGGATAAGTGGAGCTAAGTCCATGAAAAGATTAGCCATGATCTTATTGAATGGTGGAGCAGGCTCAAGGGACCAGATGGTCTACTCCCTGCTCCTAGTGCTTATGTTGTTATTATGTTTTATGTAAAGCTTGGTCTTCCTTGGATTGTAGTTTGGGTTAGGTCCCAGAGCTGCCTGTCAGTGGTATTGACTATCACGTGTGAAAAATAAAACAAAAATATCAGGATGAAACATTGTTAGCAACAGGGTGCATTAAACATAGGAACATAAACACTAGGAGCAAGAGTCAGCATCTGGCCCCTTGAGCCTGCTCTGCTATTCAATAAGATCATGGTTGATCTTTTTTGTGGACTCAGCTCCACTTACCCGCCCACTCACCATAACCCTTAATTCCTTTACTGTTCAAAAATCTATTTATAAGAGCATTGGTTGATAGTCAAATCCATTAATAAATAAGCAAAAACAGAATTTCAAAAGTGGGTAACAATGTTCACGATGGGAATGACGGAGAGCATTGGGCATTAATTAGATTAATATTTACATCTATAATCGATGTAGATTATGGCCTTGACTTTAGCTAGCAGTAATGGGTTGTACGAAATTCCTTTTGTAATTTAGGTTGGACTGGGGACAAGAGTGAAGTTTCAGGAAATTGTTCACTGGGATGAAGGGATTGTCCTGCAATGAGAGATACATCGTTATCCACTTTTGAAATTCTGTTTTTGCTTATTTATCAATGGATCTGACTATCAACCAATTTGCACCTTCTGTTCATTTTACTCTTCCATGATGGAAGGTCAGAAGGAAGCCCATTCAACACTAGTGATTGCTTTATCAGCTAGGCCACTGAAAATAGCAAAGAATTGGAAATCATGGAAGTGTATCTCAGGGGCTAATAGACAGGAACATGCTGATGCAAGCATAAAGAACACCTGTTGGAGATCACAGTCAGCCATCAACATGTGATGAGTATATGTTATGGCATTTGTTGGACTGAAATACTCTTATTTCAGTATCTCTTCATGAAGGTTAAGTATTTTAAAAGATTTCATGAGTGTAAGGATCAGATAACAGTTAGTTACAGTTTCAAGTAGCACAGACCTTGAGGCAAGACATTGCATTCTGGGGAGGAAAGGTAGTCATCCCAAGAAAGCCTAGAACCAGAAGGGTTTTGCAAGTCGCTCCCATATTCACCTTGAAATCACTCAGTTTGGTAGTTTACTCTCTGATCAAAATATTTGCCACACAAATGACATTTATCGCTTTCTGAAGCTATGGCAGAATGCAGTTCAAATCCTTCTGTGTGATCCAGAAAGTGATTGTTCTCCAGGCCAGGCTATCCCTGAATATTTTTGATGCTACTCAGTGTAAAGGAAGTAGATGCTTGTCGGTGGGACCTCGGGTCTGTGTTGATTATGTGAAAAATGATCTAAAAGATGGAATGCAACACAATTCAAAATCTTTGCAATGATATAAAACTACATTCAGGATAGAGAAATCACTTCAACTACAGCTGGGTCATAATCCTGGGGGCATGGATGGCAGGCAGACTAATGATGGGTTGTTGTTTTCTTCAACTTGTTAGCAAGTCTACTGCATGTTGCACATGAGATGGTTTTGGTTATTGTCTGCAGGGAGTGAGACTTGTTTTACAGTAAGTGTCTGCAATGTTAACAACATGTTATAAAATATGAGCAATCTATTGCAGTATCTCCCACAACTGTAATAAGGTGACTTTTCCACTTCTCACACTGAGCAGAGACTGTTAAAAATAATTATTTGAATCCCAAACAGCATCCAGACAGAAATGGCTTCTATTAATTCACTCTTTCTGTGCTACAGTTGAATAGACGTGTGGGGATTGGAGCGGTTTTATGTCTGTGCGCTGTTACTAAACCAGCCTGTAGGCTTCATGTGCTGTCTTTCTCACCTCTCCTTCCCCACCTCTCCCAATACTGAACAGGACTCTCACCTTATTAAATTACAGAAAGCATATGATTTGAAAATATATTTTGCAGTCAGCACAATTATTTTGCAATAATTCCATAGTGTCCACAGGACATAACCAATTTGTTCAGAATTGTAAAACTCTAGAGAGGCCTCATTCCCTCTGTTGAATAAAGTATATTGATGCTCTTCAAATTTTTATTATACCTGGTGTAGGAAAGTTTAACATTGAAGATGGCTATAAAAGTATAGAACATTTCTCAATATTGCAGAACATCAATTCAACATTTAAAGTTTAGTCCAACCAAAGACAAAAGAATAATTCATGAATCATTTTTTACTTTTCCCTCTGAACTATGGACTCAGGCAGTTAGATTAAAATATTATGTTAACTTGCAGCTTTGATACAAAATAATTAATTTCTGATTCGAAAAACATGTCTAAGAAAATAATGGAAATATACAGATAGTGAGTTCAGCACACAGTCCAAATACTGTCAGTGCACACTGTCTCATTGCAATAACTTGTTCAATCATTAGTAACAACAGCTCTTCAACAAATTCAACCTTTGGTGCTAACTGCTAAAAACACCCTCAATAATCGAAAAAAATTGAGCTGAGGTTGTTGAAGACACCACAGAATTTGATGGGGAAATAACTGGCTATTTCAGGGACCATATTTCCTCAGAAGTTTATCAAGAGCATCATCTTTTCCCCGATAACATGGAGAATACTGAACACACGGTCAGGGTGGAATTTTCCATTCCCTGTGCAGAGTGCTGGTTGAGGTGAAAAAGTTGGTGTAGGGATCACCGCATACCCAGCCGACTTATTTCTCCAGATAATGCAGAACTTTGCAGAAAAATCTGGACACGTGTCCCACGCTGGTGGGGCAGAATAGGTCAAAAATCATAAGATCCATCCCCACTCTCTGCATGTCACGTCAGTAAGGGCGGGATTTCAAATGTGAGGAGATGAAGTGGCAGCAAAGCCCCCTAATTATATTGAAAATTACTGAAATGGAGTTTTTGACCCTCCTGGTGTGAATCTCACTGGCATCACTAGCATGGGGCAGAGAGAATCCAGAAGCAAAATATTGCTGGCAAGATTCTTATTTTCTGCATCTCGTGAAATTTTTCACCGCGTCACTGTTTTGCGCTAACGGTGAACATGGGTGCAAAATCTCAAATCCAACATTCTACTAAACAAGGTTTAAGTTTTAAATTTATTTAGTAGTGTCACAAGTAGACTTACATTAATACTGCAATGAAGTTTTCTGTGAAAATCTCCGAGTCGCCACACTCTGGTGTCTGTTTGGGTACATTGAGGGAGAATTTAGCATGGTCAATGCATGTCTTTCGACTGTGTGAAGAAACCAGAGAACCCAGAGGAAGTCCATGTAGACATGGGGAGAACATGCAAACTCCACACAGACAATGACCCAAGCTGGGAATTGAACCCAGATCCTTGGGCACTGTGAGGCAGCAGTGCTAACCACTGTGCCACACAATTGAGGCTACAGCAACAGCTAATAGATCAGCCTAACTGCAGGAGTGACAGCATCTAAAAAAGTCAACAAACTGTTCAATATCTAGCTAATTATCTGTCCCACTATCGATATACTAATCAATGATCTCGCTAATCTGACATAGAAGCAAAACCAATCAGCGGTCTGTCAGATACGGATTAAGCATGGCTAGCATTGCAGTCTATCTGCACATTTTCACAATGTGTTTTAGGATTATTGGATAATGATAAAAAGGAGAGTGTCTGAATGTTATTATTTCCCACTCCTGAACTGAGGATACTGACTGAATGTCTTTGTTATCAACTAATTCAGCACATCGTTGAGATTGAACAGGAACCTTGGTATTGTAGATAGTGGTACATTTATCCAACACAATTATTGTAAATTATTCTTGAAAATGACTTTCAGAAAATATGGTATTGTTTACTTCTTGCTTTCATGTTATTAGGGGAAGGAGATTGCTTTTTAAATTGCGTGTCTGCCAAATATTTTCCTCTTACAGTTCAACACGTTTCTGGTGAAATTATTAAAAAAAAATCACATTAATTGCAGTCTTTTTACACACTGACACACAGTAAACTCACACAGCCTGAGGGGGCCAGTTACTTTTATTTATTCTTTAATGGGATGTGGCTGTTGCTGGCAAAGGTAACATTTACTGCCATTTCTAATTGCCCTTGAACTGAGTGGTTTGTTGGGCCATTTCAGAAGGCAGTTAAGAATCCACCACAGTGCTATAGATTGGGAGTCACAAGTTGGTCAGACCACGTAAGGATGACATACGGCACCTCTCCTTTCTTTCTCTATGAATGGTATGCTTTGTCTGTAGAGCACTCAAGAAACAATACTTTTCACTATATACTAATACATGTGACAATAATAATCAATCAAAGAATGGCAGATGCTCTTCCTTAAAAAACATTATTGAATGAGCTTGGTTTTTACAACAAAAGAACTAGGAGCAGGAGTCGGCCATTCGGCCCCTCGAACCTGCTCCGCCATTCAATAAGATCATGGCTGATCTTTTCATGGACTCAGCTCCACTTACTCGCCCACTCACCATAACCCTTAATTTCTTTACTGTTCAAAAATTTATCTATCCTTGCCTTAAAAAACATTCAATGAGGTGGCCTCAACTGCTTCACTGGGTAGGGAATTCCACAGATTCACAACCCTTTGTGTGAAGAAGTTCCTCCTCAACTCAGTCCTAAATCTGCACCCCCTTATTTTGAGACCATGCCCCCAGTTCTAGTTTCTTCTACCTATGGAAAAACTTCTCTGCTTCTACCTTATCTATTCCCTTCTTAATCTTATATATTTCTATGAGATCTTCCTTCATTTTTCTGAATTCCAATGAGTATAGCTCTAGTCTACTCAGTCTCTCCTCGTAAGCCAACCCTTTCAGCTGCAGAATCAGCCTAGTGAATCTCCTCTGCACCCCCTCCAGAGCCAGTATATCCTTTCTCAAGTGAGGAGACCAAAACTATACACAGTACTCCAGGTGTGACTTCACCAGCACCTTATAAAGCTGCAACAAAACCTCACTATTTTTAAACTCGATCCCTCTAGCAATAAAGGACAAAATTCCATTTGCCTTCTTAATTATTTGCTGCACCTGCAAACTAACTCCTTGCAATTCTTGCACAAAGACACCCAGGTCCCTCTGCACAGCAACACGCTGCAATTTTTTAAGCAATTGATGATAATTACAGAGTCATCATTTTCAAGACATTTTTTTCCTGATTTTATTGAATTTAAATTTCACTGGCTATCATGCTGTGACTTGAACCCATGTCCTCAAAACTTTAGGCTAGGCCTCTGGATTCTAGTCCAGTGACATTAACACAATCCTACCATCTTTCCTTAACTATTGAAGGCTGGACCTGTGGGATATGTGGAGCATGAATCTACATCTCCCCACTAGAAGAGATAGCAAATACTTTCTGCACAATGTGTTGTGAAGCTTGAAGTTCACATCTTAGAATCATAGAAACCCTACAGTGCAGAAAGAGGCCATTTGGCCCATCGAATCTGTACTGACTACAATCCCAATCAGGCCCTGCCCCTGTATTCCTACATGTTTATCCACTAATCCCTCTAACCTATGCATCTCAGGACACTAAAGCACAAATTTAGCATGGCCAATCAACCTAGCCTGCATACATTTGGACTGATTACTTTTGCTGAATACAGGAACCAGGTACAGGTCCGAAAGTTTGGGAATATTTGGAAATATTTTGAACATTTATTTGATCAACTCCCACATGCTTCCTGCAGAACAACTTTTATCAACTTTTTTTATTGGACATCTGGAGGGGAATGGGGTGGGAGAGAAGATAAACATATCTACTTATTATCTACCTTATTATCTTTAAATGTTAACATTGATAATATTTCTTGAGCATCAAAACATTTATTCCATGTTTGAAATTTCTGCTGCTAAGTATGAATTTCAGCTGATTCCAAGGCATGCAGGGCTGAAGGGCGACCAGGTATTAATAGAATGCTAACAACTGCATCTTGAGAAAGGGCAGTGCAGGATGGGCCATGGTCGTTGCATGTTTGTCAGTTGGGTAAATAGTAATTAGTTTGTTCATCTTTCAATGTGACATCGACCTACAGGAACATACCATCGATATACTAGTCTGATGGTGAGGCCCAAGTTCCGACTGATGGCCACTGTAAACAGTCCCATTAAGGGGCAGTTTGAGGAAGCTAGAATATTGATGACCACTTCATTTGTTTGGCTAAAGTTCAAGTGTTTGAAAAGAAGATGTCTTGCCCCCAAAGAATCACTCTGTATGAGGCTATTTGAGCAGCTCCTGTTTTGATGTGTTACACTTTTTAACCACGTATTTCTTGAATAAGTCAAACCAGTGAAATGAGAATTTACTTCGTGTAAAGTAATATATTCCCTGAAATAACACTGTGATATTTGTTCTGAAAATATTTTCAAATAGAGCTTTACTTCAGTCCAAAATGTATTTTCTTTATAATAATTTTTTAAGAGAAAACATTTGGAAATATTTTAAAGTGTATCACATTAATAAGAATTTCCCAGTACTAACAAGAAGAGTGAGACCATGTAATTCAACGAGCTCTTTGATGTAACAGAACAAACAGCTGTTAGTGCTTTAAGGAAATATTTATTGCACAATTTACCCACTTCAGTTCACATCTGTGTAACACACTCACTGGGATCTCTGGCCACCCCACAGCGTATTTCTTGATGGCAGACCCTTGGCCCATGGTGGGATTGTCCAGTCCCATTACTGTCAATGGGATTTCCCTTTAATTCCACCCCAAGTCATCAAGAAGCCCACGATGAGAGCTCGCCATTGGCGACACTGGAAAATCTCATTGGTGTGAAGAGTGGAAAGAACGCATCCTGTGTGAATCATAGAAACCCTACTGTGCCGAAAGAGACCATTTAGCCCATTGAGTCTGCACCGATCACAATCCCACCCAGGCCCCGCACCCATATTCCTACATATTTACCCGCTAATCCCTCTAACTTACATATCTCAGGACACTAAGGCACAAATGTAGTGTGGCCAATCGACCTAGCCTGCATATCTTTGGACTCTGTCTAAACATTTCATGAACAATTGGTTACTTTTGCTGAATAGAGGAACCAGATACACGTCCTAAGGTTTGGAAATATTTTAAACACTTATTTGATCAGCTCCCACGTGCTTCCCACAGAGCAACATCACCTCCCACTTATCCAGACCGAATCCCATTTCTCACTCACAGCCCATCTGATCATGCCGTCTTTCTCACCCTGTAGTGTAAGGCTATCCTGTTCATTATTCTGTGAATTTACTGATCAGCCCTCCAACATGCAAGTTGAAATCATTTATATAAATTAGAAACAGCAAGGGCCCCGACACTGATCCCTGTGGGGTGCCACTGGATTCATCATCTGCACATTTTTGAACTGTTTTCTAATTGGCGAGACATGATGAGATGATTTCTCCTGTAACCTGATTGGATCTAATTTTTACTCATCTTTTATTTCCAGGAGAATATCTTTATGCTGGTACAGCTTCCGACTTTCACGGTAGGGATACTGCTTTCACCCGTTCACTGGGACCACCGTCTAACCACTATTACATACGGACAGATCTCTCTGAACATTACTGGCTCAATGGTACGGATTTACGACGACTTCTTTGTTTCTTTTTAAGTTATTGAATAAAGTTTAGTGAATGTCCAGTGAATGGTGTTGAGATTCAGACCATTTTTATATCACTTGTACTCGTTATTTTGACGCTGGTGAGTTTCTGAATGAATAAGCTGGCCAATGCCTCATTGCTTTGACTGGAAATATGTCTTCAGAAGCTATTGCTGTTCATGTGAGTCAGCTCCCATTCAGCAAATGCATTATTTAAGAACATTAAAACAACCTAGATAATAAATGTTGGCACTACACCAGTGCAAACATAATGTGATATCAGTTTATGAACTTAACGTGACCAAACATGTTGATAGAAGTTTTTGGCTGTGTTAGAGCAGGCAGTGAGAGTGGGAGAGTTTCCTAATCACTGCAGAAGGCAACGCTAACTCATTCCAGCATAATCATGGACCAAGCTAATGAAAATCCACGGTAACCAACACCCTCTTTGGTACCTGAAGGAGAAGGAGTTTATGATACACTTTAACACTAAGTGACAGCATAACATAGAGGCAGATAGATTATCTGGGAAGTATAAGACCACCTGTGGAATGTATTCTCAAACTATTCAACTTTCACACTTGTCAAAACAGATTTTGAAAGTGGATTTTTGTCAATTATATCAAATTAAAACTACTTTAATATTATGAGAGAAATGATGCAGCCTCCTACTGTATTAAATAATTCAGCATCTAGGATGTGGAACATTGGGTACATACCCAAGCATATCTACCACTGACCTCAGGTTAATGCATAGCAGATAACTATGGAGTGTTATAATGATGTAAAGACACCAATCGCTCATATGGGATTGTGCAACCGTATTGGTTTCTCCCCTAATTCTTGGTAAGGTGGGACATATTTATACAGATAGAAAGTTTGAGGATGTCAGCATCCAATGCCTGTGTGTGCCCATCTGTGTGTGTGTGCGTGTGTGTGTATGTGTGCGTGTGTGTGTCTGTGTCTACATGTGTGTGCGTGTCTGTGTGTGTGTCTGTCTATGTGTGTGTGTCTGTCTATGTGTGTGTGTCTGTCTGTGTGTGTCTGTCTGTGTGTGTCTGTCTGTGTGTGTGTGTGTGTGTGTGTGTGTGTGTGTTGTGTGTTGTCTGTCGTCTGTGTGCGTGTGTGTATTTGTATGTGTGTGTGTCTGTGTGTGTGTGTGTGTATTTGTATGTGTGTGTGTGTGTGTCTGTCTGTGTGCGTGTTGTATTTGTATGTGTGTGTGTGTCTGTGTGTGTGTGTGTATTTGTATGTGTGTGTGTGTGTGTGTCTGTGTGTGTGTCTGTCTGTGTGCGCGTTGTATTTGTATGTGTGTGTGTGTCTGTCTGTGTGCGTGTGTGTATTTGTATGTGTGTGTGTGCTCTGCTCCAGATTGAAACAAACCTAATGAAACTGAGCTAAGTCACCTGACACACTTCCCCGAAAGTGATCACAGCATGTTCAAGGAATTTACAGGTTCTTGGCCAACTCACAAACATGCCATCAAATTCCAGTGTGAGACTTGAACCCAGAGGCAGGGCCTTGACCCATCGCACCACAAACCTCTCACCCTTTTCTAAGTGATATTGAATATTTTAAACAAACACTGGGAGGAAAATGGGCAATGGAGGGGTCAGGGGGAGCAGAGACTGCATAAATCTTCAAAAAAATGCAACTTTGAAATCAAAAGGCCATCAATGATGCCTTTTCAAGTCTTTTGAATATAAAATGCCATTTGAGTTTGCCAATATACTGCTCAATATTTGTCTATACATTAAGCAACAACTTTTCATTTACAGAGGCCAAGTTTATTGGAGCATTTTCCATTCCGGACACGTACAACGCAGATGATGACAAGATATATTTTTTCTTTCGGGAAGCGACAGAGGACAGCAGCACCTCGGATAAGTCCATTTTCTCTAGGGTTGCACGGGTTTGTAAGGTAGGCAGAGCATTTTAACATTGGTAATTTATTGTGCATGTTAAATGAGAAGTTACTTGATTCTCACAATCTAGTTCATTCTGCTTAATTCTACAACTCATTAAATGACAGAAGTTCTAACTTTGCAAGCAGTTTTCTTCTCTTCTGCCTGAAGACAGTAACTCTTCCAGGTAACTGCAGAGACATTGGCAACTTTGACAAAGGATCATCTGGACTTGAAACGTCAGCGCTTTTCCCTCCTTACAGATGCTGTCAGACCCGCTGAGATTTTCCAGTTTTTTTTGTTTGGTAACAGATTCCTGGTACCTGAAGCAAACTCTGATGAGGCTAACAGTGAGTGCTGATAGGCTAGTGTTCATGGATTCAGATCAGGGCTGGTTAACACTTGGATAGTAATCTGGAATGCTGGCTGGGTTTCCCCTGCCCAGTTTGTGAACATTGAGAACAATCATAGCACACTCTGTTCCATCCCAAAGGGTGTTTCTTTACCCAAAGGGTGATTAGGGAGTGGAATGCCCTGCCTGCGGCAGTTGTAGATGCGCCAAGTTTGGTGGCGTTTAAGAGGTTAGTTGATAAGTATATGGAAGAGAAGGGAATGGTTTAGTTTGAAGGGTCATTGCTTTTTATATTGGTCGGAGCAACATCGAACGCCGAAGGGCCTGTTCTGTGCTGTAATGTTCTATGTTCTATGTTCTATCCCAGCATAACATCAGGTGGCTCAACATGGACCAGAGTTAACCCGAGTTTGTTCGAAAGCTGAAAACTCTATTCCTGTCCAATTTTCCTGTTTCTATGTTGATCAAGAACTCTTGGTTACGAGTCTATGAACAGTGTGATAAGAAGTATCTTACTTTGTAGTGCTTTCACTGAGTTTGCTGTTCACTTTGATACGCTACATATCATATTTCAGTTTTTATTTCTACAAAGTAGTTATTTTGTTGTGGGTTGCTGTGAAGCAAATCTTCATAAAAGCTGTATTTTCATCTTCGAAGCTTCTGAAGGTTGATGATGTGGGGGGAGGGGGATGGGGGGAGGTCATTAATTAAGCTCCCCGACATACACAGCCACAGATTTAGTAGAATGAATGATCTTGGACAATGGAAAAATAAGCCAGCCAGGGCTGTTACCATAGAAGAAAGAAACAAATATTTTTCATTTAAAGCATGTATTTTGAGTTTTGCAAAATGGATGTGTTTTGCTTTTGGTTACGTTTTGTGAAACTTCAATCAGTGACAAAATGCAGGGAGAGGGAAGGAACAATAGGTTGACTGAAAGCAATAATGCTATCAGCAGTAATCAGGAATAAGATGGCTCCCAATGCTAGCCTTATGAATAGAGTCATACAACTCCGAGAGATAACAGGTGGCGAGCAGACAAGAAGAATTTCTCAGGGTTGGACTACAGTCACATGGATTCAATTCGGTAGGAATCATTCTCTGTCTATATTGGTTTAGATTCCTTCATGTTTCTGAGTTTCAGAGATCCTTACTCCAACCATCACCTGTTCATGTTCACCTCAGTTTGGTCTAAATTCAAACCACAAATTAATTTGCATGTTCATCCCTTAACAGGACCTGACCCCAACATAAAAATGTACAAAAAAATTGCTTTGGAATTTGTTGGAGAGGATTTGCTGGAAGTTATGCTTCAATATTTCTATTAAGTTGAATATAACATTAAAATAACATATTTCCTTTATTATGTCCAGTTCCGTGTGCAAAATAATTTGAGGCAATCCAAGTGCACAGGATATACACAGGAAACTGGAAAAACATTTGTGCAGCTGTTCCATCCATCTGAAGCAGCACAATAAGGAAATCTGGCATGTAGACCAATAAAATAACCTGATCCACCCTTACACATTGGCTCCATCAACCACAGCAGTGTGTACTTGCCCCTCAAACACCAAGTCTCACAGTAAGTCTTCATTTATCTCATCCTGGAACACACACACACTCTCAGGACTTATACATTAACCCTGTAGAAATGATACAATGCATGCACAAAATTTAGTGTGTAACTGAATGTTCTATGTGCATCTACGGAATAAATTAATCAAAAAGTATACTGGAGTGGATTTTCTAGTTTTTGATGTGGTTGAGTGTTTTTTGAACAGAATAAGTGAGCGACACAGAGGTGAGCACTGCTGCTTCACAGCACCAGGCACCCGGGTTTGATTCCCGGCTTGTGTCACTGTCTGTATGGAGTTTGCACATCCTCCCCCTGTCTGTGTGGATTTTCTCTGGGTGCTCCGGTTTCCTCCCACAGTCTAAAGATGTGCGAGTTAGCCATGATAAATTGTCCACTAATGTCAGGGGGATTGGCAGGGTAAATATATCAGATTACAGGGATAAAGGTGAGGTCATTGTCGGTGCAGGCTCGATGGGCCAAGTGCCCTCTTCTACACTGTAGAGACTCTGAGATTCTATGAGTATACTTATTGGAAATGCATTGAAGAGTTTGGATAAACAACAGTATTGGTATTTAAACTCATAATGTTTCAAAGCTTATACAGCAGGCTAATAAAGCCATAACATGACTCATGACAGATCTTAGTGACACAGAACACGAAAACCAGGAAATAATAATATTCTGTGATGTTCCACATTGAGGGATCTGTGCTGTTTTGAGTGCCCAATTAGAGAAGAATAGAATCACCAGGAATGTATACAATGCAGCTTCACCAAGATCCAATTTCAAGAAGGAAATGATAGTTTTAACAAATTGAGATACTGAGAAAACTTTGTAGAACAAAAAGAAGGCAAAGAAGGGAGCTCACAGCCACTTTTAAAATCCTGCAGTGTTTTGGATTAGAGAGTCAATGACAAGCTTTTTTCAATTTAAAAGTTAACTTGAAGGAATGAAGAGGGAAGTTTGGAGTAATTATTGAAAGCAGTTATTCAGTGGAGTACAATCTGACACTACAACACTGGCAACTAGCAGATATGTGGAACAATTCCCAGAAATGTTGGGTGAGATTCTCTAGCCTCTCAGCCATGCTGGCAGGACATGGTACATTGTTTCCTAACGATGGGATTCTCTGGTCCCATCGTTGTCAATGGGAATTCCCACTGATGTCACCCCACGCTGGTGGGAAATCCACAGCTGAGGATGTGCTCCCAGTGAGAATGGAGAATCCTACCAGCATAAACGGCCAGAGAATTTGGGTCATCCTGTTTACAGGAAGCAAGACAAGTCCAAGCCAGTGAATCACTGCCCATTAGGATTGGTTTGGACTCTGTACCTCAGTTTTGACGAGATAAAATTTGGATGCTGATTCTACACCAATAGCTCTAATGTACAACCTGAAGCATCATAATGCCTCCGTTTGTTATAATATTCACTAATCAATTTACTTTGTGTTGTAAGTCCAATATATGCCCCTCAAACTAACTAATTGTATCAGGAGCCAGTTTCCAGTGCATCTCTCCATCAACTCCAATAAAAACAGTGACATTTTGATGAAGTTAAGTTTGGATTATCAAACGGTTATTGAAGATTCCCCTCCAAGCTACTCACCATCCTGACTTGGAAATATATCGTCATTCCTTTGCAGTCACTGGATCAAAATCTTGGAATTCCCTTCCTAATGCCATTGTGGGTCAACCCATAGAAAATAGATTGCAGCGATTCAAGAAGGCAGCTCATCACCACCTTCTCAAGGGCAACTAGAGACAAGCAATAAATACTGGCCAGCTAGAGACACCCATGTCCCATGAATGAATGAAAAAAAGAACAATCCAGGAGGTTAGAATGCAAAAACCTGCTATCACTGGGAGTGACAGAGATGTCTAACATAGATGCAGTTAAGGAAGAGCTAGATAAGTTCATGAGGGAGAAAGAAACAGCATTATATGGGTTCAGGGCAAATAAGCACCAAGTAGATTGATTAGTGAATATTCTAACAATCTCCGCATCATGACATTCAAGCTGCATGTAATTGGTGTCGAACCAGAACCCAGATTTAACCTTGTCAAAATTCCTCCCCTTGTACAGAGTTAAGTCAGTCAAGTGGCAAGAGACTTGTGTGCAACATAAATACTGACATAAAAGATTTGCGCCAACTGGTTTGTTTCTGTCCTGTAAATTCAATGTAATTCAAGGTAAGGCTTTATAAAACACTGGTTAGATCCTGACTGGAGTATCTGCTCAATTCTGGGCATCGCATTTTAGAAAGAATATCATAGTCTTGGAGAGAATGTAGAATCATAGAATCCCTACAGTGCAGGAGCAGCCATTGAGTCTGCTCCAACTCTCCAACAGACCATCTTATGAGTGGCACAATGGCAGAGTGGTTATCACTGCTGCCTCACTGTGCCAGAGACCCCCAGTTCAATTTCTGCCTTGGGTCTGTGTGGAGCTTGCACGTTCTCCCTGTGTCTGTGTGGGTTTCCTCCGGATGCTCTGGTTTTCTCCCACAGTCTGAAAGGCATGTTGGTTAGGCGGATTGGCCATACTAAATTCCCCCTCAGTATACCCGAATAGAAGACAGAGTGTGGCGACTAGGGGATTTTCGCAGTAACTTCATTGTGGTATTAATGGAAGCCTACTTATGACACGAATAAATAAATAAAAAAAATTATCCAGGCCAACTCCATCTGTGTAATTCCACTAATTCCCTTAACCTACATATCGTTGATACTAAGGGGCAATTTGTCATGCATGGTCAATCCACCTAACCTGCACGTCATTGGACTGGGAATGGAATCTGGAATCCAGAATTGAACTCGAAGGCGGACAAGGGGAGAACATGAGGACACCACACAGGCAATCACCCAAGACTGGAATCAAACCCGGGTCCCTGGTTGTGTGAGGCAGCAGCACTAACCGCTATGCCACCGTGCTTTTGATTTTTGATTTGATCTATTATTGTTGCATGTATTGGTATACTGTGGAAATGCTTCTTGTGAGTTATATAGACCAGGCATACCATTCATAGAGTACATAAGGGAGAAGCAAAGAAGAGAGTGCAGAATGTAGTGTGACAGTTTTAAGGTATTGAGAAAGACCAACTTAATATAAGGTGAGTCCATTCAAAAGTCTGATAGAAGAAACTGTTCTTGAATCAGTGGGTATGTGACCTCAGACTTTTGCATCTTTTTCCCTAGAGATGAAGATGGAAGAGAGGATGTCCAGTGTGTGTGGGGTACTTAATTATGCTGGCTGCTTTTCCAAGTTGGTGGGAATTGTAGGCGGAGTCCATAGATAGTAAGCTGGTTTGCGTGATGGATTGGGCTACATTCACAACCTTTTGTAGTTTCTTGTAGTCATGAGCTAAGCAGGAGTCATACCAAGCTGTGATACAACCAGAAAGGATACTTTCTATGTTGCATCTGTAAAAGGTGGTAAGAGTCATAGCCGATAAGCTAAATTTTCTTAGCCTCCTGAGAAAGTAGAATCATTGGTGGGCTTTCTTAACTATATCATTGGCATGGGGGGCACTAGAAAGATCAAGGCCTGGACAATCTGGCCACCTTGAAGCTCTTGGTTATGACTGTGATTAGTCATAGGTGTACAAGGAGTATAGTAAGGGGCTGAGGACACAGTCCTATGGGGCACCACTGTTGAGGATAATCACGGAGGAAGTGTTGTTGCCTATCCTTAATGATTATGGCCTATGGGTTAGGGAGTGTAGAATCCAGTTGTAGAGGGAGGAGCTGAACATTGGACTATGGAGTTTGGAGATGGGTTTTGTAGGAATGATGATATTGAAGGCTGAGCTGCAGTCAGTAATTACGAATCTGACGTAAATGTTTTTGTTATCTAGGTGTTCCAGGGTTGAGTCTAGGGCTGAGGAGACAGTGTCTGCTGTGGACCTGTTGCAGCAGTAGGTGAACTTAGTGGATCCAGGCAATCTAGGAGGCCAGAATTGACTAACATTTTGAAGTATTTCATAATGATGGATATCAGAGCTAAATATTTGCCGGAATTGAATAAAAGTTTTCAGTTACGCAGAGAGACTAGAAAATCTATCCAAAAAACAGAATGCTGTGAATGTTGGAAATCTGAAATAACAACATAAAACACCAGGAGTTCTCAACAGTTCGGGCAGCATCATTCACAGAATGATCTTCTAATAAAACGTCTTCCAGACTCGAAACGCTGGCTCTTGGTTCTCTTGCCACAGATACTGTCAGGTCTGCTGATATTGTCCAGCATTTTCTGTTTCTGTATCAGTTACATTAACTGTTTCTCTGTCTGTACATGCTGCTTAACCTGCTGAGAATTTCCAGAAAAGCTGTTGTTGTTCTCGCAATCGCAGAGAACGATTAGAGCAAGTTTAACAGAAGTGATTAAAATTCTGTAGGGTTTTGGATGAATGAGGAGAAATGGATTCAGTCCAAAGTCAAATTGGTCAGCGCATAACACAGATTTAAAATAATTAGCGAAGGTTCATTATGGATGTGAGGAAATACATGTCAGCTCCTAACTGTTACCAACTAGTTGGCATTTCCTAGAAGTGTATTTAAAGCAAATTTAATAACACCGTAAAAAAATTCCATAAATAAGGGAGAAATTTGCAATGCGGTGAGAACTGGAGTGGAGTTAATAGTATCTTCAAGGCATGCTTGTAATGAAGGAGGTATGGAAACAGATGGAGAGATTAGTAGATAAATGAATAAGAAGTGATGAAGTGACAGTTTCATTATTACTATAATTTTTATTCTGAGTGGGAAGGTTCCAGGGGAGGACTGGAGATGGTCAGAGGTCCAGAGTTTGTAATTTCTGGGGAGAGTGAGCTTGATCAGGAACTGTTTTAATGAACTGTGATTTTAAACAGTGAGCACTGCAGGTTAGTGAGGAAGAGTGTGTCGGATGAAATATTCCTCATTGAGGTGAGGAACAAGAAAATTCATTCTCACTCTCTGAGAAGCTGTGTTGGTGTCAGAGGTAGGTAAATGTGCCTCACAGCGAAACCACATGCCTGTTATCTTGTTTGAATTGTAAATCATGACCTTTAGATGTACTTAAAAATATGTTAGTGTTATTGCAATGTTTAAAACTTATTTGCAAGTTACTTTCTAAATCAAAGGGTGAAAATTGCGAACTTACTTCACACCAGTTCCCCTGGGATATTTTTTCAGGCTTTCATTTTTGTTTGAAGTGACTGAATATGTCAGTTTGAAATATTAAGTGTTTGAGGAAATCAATTTCCCCTGGTGCTGGCAGGCAGATGCTGGAGATCAACTTACACATCGTTAGACCAAAGCACAGGCAGGTTTTCCTAATGGGAAAGGCTTTTGTGTGGTGCGACACAAATGCTACCGAAGTACTTACCTGGTTGCAGCTAGTGCTTTGTTTTATTAATAAATTGTGAGCTCGTGCTGTGCCATCAGCTTAAATCAAACTAACTTAAAGCTTATCCTCACCAGAACAGACTGCAGTAGCTCGCACTCTGCACCTTGGCAAGTGGCTTAAAGAGGGACAACGTTAAAAATAGCCCATAATTTTGCAGGAGTAGTTCATTTGTCAGGAGTGAGGCCAGCTGAACAGTGAATACTTGAACTGTAAAAACATTGTGTTCAACGCAAAGACATTAATAGTCACAGAATTACAATCATCACAAATCTTCTTAACCAGACACAGAGTCTGTTAAGTAGCTCTTCCACTCTTTGCTGTAGCTGATGATCTAATGAAATATTGGAACTCAGCCTCTCTTCACGTCGAGATCGCTCCATTAGCTTCACTCCTAATTGTAGGACATTGCACACTTATTCAGTGACTCAGTAGGTAGAGGTGATGAGTGATTGTAGTGTTAATGCCATGATGATGGATTCATTAATGGGGCATTACCCAGCCACTTTCTCCCCATGATGAAAAAGGTACTGAGATTAGGAGAAGGTTGATAAGCAGTGTGCACTTTCCTGAAGATTTGAGTTTGTGTTGAACAGTCATCAAGCTCAGCACAATATCAGTAAACCAATTTACTCAGCAGAAGCTCCAATAGAAGACAGGCTGATTGGAAAGCGATGCGTTGTTATTTGTTCTTTAAACTGAAACTCTAAATCAGCCTGCATGTTCAAACTAAAGTCCCTGCTGGAGATAATGGCCGTGACACTTGGCTTCCCAGCATCTGATTCTCATACATTCAGGGGTTTTCTAAACACCCAACATGCTGACATGAAATGCACCATTTGCTGGATTAGTAATCTTCAAAAATGGTTATTAAAAAATGTCTCTGACTGAAACTTACACCTGGAACACAAGGCATGCAAGTGTGTGTGTGTGGGTGTGTGTGCATGTGCTGTGCGTGCATGTGTGCATTTGTGTGTGCTTGTGGTCACAGGAAAGGGTACAAGCTCCACCACCCTCAACATAACAAGCAGTAATGCCAGATGCAAAGTCAAATTGACACTGGAGCAAGGGGTAATGTACAATCCAATCGCAGGTTATGGGAAATACACCTGTATGCACCAGGTCCCAGCATCAAGATTCACCTCATAGTATACGGAGGATAGACACACCAAAGATGTAGCAACCACACATACAGGGCAGTTTTATGTTCCATCTATTTGGTCAGAACATAAAGCCACTTTTAGGGCATCAGAACAGCAGTGCATTGAAGTTCCTTCTACTTGATCCTGAAGTGCACACTCTACAACTTTAAGCCATAGAGATGACAGCATATCGCGAGCTCATCACCGTCACATCAATAGTAAACGACCAGTTGTACACCACATCAGAATTGCTGACTCAGTATCACCAATACTCTGTGCTCCAAGAAGAATATCAATAGTCATGAAGCAGAAAGTCATTAATGGGCTATGATAGATGGTGGCACAGGTATTATAACATCTTTCGATGAGGTCCAGATTGGGTTTCAGCAGTAGTGGCCAGATTTAAGAAAGATGTCACGGTCACGGTATGCATTGACCCACTGCAATTGAATAGAACACTGTTCAGACCAGTTGTCCTGAATGAAGACACTGGAACAGGAAACAGCAGATATGCCAAGGTGTTGATCATTTTAGGATGTGTATGTTCCAGTAGACCCTGTTAGTTGAGGAATTCTCAAAACTAACCACATTTGTGTCACCAATAGACAGATATTGCTTCCTTCACCTGCCCAATGGGATTGTCACAGGTGAAAGTCTCTCAGGCCCACTCTGTCAGGCCATTGTTGATGACATTCTGATCTGGGTCCATATTATACAAGCACGTGATGCATGCCTTTGTCTCTTCCTTGACAAAATCAGGATCTTCTAATTAAAGCTGAACCCTTAAAATGCAGATTGAGGGTCAACTCAACTCCTAATCTGTGCCATTTACCCACAGCCGGCGGTGTAAAGTCTGATCCAGACTGTACCACAGATGGCCATTCCCATGGATGAGCACATAGTCATTGGCATTTTGGCAATCAAGGTGCTGTCCTCTTGTTGAATTCAGGAATGTTTTTACAGGCGGACATCACATTGCAAGCAATTGCATGACATCATCACAAGGAGCTGGCGAGAGTCGTCAAGAGAGTTTCTCATTGAGCCCGACACATTCTCACCATCAGGAATAAACTGACCAGACAGGGTGGACTGATTCCGTAATGCCACCAATTCATTATCCCCACTGCCAATGGTCCATACATAGTTTTCTATTGCACACACATTTACATCTCATGCCACTGGATATCTCAAGGGAAAAGGAAGATGTAGATTGTGTGGTCACATGAGAACATAATGTCGCGATGACAAAATAGATCACATGGTAGGAGTGTGGGAGTTACTTGTCTCTGGAGCATGGGAAGAGGACAAGTGTTGTATGTAGCTGCTGAGCTCAGGAATAAACTAACTTTGTTGGAAATGTCTTGTTGGTGATTTAAAAACCCAAAACATTCTACAGGTACAACAGGAAAGTGACAGTGTTGCTGTTGTTTGCAGCAATGTGTATTTGGAAGATAGCCCATAACTTTCCCACATACATACAAGGAATTGCAGAAGTAAAGCTCTCAGTGATGAGTTGCTATGTTGCAGAGATAGGAAAGAAGCAGAACATTTAAAAATGGATTTATTATTAAAGTAACCAGAAAGTACGCAATTGAAGGATCGGACCCTGTGGGGCTGAGTGGGGAGTGGGGGGGAGAAAAAAACACTAAAAAATATTCTGCTCAGTTTTACTTCACATTTCCAGGAAAATGGCAATGTTTTGCTCTATAACTAATCTCATGATTCAGCTACTCATTGTTTCAACCAGTTCTGAAGTTTCATTAACTGCAATTAGAGCATTGGTGATAAATTTCTGAAAGAGGTTGACATTATATGTACTAAATTAATCTTGTAGCTCATATTCAAAGGCCTTCTGACTTCAAAAGGGGCCAAGCTATTGAGAAATGTGGTCATGTTGTGATTAATGCCATCTCCAGCCTGGACCCCAGTCTGAAAAGCACAGTTTATGTGAAATTCAGTGGAGTATTGAGAAAGCACAATTCATCACAATGTGTGAAGTGTTCAAGAAATGTGTATTTTAAGAGAAATTGATGGGAGAATTCAGCAATATAATTTGGAGCTCAGTACAAGGGGCTTTGATGTATGCTATGGATTTATAAAAGTAAATGAAATGTTTGGTGTATAAAGGACCTTGTTGGGTCAGTGGAGTATGCTGGAATCCTGTATTCTGTTGCTGCTCTTTCTAAATCTGTCCTTTACCTAATGTTAAAGCTTGGCAGTGGAAAATGACAGTGAAATCCTTCACTACCTCCCTATTTGCTGTGGTTCTGAGTGAATTTAGCATTTGCAGTTCTGATGATAGAAGCTATTATTATGTTAATAAAGGCCTTTTCAATTTGGAATTATTACATTCACTAACACATGGTATTTTTAGGATTTGATTGAAGGTTTGTGGTCTTTGTTTGTGGGTTCTAAATTTATACTTTCAGCTGTTATGCAATTTTGATAATTTTACGCTGGAATGATTTTTTTTTTAGTTTGTACAACAGGTGTTTGCAAAAGAAATGTTACTTTGTGAAGTGTCCTCACAATGATAACACAATGGCTAGACCCACATCTCCCTCTTCAACTCGCTTCTGTACAGGATCTTCACACTATTGAAAAGAGAGATTTGCTCACATCACCAGCTCTCTGGCAGATTGTCCATCAAGCCAGCCCAGAATCAGCAAGCCCAAATATCAATGGGAGAGAGGTTGATGCCTGGAGCAGAAGCGAGCTGTTTGAAAGGCCTGCGTTGGTGTTGTTTGCACCTGATTTTGTTAAATGTATGGACATGAATGCCTATCTCATCACCACATCTTCAGGGACCCAACTGAGCCACTTTGGATTTTGGCTTGCTCCAGATCATTTCTTTATAATATCAGTATGGTGTACTGTCTGAATGATAATTACAAAGAGTTTTCAATCAGAAATTTCATTGCAATCATGTAATGAAGACAGGTTTGTCATTTTGACACAATTTCTCCTGTTTGTTATATCAGGTCACTGACCCACTTATTAAAATTCTTTCAGGGATGTGGACCAGGATTCACTGCCCATCCCCCAATTACCCTTGAGAAAGTGGTGCTTGGCCCTGAACTATAGTCATCCATTTGGAGTCAGTATAAAATGAGTGAACAAGATTACTCATGAACACAATTATAAAATGAACTAAGGCAAGGACCCCCATTCGGACAATTTCTTGTTTTGTTTTTGTTCCAGATTCCTGGATATTTGGGATATTTTTAATAAGTCACTCTTGGATTGTAGGTATTTCTGAGAAGGCTGGCAGTGAAATTTGAGTTTATTAAAAATCTGGAATTAAAAGTCTACTGATGGCCTGAATTGTTGTAAATACCCATCTGGTTCATTAATATCCTTTAAGGAAGGAAATCTGTCATTTATCTGGACTGGTCTACATGAGGCTCCAAAGCCACAGCAATACACTCTAAATGGTTCAGCAAGCCACTCAGCTCATAAGGCAATTAAAGATGGCCAATAAATGCTGGTCCACTCAGCAGCACACGTCCCATGAAATATTTGATTAAAATATCTTGCTGATCCGCAGTTGCTTGTGAGAAAGCAATGGGTTATTATCTTGAATGGCTATAGTTGATGTGATGAAAGTGCTCATTGCTGTGACACTGCCCAGCTTCATTAAAACCTCACAATATGATGAACAGCAGTGATCTCCGTGCCTTAGAGAAATTTGTAAGTATCTTTGGGGCTTCTGCCTGTGGAACTTAGCTGTAGATATTTTTGATTCCCTTGTGAAATAGCCATGGAACATTCCTGCACTTGTGACCAACAAACTTTTCGATCTGCGGCACCATTTGCAGCCTGATGCTGGGTTCTGTCCCAGTTCCTGATGCTCAAACAGTACCTTTCTTTAAAAGAGTAGCTCCCAAAGAACTTCCAGACTTTCCTGCTGCCTTCCCCTCATCACTGGAAAATATGTTCACTCTGTGGACACGCCACATGTTCCTGGGATGTAATCCAGGTCTCTGGAGAGCAGTTTCACCCTCCTCCACCAACACAAGAAAGACCTTACTGAATGAATAAATCTCCCACTGTGTGATGAATTGATGCTTCAAACAGAAAGAAAGATCCCAGCTGGGTTAGTTGGAGGTATTTGAATTTAATATATAACCATCCGATGGCCAAAGTGTACAACTTCATCAAATCATGTTGATAAAAGGAGTGATTTTTTTTTTCTCCTATCATTTCCAAACCTAATCCTGTGAAATATTCCAAAGGTCATGGATTAACTTGGGGCAAAAGCCCCTTTCACTTTGAAATGTCATTTGGAGAAAGAAGATCAAGGAAAGTTTCCCAGATGCAGCTGAAGCTAGGATACAGTTCTGCTTGAATTAATGATTCAGAAAGGACATTTCGCTGCTCTGCTTTTGCCGTATGTGTGGTCCTTGAGAGCTTTTTTTTTAAACATATTGATGTTGGGCTCTGTTGTGTTAATTTGTGCAGACCTGAAACTTCAACAGAGGTAAACACATCCTCATGTGTGACTGCACCAGAAGTATTTGTTGGCAAGCTTCAATATCAGTCCAGTGATTTCAGAATTAATTTTCACCACTGACTAAAGGCTCTTTTATATAATCGGCGTACTGAATTTCAAGAACATGTTCATTTACCCTTATGTACATGTGTTTATATCTGATAAATGCTGCATTATATTCCAGTTGCTAATTACCATGTGTAATGGATAGTAAACAAGAGGGGTTTATATTGCAAGTTAAGATCTTAAAACTAATCTCCAGATTGATCCATTGCCAGAAATTAAATAATTTTTCATTAAGAATGCATTAGTAAATCCCTTATGTTCATTTTAGTAACCTTTGTACATTGCTGTGAGTTATTTTGTGTCCTTTAAATCCTCCATGTCAGTGACTATATCCTTCTAGTGATAATTTTACATACAGAAGGAAATCTCTGTTTGTGAATTGATGACAGGCTGGTTTATTTCTCCCTGTGTTGAGGGGATGTAATGTTACATTACAATCAGCTAGTTTCTAAAGTCTATATTTGGATCTTGCAGTAATTTTCTTTCAAAAGTCTGAAATGAACGTTGTCTTTCATCAGGAAAGCCTGGATGTCCTTTAAAGTGATATTACTTTGGATGGCAGGAACAGAGTTCAGTTTATGCTGAGGTTTCACTTCTTTGATCAGTCAGTGTGGCATTCAGCATATAAAGGATAATGGAGTTCTATTCAGATTAACAAGGTTAACAATTTTCAATGGAAGCACACCCTTCTAATAAACAAAACTATTTACAGCCACAGCCTAATGGAAGGGAAGTAAATGAGAAAATGAGTAGGGCTCCCTCTTCAAAGGTGCGCCCTGTATTCCACCAGCCCCTCCCATGCTGTCTGACCACAGTGTGTCTGTTAACAGTCAGTGGTGATGTCTACAGTTATCTCGCAGTCAACTAGATACCAGCCTCGGTGCTTTTTATAATTCATCCTTGGGACATGGGCATTGCTGGTTGGCAGCAGTTATTGCCCATCCCTAGTTGCTGTTGTTCAGAGGTCAGTTAAGTGTTAACCACATCGCTGTGGCTCAAGAATCACATGTAGGCCAGACCAGGTAAGGATGTCAGATTCCTTCCCTAAAGGGCATTAATGAACTAGATGGATTGTTCCAACAATTGATAGCAGTTTCATGGTCATCAGTAGATTCTTAATTCCAGATTTTTGCTTTATTGAATTCAAATTCCACCATCTGCTGTGGTGGAATTTGAACCCACGTCCCCAGCATATTAGGTGTTTCTGGATTAATAGTCTAGTGATAATACTACCTCCCCTTGGCCTGGGGATAGGAAAGAGTAAAACAAAATAGAATTAAAAATAAAATTCTTCCTCTTCCCTTTCGGAAGACATGGGAGCCATCTTCGGTACAGTTTGGTAGCTGACAGAACCTCCATCTTGTGTCTCCAGCTTTAACACAAGGAAGCAGTTATACAGCAGCGACAGAGAGGCAGGCTGTGTCCTGACCTTGACAATTTATTGTCCTGTATTGACCCAGTCAACATCCCCCGCAGTTAATAGCAGCTGCGTGCAGAGAATCGATAGTCTCCGCTAGGATCCAGGAGACAATACTCACTAACATGGGCAGTATATTGGCATAGTGGTTAGCACTGCTGCCTCATAGCATCAGGGACCTGAGTTCAATTCCAACCCTGGGTCACTGTCTGTGTGGAATTTGCATGTTTTCCCTGTGCCTGTGTGGGTTTCCTCTGGGTGCTCCAGTTTCCTCCAACAGTCCAAAGGTGTGTGGGTTTGGTTGATTTGGTCATGCTAAATTCACCCTTGATGTCAAGGGATCTAGCAACATAAATACATGGAGTTATGAGGATAGGGCTGGATGAGATTGTTGTCAGTGTAGACTTGATAACCTAAATGGCCTTCTTATAAGAACCTAAGAACATAAGAGCTAGGAGCAGGAGTAGGACATCTCGAGCCTGCTTTGCCATTCAATAGGATTATGGTTGTTTTTTTTTGGACTCAGCTTCACTTACCCACCCACTCACCATAATCCTGAATTCCTTTACTGTTCAAACATTTATCTACCCTTGTCTTAAAACCATTCAATGAGGTAGCCTCAACTGCTCCACTGGGCAGGGAATTCCATAGATTCACAACCCTTTGGGTGAAGTTCTTCCTCAATCTGCTTCCCCTTATTTTGAGGCTATGCCCCCTATTTTGTTTTATCTGCTAGTGGAAACAATTTCTCTGATTCTATTTTACATAATCCCTTCATAATCTTATATGTTTCTATAAGATCTCTCCTCATTCTTCTGAACTCCAGTGAATGTAGCTATGTACTGTCAGGATTTTATGACATTTGCGAGAGCACCAGGAGATTGTCACTCTCATGTGGACAAGAGGAAAAATCTGAATGCTTTCTGTTGTAAAAGAAAAGCCAGAAAATTAGAAAAAAGCATTGTGGCCTTCTCTCAGATCCTGCTGAGCCATGGAGCTAAAACGTTCTCCAGACAAGACTCTGGTTACAATAGCAGCAGGACCGAGGCCATCATCAAAACTCAATCTGCGTATTTAAAGAAGTACCTGTTATTTTCAAATATCAAAAACAGTTGGAAATTTATCAGATTTGTCACGGTCTTCAACATTTCTAGCTTCAGAAAATAAAGGGAAAGAAATCTGTTTTAAAAAATATCTGTTTGGGGTTATGACTGACTTGTTCCAATAAAGATCAATGAGGGTGATTCTCCCAGCCTTGTTTTTATATCGAGTGCCACAGTCTCTGCATATCTCCCACAGCCGGATTCCGGCACCGTCAGCTCCTCACTGGAAATCAGTGTGGGGATGTATAAGTCATACAGGTGTAAATTTACACATCATTTGAATCTCATTAGCATGGCATGTTGGAGGGGGGGAGCCATGGGCGAGTCACATGGCCGGTTATGCGGAGATCGACAGTCTGGTGGTACTGTGCGGACACCGATCTCAGTGCTGACAGATTGCGCACGTGCAGTGGCCCACTCAGTGCTACACTGCCGGCCTCTCCAACACGAATAGACCCCACCCACTGCTTTTCAGCGTGATTCTCGCAGTGCTCAGAAAGTGGGACATTCACTGTGAAATTCCACTGTAAAAACCAGCGGGATTACTCCAGTTTTTATGCAAATTCAGCACATAGAATTTTTTGGAAAGAATCGCCCTTCCAAATTCTCCAACTCTCATCATCTGCTGTACACATTTACACAGCATTCTGTGTAACTAACACCACAATCACAGTGAAACCTGGTGCTGTATATTTGGCGGAAACAATTATTGTAATTCCAGAATTGGAATTTCTTTCCTGTCTATTTCATCGCTCGGAATAAACTTATCTCTTTGAACTTCACTTCCATCCATCATTCTAATTATTTTTGGTTTACAACCAGCGCCTCACTGTCATTCTCCAAATCGATTGTCTGTAATTAAAAAGAGTTCAGAGAACATGAAAAGTGATGGTTATGTTGGGAGAAGCGAACTCTGTAATAAACTGTACTAGCATTTACCCCATTCACATGAATACCTTTTATGATAATGAGTGGACTTCCTGTGGTATTGCTTGTGGATAACCTGAGTCTGCAAAACAGCTGCAAACACTGTGTCACCACCAGGAGCCATCCCCTTCAGAACTTGAGACAAGTTGTCTAAATCAGGGCTTGGGAAAGAAATCGTGGGCCCTGGTCCTTCTCCTGTTTGAAGACTCCTGATTCTAATATGCACTCCCCCACCCCCACTTAACCCCCTTCATACGATACACTTCACACCCATGTCATTGTTAGACACACAATGTGGTCTTTAATATTATACACCCAGTTCTGCTTTGTTGAACTGTCCCTGTGCAATGTGTGGATAACAATGTTGAACCTCACAAACAACATGAACAACAATCCCAAGTACAATGAGGATATCTTGAACTAACAGTGATACATTCTATTAGTGTAAGATTCCTGCTTTCAATTCCAAGTTCAGCAATGGCAAAATCTTCCAGTAAATTATCCACCAATCAATTCAGCTGCAATAGTGCACTATGTCTGCGTGTACAGGTGAGCTTGGTTAACAGAAAAATCATACTTTGCATTGAGTGATAAATATTTTCTCATTTTAAATTGAAACTAATCACACTCAGAATGAGTGCCCTGCCTGAAGCAGAAAATAGAACAAACTGTCCCCAACTCTGGGAATCTGATTTGATTTGATTTATTATTGTTAAGTGTATTAACATACAGTGAAAAGTATTGTTTCTTGCACGCTATACAGACAAAACATACCGTTCATAGAGAAGGAAAGGAGAGGGTGCAGAATGTTGTGTTACAGTCACAGCTAGAATGTAGAGAAAGATTAACTTAATGCGAAGTAAGTCCATTCAAAAGTTTGATGGCAGCAGGGAAGAAGTTGTTCTTGAGTGAGTTGGTATGTGACCTCAGACTTTTGTATCTTCTTCCTGAAGGAAGGAGGTGAAGAGAGAATGTGGGGTCCTTGATTATGTTGGCTGCTTTTCCCGAGACGGGAGCAAGTGTAGACAGAGTCACTGGATGAGAGGCTGGTTTGTGTGATGGGTTATATTCACGACATTTTGTAGTCTTGGGCAGAGCAGGATACAACCAGAGAGAGTGCTTTCTATGGTGCATCTGTCAAAATTGGTGAGAGTCATAGTTGATATATCAAATTTCCTTAATCTTCTGAGAAAGAAAAGACGTTGATGGGATTTCTGAGCTGAATCTAAACTGTTCACAGAAAATCCTGGAAATACTTAGCAGGTCAGGCATCATCTGGAGAAAGAAACAGAGTCAATGGCAGGAATTATACTGACCACATTCTCCGATTGATCAGGGCAGAATCTTAACTGCCTTGGGTGGATGTTTTGGTAAAATTCTGTCTAACGTCACTGTCTCCACGAGTTCTGATGAAGGATCACTGATCTCTGTCTCTCTGCACAGTTTCTATCCAGTGTGCTGAGCATTTCTGACCCTTACTGTTTTTCTTGGAGCAATAAAAACCTCTTTTGCCAGCACATAAGCTTCAGTAAGCAGTTAGACTTCTTGTGAGTCCCACATCTCCCCCCAGTTTGGGGGAGAGCAAGGAGGGGAGCGGGGAGAGGGGAATGAAAGAACCCCTCAGCTGCATTTGTCTGAGATCTGGTTTGGCACAACATTAAATACAAATTTTAAAGACGTTACAATCTGAAGAAGACAGAAACAACTGTTGAGTAAAATAAACAACGTGGAAGTAATAAATTGATACCTTAAAGTAATGAGTAATTAATAAAAATAGCCATTTAAAAAGTGCCAAGCAATAGAACTAAATAATAAAATGATTTTGCTTTTTGCCTTAAGAAGCAGAGCTCGAGTAAAACAGACAAGACCCCAAATCCTGCTCGTTAGGAAGGGAGAAGGGGCTAGGGCCAAACTAACATCTTCTAAATTCATAATCTCTACTATCTGGAAGGACAAGAACTGCAGATACCTGGGAACACCGTCTGGAGAGTTCCCATGGCAACCTGGAACTAAATAGCCAATGTTGTTCCTTTGTTTAAGAAGGGTAGCAAGAATAACCCAGGTAATTACAGGCCGGTGAACCTTACATCAGTATGGGAAATTATTGGAGACAATTCTTCGAGAACGATTTACTCTAACTTGGAAATAAGTGGATGTATTAGTGAGAGGCAACATGGTTTTGTGAAGGGGAGATCGTGTCTCACTAATTTGATCGAGTTTTTTGAGGAAGTGACAAAGGTGATTGATGAGGGTAGAGCAGTGAATGTTGTCTACATGGACTTCAGTAAGGCCTTTGACAGATTGACGCAGAAGATAGAACATAGAACGTTACAGCGCAGAACAGGCCCTTCGGCCTTCGATGTTGCGCCGACCAATTAGGAACAAGCAGTGACCCTCTAACCTATACCATTCCCTTTTCATCCATAAACTTATCTACTAACCTCTTAAACGCCACCAAACTTGGCGCATCTACAACTGATGCAGGCAAGGCATTCCATACCCTTACCACCCTCTGGGTAAAGAACCTACTTCTGACATCTGTCCTATAACTACTACCTCTTAATTTAAAGCTATGTCCCCTCGTGCTAGCTTTCTCCATCCTAGGAAAAAGGCTATCACTGTCCACCCTATCTAAACCTTTAATCATCTTGTATGTTTCAATAAGGTCTCTCTTAGTCGCCTTCTTTCTAATGAAAACAACCTCAAATCCCTCAGCCTCTCTTCATAAGACCTGCCCTCCATACCAGGCAACATCCTGGTAAACCTCCTCTGTAACCTCTCCAATGCCTCCACATCTTTCTTATAATGTGGGGACCAGAACTGCACACAATACTCCAAGTGCGGCCGCACTAGAGTTTTGTACAGTTGCAACATGACGTTGTGGCTCCGAAATTCAATCCCCCTACCAATAAAAGCTGAGACTCCGTATGCCTTCTTAACAACCTTATCAACTTGATTGCCAACTTTCAGGGATCTATGCACACATATACCAAGATCCCTCTGTTCATCAACACTATTAAGAGTCCTAAATGAAGAAGATGAAGTTGCATGGGATCAGAGGTGGGTTGGCAAGGTGGATACAGAACTGGCTTGATCATAGAAGTAGCTTTTACCACCAAATAAACCTGTTGGACTTTAACCTGGTGTTGTGAGACTTGTTCCTTTGTCATAGAAGATAGAGGGTAGCTGCATTTCTGAATGGAGGGCTGTGACAAGTGACATTTCTCAGGGATCAGTGCTAGGACCTTTGCTGTTTGTAATATATTTAAATGATTTGGAAGAAAATGCATCTGGTTTGCTTAAAAAGCATGTGAACAACAAAAAGGTTGTTGGATTTGCGGATAATAATGACAACCATCAGAGAATACAGCAGGTTATAGATCAGTTGGAGACTTGGGCAGAGAGATGGTAAATGGAGTTTAATCTGGACAAATGTGAGGTAATGTATTTTGGAGAATCTAATACAGATAGGGAATATACAGTAAATGGCAGAACCTTAAGAGTGTTGATAGGCAAAGGGACCTGGGTGTACACGTACACAGGTCACTGAAAATGGCAACGCAGGTGGAGAAGGTAGTCAAGAAAGCAGACGGCATGCTTGCCTTCAATGGCCGGAACGTTGATTTTAAAAATTGGTAAATCATGCTGCAGCTTTACAGAACTTTAGTTAGGCCGTATGTAGAATATAGTATTCAATCCTGGTCGCCACATTACCAGAAGGCTGTGGAGGCTTTGGAGAGGGGACAGAAAAGATTTATCAGGATGTTGTCCTAGTATGGAAGGCATTAAGTATGAGGAGAGGTTGGAGAAACTTGGTTTGTTTTCACTGGAACTACAGAGGTTGAGGGGCGACCTCAAGATTATGGGGGCATGGACAGAGTGGATAGCCAGAAGATTTTTCCTGGGATGGAAGAGTCAGTTACTCAGGAGCATAGATTTAAGATGTAAGGGGCAAGGTTTAAAAGAGATATACTCTTTTAAAAGAGATATAAAAGAGATAAGTGTTGATGAACAGAGGGATCTTGGTGCATTTGTGCATAGATCCCTGAAAGTAGGCAGTCAAGTCGATAAGGTTGTTAAGAAGGCATATGAAGTCTTAGCTTTTATTGGTAGGGGGATTGAATTTCGGAGCCGCAACGTCATGTTGCAACTGTACAAAACTCTAGTGAGGCCGCACTTGGAGTATTGTGTGCAGTTCTGGTCCCCACATTATAAGAAAGATGTGGAGGCAGTGGAGAGGGTACAGAGGAGGTTTACCAGGATGTTGCCTGGTATGGAGGGCAGGTCTTATGAAGAGAGGCTGAGGGATTTGAGGTTGTTTTCGTTAGAAAGGAGGCGGCTAAGAGGGGATCTTATTGAAGCATATAAGATGATTAGAGGTTTAGATAGGGTGGACAGTGATAGCCTTTTTCATAGGATGGAGAAAGCTAGCACGAGGGGACACAGCTTTAAATTAAGGGGTGACAGTTATAGGACGGATATCAGAAGTAGGTTCTTTACCCAAAGGGTGGTTAGGGAGTGGAATGCCCTGCCTGCGGCAGTTGTAGATGCGCCAAGTTTGGTGGCGTTTAGGAGGTTAGTTGATAAGTATATGGAAGAGAAGGGAATGGTTTAGTTTGGAGGGTCATTGCTTTTTATATTGGTCGGCGCAACATCGAAGGCTGAAGGGCCTGTTCTGTGCTGTAATGTTCTATGTTCTATGTTCTATGTACGAGGCACGTTTTTTACATAGGGACTAGTGGGTGTCTGGAATTCACTGCTGGGGGAAATAGTGGAAGCAGATATGATAGTGACTTTTAAGGGGCATCTGGCCAAATACATGAATAGGATGGGAGAGATTAAATAGGCTAGGTTTGTACTGTTTGGAGTTTAGAAGGCTGAGAGGGGATCTTATAGAGAAGTATAAGATAATGAAGGGGATGGATAGGGTAGAGATTGAGAGACTCTTCCCGCTTAACAAAGGTAGCAGGATTAGAGGGCACAGCCTCAAGACTGGTGGTGGCGGTGGCGGTAGGGAGGGAGGAGGGAGGGATGCAGTTCAGATCAGAGTTGAGGAGGAGTTTCTTCACTCAAAGGATGGTGAGTCTCTGGAATTCTCTGCCTGTTGAAGTGGTGGAGGCTTCCTCGCTGAATATATTTAAGTTAAAAGTGGATAGGTTTTTGATTGACAAGAGAATTAAGGGTTACGGGAGAAAGCGGGAAAGTAGCACTGAACCACTGCAGATTAGCCATGATCTTATTGAATGGCGGGGCAAGCTCGAGGGGCTGGATGGCCTACTCCTGCTCCTATTTCTTATGTTCTTGTGTAATAGAGGGATACGGTTCCCGGAAGGGTAGGGGGTTTTAATTCAGTCAGGCTTGGAGGGCCAAAAGGCTCATTCCTGTGCTGTAATTTTCTTTCTCTTTGACCATTATGCAATGCAACATGCAGCATATTAATTGCCTGTAAAAGTGAGGGAGTGTTTACACTCTCCAGTTCCTTTAAGGTCACTAAGATTTAATTGCTGCGAGGAAGTACTGACAGAATCACTCAGAGTTTAATTGTGATGTGGTGAGGGAACTTTGCAAAGTGGCAAGGGTCCCTTTCAGGTTGAATCTCAGATGCTCCAAGCATTTTAAAATGTTTGAAAGGGAGGTGTGCTTCCTGTGTTCACTGATGAAATCTTTGTAGCTTTAATCTGACACCAACAATAATGAAATATTTTACCATCATTACGAGAAAAGACAATTTACTTAAAGAATTTGAATAGTGTTGTTCAGAAGTAGGCAGTATTAGGCACTGTAAAATTAAATTCCGGCAAGACAGTAAAATATCAAAGCAATTGGCCCATTTTGTAAGTGAGTTTTTACTACCTTGGTTTTGCAAGCTGTAAAATTGTACAGGTGTATCCCGAAAATTCTTACGCAATTTTTCAGCAATCAGTAACTTTAATCCAACCCAATTAGTTCAGCAGACAAACCAATCCTTTTCATGAAGTGTTTGGCCTTGAAGTAACTATTGAATGAACAATTGATCTGATGCCAAATGCTTCAGAGAACACGATTATCACAAGGAAAACAAGCTGTGGAAATGCTACACTGTGGTGGCATTTCTAACTTAATGAGAAAACTTGATTCTGGATCTCAGATATGAGAGGGAAAATACAGAGTTTTTCAAATCAATTGGAACAAATATAACCCATCAGTGCAAGTTGTAACACAAACTACATAGCTGCAGTGAAATTATTAACTCATATTAACCACATGAAAGTTGTGGGTTTATGTTGACTGTATGAACAATTACAGTACATGTGATGTGAGATGAGGTAATTTAATGTAGGCAATACAATGGCACAGTGGTTTGCACTGCTGCTTCACAGTGCTAGGGACCTGGGTTCAATTCCACTCTTGGGTGACTGACTAATTGAAATTTGCATGTTCTCCTGTTATCTGCATGGGTTTTCTCTGGGTGCTCTGGTTTCCTCCTGCACTCCAAAGATGTGCAAGTTAAGATGATTAATGGGATAACGGTATGGGGTTATGGGGGAGAGAGCCTGGCTTTGATTCTTTGTCAGGGAATCAGGGAGACTTGATGGGCCGATTCCTGCAAGGGCACAGTTTCTGTATCATACCTTCAGCTGCTTTTCCACACGTGTGTACACACACACAGACGCAGACACACACACACACACACACACAGATGGATATAGTCAGGAAAAAGCAGCAGGCCTGGGCAGCTCTCTCAGCTAGCTTTTTAACCCCTTACGTTTTCAAACTGGACTGGAGTACACCACTCAGTTTAGGAAACTACATCCAGGGTGTTTAAAATGAGATGACAATTATGGAGGTGATCTCAATCTTTGGATTATTTTACAATGACCTTGCCTGGAAACAATGGAGTTCCATTGTCCTTTAGAGAACCCCCTGCAGCCATTCCTGTCAATGGCTAACTGCACATTGACGTGGAAATGCCAGCATTGGACTGGAGTGGACGCAGTAATAAGTCTCACAACATCAGCTTACAGTCCAATGGGTTTACAATAAACCTGTTGGACTTTAACCTGCTGTTCTTACTAACTGTACATTCTCAGCCATCTTTGGGATTTGTGTCCATTTTAAAATATAAAATTCAGGTCTTTTAAAGGTCAGCATTTCTGTGTATAATTCAATGGGTTTTTTCATCATCATAACACATGCAGTAAAGGAACTGGAAAGGTGGTTGTGCAGGCACTGTCTGGATATGTGTACTTTCATTCAGGAAACCGACACACAGCTACTTCTGCAGCAACATTGCTCACTGGGCTTCAAAACTCAACATCAAAATAAAATTTAAAACAGAGGTTTTCCAAAGTATTGTTGCCGTGTTTCTTCAGTGTTTGTCTGTATGATGTCCTTCACTTTCAGGAAGAAAAATCAATGATTTTGTGGATAGTTTGTGCCAATACAGTTTCGTTTAATTCTAGTTAGAAAACTCTCGCTTTTGCTTTTTGTGGTCACAAGAAAAGCAAGAATTATGGTTATTGGTTTCTGTCTGCTCCAGACTGAACACAGATTGCTTGTGAAAATGTGTGTATTTGGTTTCTACCTACACTGCAAATTTGGCAAAGGCAATAACTGAAGTTCAAACATTTACTTCCAGAAGATTGAGGAAATTTTTCCATTTATCGAGGTCACTGTGAGGTGACTCCTGTTAGTCCTTTAAAAAGGGCCTGGCAAAAAGTCACCTCCCTTCAATGGAAATGAGAGGAATGCTGAAAAATCAAAAAAAATTGTTCAATGTTTGAAATTTATTTGTCACGAGCAGACTTACATTGACACTGCAATGAAGTTACATAGAACACTACAGCACAAACAGGCCCTTCAGCCCACAAGTTGTGCCGAACACATCAAAACCTACCCAGCCATAGACCTATCTATAACCCCCAATCCCATTGGATCCCATATACTCATCCAGAAGCCTTTTAAAAGACCCCAGCGAGTTTGCCTCAACCACCACCGACGGCAGCCAATTCCATTCACTCACCACCCTCTGAGTGAAAAACTTTCCCCTAGCATCCCCTCTGTACTTGCTTCCCTGCACCTTAAATCTGTGCCCTCTTGTCGCGACCATTTCAGCCCTGGGAAATAGTCTCTGAGAGTCCACCCTATCTATTCCTCTCAACATTACTACAAAAGTTACTACAAAAATCACCTAAATGTTGCCTGTTTGTGTACATTGAGGGAGAATTTAGCACGGCCAATGCATCAAACCAGCACATCATTCAGACTGTGGGAGGAAACCGGAGCATCCGGAGGAAACCCACACAGACATGGGGAGAACATGCAGACTCCGCACAGGCAATGGCCCAAGCTGAGAATCAATCCTGGGTCTGTGGCACTGTGAGGCAGTAGCGCAAACCATTTTAAATTCTTTAAATCCAATGCAATAAAAATGTATTTATAAAAAATTGGTGATAATGTCTGAGCAGCTGTAACCTCTGATACAACCTCTTAGCCAGTGGAAAGAGCTTACAGAGAGTTCACCTTTCCGAACATGGAGGTTTTGATGAGCCCAAACTAAATAAATTGCTTCACAACAGATGTCATGAACCAGCATGACTTTGACATTGTGAGAGTTTTAGGTTACCAATGCCTGAAGCATTTGTATGAAATTCATTTGTCTGCTGTTTCCTCATCCAACTTATCATCACTAGTTTAAACCTGTCCAAACAGCAAAGAAAATTCCTCCACTTGTATTTGTTAACATTCATACTGTTGAATTTCAAACCCAGATATTTTACATTGAAAGAGGGACCTTTGGATTTCCCTCAGATCCGTGTGCCCAGCTCTGTGGAACTCATAAATATCTCGAATGTTGACACAGAACCCGGAATGATCTAGGTGTACTGCTGCTGTTACAGAAATGCTTTTTGCTGAGTACAAATGTGTGAACACAGTGGACGTGAAGCCCACACTAAAGATCCAGAGTATTAATAGTCTGATTTTCCCCAAGACCAACACGAAACAAGAGGCTTCAGTGTACCTTGTGACCTTAAAGAGAAGAGGAGCAAGATTTGTTGCAATTTTGAGTTGAATCAGGCCCAAGAGGTTTAGATAGGGTGGACCCAAGAGGTTTAGATAGGGTGAATCAGGAGGTTTAGATAGGGTGGACAGTGATAGCCTTTTTCCTAGGATGGAGAAAGCTAGCACGAGGGGACACAGCTTTAAATTAAGGGGTATGAGTTATAGGACGGATATCAGAGGTAGGTTCTTTCCTCAAAGAGTGATTAGGGAGTGGAATGCCCTGCCTGCAGCTGTCGTAGATGCGCCAAGTTTGGTGGCGTTTAAGAGGTTAATTGATAAGTATATGGAAGATAAGGGAATGGTTTAGTTTGGAGGGGCATTGCTTTTTATTTTGGTCGGCACAACATCGAAGGCCGAAGGGCCTGTTCTGTGCTGTATTGTTCTATGTTCTATGTTCTATGTTCAATGGGTTTATAAGATGAGTTAATAAGATGTAGGAGCAGAATTCGGCCATTCAGCCCATCAAGCCTGCTCCGCCGTTCGATCATGGCTGATAGTCTCCTTATCCCCATTTTCCTACCTTCTCTTTTAGTTGATAAGTATATGGAAGAGAAGGGAATGGTTTAGTTTGGAGGGGCATTGCTTTTTATATTGGTCGGCGCAACATCGAAGGCCGAAGGGCCTGTTCTGTGCTGTAGTGTTCTATGTTCTATGTTCTATGTTCTCCTCTTAACCCTTCAACCCATTCCCAATTAAAACTCTTCCTTTAATTGACTCACTGTCCCAGCATCCACTGCATTTTGGGGAATTCACAACCCTTTGGGAGAAGTAGTTTTTCCTCAACTCTGTTTTAAATTTACTATCTGTCGTCCCAGGATGCCCCATGACTGGAAGCATCCATTCCACGTCTATCAAAACCTTTTACCATCTTGTATATCTCAATTTGATCTCCCCTTGGTTTCCTAAATTCTAGAGAATATAGGCCGAAACTGTTCAATCTCTCTCCATTCAACAAACCCCTCATCTCTGGATGTGGGTTTCTGAAGAACTTTTAATTTAAGTTTGTGATTATTTAAAGTGAGGATTAAAATAATATTATTTGACAAATATTAGTCAACTGAAAGGATGTTATACCACCTTTAGACTACAGATAACAACTTGGCAATGCTTTCTGTGAGTTGCAGCACTGTGTTACAGAGGGTTTGTTATATTTGAACTATCCTTGAGCCTGGGTTAAGCAGGCAATTTCAGTATATTTATAATGCCCTGACAGCAGCTGAGTGGATACTGATGAAACTTTCAACTTGAGTGAACAGCAGACTATTCAATCAGACTTTTCCAAACAGCTTAGGAAAATTCATTCAAGGTATTTAAGGAATGAATATGCAAACTCCAGAAGTTGTTCATTTCTGGTGGAAAGAGAATTAACCATAGCTTACAAGGAAAATTAGAGCTGGTATTAGATTCAAACAAAACACATTCAAATTGTCAAGAGAAGCAGTAGGCTCGAGGATTGGGAGCAGTTTAAAATTCAACAAAGGCAGATCAAAGGATTGATTAAAAAGTTAAAAATAGAGTATTAAAGTAAGCCCGTGGGAAACAGAAAAACTGACTAATAGTTTCTATAGCTTTGTAAAGAGAAAAAAATTGACAAAAATGAATGCAGGTTCTTTATAATCAAAAACGGGAATTCCTAATGGGGAACTAATTCATACTTTGTTTCTGTGTTCTCAAAGGGGGATGTGAATAATTTCCTATAAACACAGGTTTTAGTGAGGAGCTGAAGGAAATCAATATTAGTAGAGATGTTTTTGGGGAAATTTATGAGAATTAAGGCAGATAAACCTCCACGACCTGATAATCTTCATTCCAGAGTACTTAAAGAAATGTTTCTAGAAATAGTAGACTCATTGGTGATTATTTTCCAAAATCCTTTGGACTCTAGAATGAAAACCCTACAGTTTAGAACATAGAACATAGAACATAGAACATTACAGCGCAGAACAGGCCCTTCAGCCTTCGATGTTGTGTCGACCAATTAGGAAAAAGCAATGACCCTCTAACCTAAACCATTCCCTTTTCGTCCATAAACTTATCTACTAACCTCTTAAACGCCACCAAACTTGGCGCATCTACAACTGATGCAGGCAGGGCATTCCACACCCTTACCACCCTCTGGGTAAAGAACCTACCTCTGACATCCGTCTTATAACCACCATCCCTTAATTTAAAGCTATGTCCCCACGTGCTAGCTTTCTCCAACCTAGGAAAAAGGCTATCACTGTCCACCCCATCTAAACCTCTAATCATCTTATATGTTTCAATAAGGTCTCCTCTTAGCCGCCTTCTTTCTAACTAAAACAACCTCAAATCCCTCAGCCTCTCTTCATAAGACCTGCCTTCCATACCAGGCAACATCCTGGTAAACCTCCTCTGGACCCTCTCCAATGCCTCCACATCTTTCTTATAATGTGGGGACCAGAACTGTACATAATACTCCAAGTGCGGCCACACTAGAGTTTTGTACAGTTGCAACATGACGTTGCGGCTCCGAAATTCAATCCCCCTACCAATAAAAGCTAAGACTCCGTATGCCTTCTTAACAACCTTATCGACTTGATTGCCAACTTTCAGGGATCTATGCACATATAAACCAAGATCCCTCTGTTCATCAACACTATTAAGAGTCCTACCATTAGCCCTATACTCTACACATTTGTTATTCCTGCCAAAGTGAATTACCTCACATTTTTCCGCATTAAACTCCATTTGCCACCTCTCAGCCCAGCTCTGCAACTTGTCCAAGTCTCTCTGCAAACTAATAACACCCCTCTTCACTATCTACCACTCCACCGACTTTAGTGTCATCCGCAAATTTACTAATCCATCCTTCAATACCCTCATCCAGATCATTTATGATTGGAGTGTAGATAATGTCAATGCACTATTCAAAAAGGGCGGTGGAGAAACAACAGGAAACTGTGGACCAGTGAGCCTAATATCAGTAGTTGGGAAGTTCCAAGAGTCTATTATCAAGGATTTCATAGCAAAGCATTTGGAAAGCAAAGTCAGCATGGGTTTCCAAAAGGGAAATTATATTTGACTCAGATTGAAAGCTTCATCAGCATTCACTTGGTGAGTGTCTGGAACAAGCTGCCAGAAGCAGTAGTAGAGAGGGGTACAACTTTTAAAAAGCATTTAGACAGTTACATGGGTAAGATGGGTATTGGGGAATATAGGCCAAATGTGAGCAAATGGGGCTAGGTTAATGGTAAAAATGGGCTGCAAAGACAAGTTGGGCTGAAGGGCCTGTTTCCATGCTGTAAACCTCTATGACTCTGTGGCTTTAAATCTACTGGAATTCTTTGAAGATTTAACTGGTAGGGTTGACCAGGGAGAACTGGTGAATGTTGTTAGTTTAGACTGTCAAGAAGTCTTTTGACAAGGTCTCATATAGCAGACCACTTTCATAGTTAAAGTGCATGGGATTACAAGTAATATCTTGAGATGAATAGAAAGCTGGTGAATGGACAGGAAGCAAGAAGTTGAAATGAATGGATCTTTTTCCGACTGGCAGCCAGTGACTACTGGGATCTGTGCTAGAATTTCAACTCTTTATGTTATATATTAATGATCTGAATGAGGGAACTGAATGTATTGTCTTCAAATTTATAAATGATGAAAAGTTAGATGAGAGTGTGAGGAAGATGCAGAGATGCTTCAGTGCAATTTGGACAGGTTGAGTGTGTGGGTATCTGTATGGCAGACGCAATACAATGTGGATAAATGTGAGGTTATCCACTTTGGTAGCAATAATAGGAAGGCAGATTATTATTCCAATGGGTGTAAATTGAGAGACACTCAGTGAGACACTGGTGTCCTTGTGCATCAGTCACTGAAAATAAGCATGCAGGTACAGCAGGCATTAAAGAAGGCAAATGATTTGTTGGCCTTCATAGCAACAGGATTTGAATATAGGAATAGGTATGTTTTACTGCAATTGAATGGAGTATTGTGTGCAGTTTTGGTGTCCTTATCTGAGGAAGAATATCCTTGCTATAAAGAGAGTGCAGCAAAGGGATGGCAAGTCTGTCAACTGAGGAGAGACTAAGACAAGTGAGGGGGATCTCATAGAAACTTATAAAATTCAAACTGGATTTGATAGAGTAGATTTGGAAAAAATGTTCCCAATGGGGAGAGGGGAGGTGGGAGAGTCCAAAACTAGAAATCATAGCTTCAGGATAAGGGGTAGGTCTTTTAGAACTAAGGTGAGGAGAAATTTCTTCACCTAGAGAGTGGTGAATGTGTGGGATTCACTATACAAAACATTGATGAGGCCAAAACATTGTGTGATTTCAAGATGGAATTAGATGTAATTCTTAGGGATCAAGGGATCAAGGGATATGAAGGGAAAGGGAAATCAGGATATTGAATTTGATGATCAGTCATGATCATAATAAATGGCAGAACAGGCTTGAAGGGCCAAATAGCCTACCCTGCTTCTATTTACTATTTATGTTTCTTTGAATGTGTGCGTTGTTTAGACTTTGGAAAGCCCAAATTTAGCATCACGTGATCTGTCTTTCACTTTGTTCTCTCAGCTTCAATAGCTTCCCTTCTTGAATTTTAAAAATAAATTATAGGGAGTTTTAAAATTTACTTTAAAGCTTAGCCCATTCTTGTTGCATTGATTGAAGTGGTACATTAATTGCAGAAATTGGATAAGGATATCTCCTGAAAGAGGCTTTCTCGTTGACATCCAAATTGAATGATGATTTGGCTCTGATTCTCCTGCAATGTTCGTATTATTGTGCAACAGAATCTACCTTTCAGCGCATAAATAACTTAAAGAAATGTAAGAATTATTAATGCTGCCCTGTTTAAAGTCCTGACAGCAAGCTTTGTCAGCGTGTCAGAATAATGCTGAAGTATGCATCTTAGCATTTGTCCTAAAGACCTGTCAATCCCCTTGTCATGGCATTTTCAAACAAACTGACAAAATAAGTCGTTTTCTTCACTCTAAATGCCAGATGTGTTTTAGGTAACATGATCTCCAAGTACATTCTTTAAAAATCAGTCAACCAGCAGATAACAGGCGCTGCGATGTGTAACATGCTCATCACAACGCAGAGCTGTGCATTCATCCTCAGAGGAACGTCATGAACAAAATGGCAGACTATATTGGACTTGCTTACTGAAATGAGCCTGAGATGAAAATCTGGCCTATAGAATGCTGGCTGTCCCCTCCCTATGATGAGTTGAACCATTTCAACCAGTCCAGCTGTCTCCTAATAGTTCTAGAGAGGTTGAGGAAAGGATTGCGAAGTCAATTCTGATTAGGAGTGAAAGTAGTAGGGTAATTGTGATGGGGGACTTTAACTTTGCTAATATTGATTGGAATAGCTGTCTAGCTCGTTAGAGGGGTCAGTTTTCGTACAGAGTGTGCAGGAAGGTTTTTTGACTCAGTATGTAGATAGGCCAACTAGAGGTGAGGCTACATTGGATTTGGTGCTGGGCAATGAGCCAGACCAGGTGTTAGGCTTGGAAGTTAGTGAACATTTTGGTGATAGTGACCACAATTCGGTTACGTTCACCTTAGTGATGGACAGGGATAGGCATGAAGCTGGGGGCAGTAGTTATAGCTGGGGGAAGGGTAATTATGAGGCCATCAGGAGAGAATTAGGGTGCATAGATTGGACTAGGGAACTACAGGGACTGGGAACATCTGGAATGTGGTGCTTATTCAAGGAGCAGCTGCTGCGAGTCCTTGATAAGTATGTCCCTGTCAGGCAGGGAGGAAATGGACGAGTAAGAGAGCCTTGGTGTACGAAAAAAGTTGATTTGCTGGTTAAGAAGAAAAAGGAGGCTTATGTCAGGATGAGGCTTGAAGGCTCAGTTAGTGCAATGGATAGCTATAGATTAGCCAGGAAGGAGGTAAAAAGTGAATTGAGGAGAGCTAAGAGGGGACACGAGAAGATGTTGGCTGATAGGATTAAGGAGAATCCTAAAGCTTTCTTTCGATATGTTAAGAATAGAAGATTGGTTAGGGCAAGATTAGGGCCAGTCATAGACAGCAGTGGGAAGTTGTGCGTGGAGCCTGAAGAGATTGGTGAGGCACTGAATAAATATTTCTCTTCGGTATTCACGCAGAGTGCTGGAAATGTAGCTGTGGAGAGCACTGAGGTACAGGGTTGCAAATTGGGGAGTATTGTAGTAGATAGGGAGGATGTGTTAGAAATTCTCGAGGGTTTGAAGTTGGATAAGTCCCCTGGGCCGGACGGGATTTACCCTAGGATTCTCTGGGAGGCAAGAGAGGAGATTGCAGAGCCTCTGGCTCTGATCTTCAGGTCCTCGTTGGTTACGGGTGTGGTTCCGGAGGACTGGAGGATAGCGAATGTGGTCCCATTGTTTAAGAAGGGGAAGAGAGACCTTCCAGGGAATTATAGGCCAGTGAGTCTTACTTCTGTTGTGGGCAAGGTATTGGAGAGAATTATTAGGGATAGGATTTATAGTTATTTAGAGAGAAATGAATTGATTGGGGATAGTCAGCATGGTTTCGTGAAGGGTAGGTCATGCCTTACTAACCTCATTGAGTTTTTTGAGAAAGTGACCAGAGAGGTGGATGGGGGTAAGGCGGTTGATGTAGTATATATGGACTTTAGTAAGGCGTTTGATAAGGTGGCCCATGGAAGACTTCTACAGAAAATGCAGATGTGTGGAATAGAGGGTGATTTAGCTAATTGGATTAGGAATTGGCTGGCAGATAGAAGACAGAGGGTGGTGGTTGATGGGAGATATTCATCGTGGAGTTCGGTGACGAGTGGTGTGCCTCAGGGGTCTGTTTTGGGGCCCCTGCTGTTTGTAATTTTTATAAATGATCTGGATGAGGGTATTGAGGGATGGATCAGTAAATTTGCAGATGATACTAAAGTTGGTGGTGTGGTAGATAGTGAAGAGGGGTGTTTTAGTTTACAGAGTGACTTGGACAAGTTGCAGAGCTGGGCCGAGAGGTGGCAAATGGAGTTTAATGTGGAAAAGTGTGAGGTAATGCACTTTGGCAGGAACAATAAATGTGTAGAGTATAGGGCTAATGGTAGGGCTCTTAATAGTGTTGAGGAACAGAAGGATCTTGGTGTATGTGTCAATAGATCCCTGAAAGTAGGCAGTCAAGTGGATAAAGTTGTTAAGAAGGCTTATGGAGTCTTAGCTTTTATTGGTAGGGGGATTGAATTTAGGAGCTGCAGCATCATGTTGCAGCTGTACAAAACTCTAGTGCGGCCGCACTTGGAGTATTGTGTGCAGTTCTGGTCGCCACATTATAAGAAAGATGTGGAGGCATTGGAGAGGGTACAGAGGAGGTTTACTAGGATGTTGCCTGGTATGGAGGGCAGGTCCTATGAAGAGAGGTTGAAGGATTTGAGGTTGTTTTCGTTAGAAAGGAGGCGGCTAAGGGGGGATCTTATTGAAGCATATAAGATAATTAGAGGTTTGGATAGGGTGGACAGTGATAGCCTTTTTCCTAGGATGGAGAAAGCTAGCACGAGGGGACACAACTTTAAATTAAGGGGTATGAGTTATAGGACGGATATCAGAGGTAGGTTCTTTACTCAAAGAGTGATTAGGGAGTGGAATGCCCTGCCTGCAGCTGTTGTAGATGCGCAAAGTTTGGTGGCGTTTAAGAGGTTAGTGGATAAGTATATGGATGAGAAGGGAATGGTTTAGTTAGGAGGGGCATTGCTTTTTATTTTGGTCGGCACAACATCGAAGGCCGAAGGGCCTGTTCTGTGCTGTATTGTTCTATGTTCTATGTTCTATGTTCTATGTCTCTTTATTTCAAGCTGCAGCGCTAATCTCCATATTGCACCCTGTAAGCCACATGTTTGCTGCCATTTTGGATTAACATTGATTAGTGATTAATATCAAAGGGAGGCAATGGCCTTGTGGTATTGTTGCTAGACTATTAGTCCAGAAATTCAGATAAAGTTCTGGGGACCCTGGTTCAAATCCCACCATGGCAGATGGTGGAACTTGAAGTTTAAAAAAAAGTATCTGAAATTAAGAATCTACTAATGATCATGAAATCACTGTCAATTGTTAAAAAAAAACCTATCTGATTCACTACCTTCCTTTTAGAGAAGGGAACCTGCCATCCTTACCTGGTGTGGCCTACATGTGATTCAAGAGCCACAGCAATGTGGTTGACTCTCAACTGCCCTCCAAGATAACTAGGAATGGGCAATAAATACTGGCCAGCTAGCGATGCACATGTCTCAAGACTGAATAGAAAAAAATGCTTTTCAGGAAATACCCTGGAAATACTCACTGCATCTTATTACTTCCTTAGTAACACATGATTCATCTGACAATTAAAACGTCTTCACTTTCTTTTACACATTGTCTAAATTGCCTCTTGTTACAATATTGCTTATTTATCTGCAATGTATGAACATAGAACATAGAACATAGAACAATACAGCACAGAACAGGCCCTTCGGCCTTCGATGTTGTGCCGACCAAAATAAAAAGCAATGCCCCTCCAAACTAAACCAGTCCCTTCTCTTCCATATACTTATCAATTAACCTCTTAAACGCCACCAAACTTGGCGCATCTACAACAGCTGCAGGCAGGGCATTCCACTCCCTAATCACTCTTTGAGTAAAGAACCTACTCTGATATCCGTCCTATAACTCATACCCCTTAATTTAAAGCTGTGTCCCCTCGTGCTAGCTTTCTCCATCCTAGGAAAAAGGCTTGATTTATTTTCCAAAGATCCATGGGAATGTTTCCAATTTAGTTATATTCCATTTTTTTAGCCATGTGACAGTTATGAAGGTCATATCTCTCCGAAAGTATCCTTAATTTAGCTTTAACTAACTGTGAAGGGGGCACTTATTGTCAATTTTAGTCAACGGGAACTGATTAAATGAGAGCTGAGTCATAATACTAATCAGAGACCCTGCAAAGCAACACAAGTTATCAGCAGAATTAAATAGACAATACGCTCACTCTTATGGTTCATTTTAAATGGATTTTTAGACACGTGTCCTTGATGCTCCCCACATGAACATCTCTGATGTGAAGGACGTGGAGATGCTGGTATTGGGGTGGGCAAGATGAGAAATCACACAGACCAAGCTGTAGTGTAATAGGTTTATTTGAAATCACAAGCTATTGGAGCTCTGCTCGTTCACCAGGTGAAGTTCAATTCTCAGCTTGGGTCACTGTCTGTACAGTGTCTGCATGTTCTCCCCATGTCTGCATGAGTTTCCTCCAGATGTGCCAGTTTCCTCCTACAGTCTAAAAGACATGCAGGTTAGGGTGCATTGGCCATGCTAAACTCTCCCTCAGTGGACCCAAACAGGTGCTAGAGTGTGGCAATCAGGGGATTTTCACAATAACTTCATTGTAGTGTTAATGTGACAATACTTGTGACACTAATAAATAAACGTTAAACTTTAAAACTGAACTTAAATATATGATTGAGTTAAAGGCTTACATTGAGTTAAAGGCTTACATTTCCACAACCAGTTTCACAGATCTAGAATGTCCCACAGCCAGTGAAGACTTTCTGAAGCGTAGACAGAGTAGACGCGAAATAATTGATCTGCCAGAGTGTTTTCCATGAGTTGACAATGGGGTCAGATGCAATGATTCATAGTTCAATACTTTGGGTAGAATTCTCCCATCCTGGGATTCAGTGCCATGCTGGGGCTGTGAATGTGAACTGTTTCCCATTGGGAAGATGGGCAGGAAAACATGCCGAGTCTTTCAGCCCAGAACTCATTAATTATCCATCTGGATGTTTTGCGCTGTGGTGAGGCCAAAATGATGGCACTTAATCCACTGTGCTACCCAGGTGCCATAGTGAAAAGTCATCTAATATCATGGAGCCAATACTGAAGAAAGAAGATGGATCTCCTGAATCTGGCTGTGTGGGAGCACTCTGAGGCTGGAACATGGACCCCCCTCTAGGACACCGAATCTGGAAGGTCCACCTATAGAGGCTTCCCTAACCCACTGCTGTTTGTGAGTCCAGGATTGCTGACAGCCTTCATTCCGAACTCCAGAGGTGCAGCTCCAGCTACATTCCATTGGATCCTGACATCTCCATTCCATGTTGTTCCTTGTGTGTTTTCCACCACCTGGTGCTGTGGACAATCTGGTGTGGATAGTCACATCTTCCTCTGCCTCCGATTAGTGGGATACAAATAAGGCTCATGTCAGCCTTCAGTGGGTTTCCTGATTTGCCCTGGGGGGTTACCAGTGGAACTTCCTGCAGGAAATTCACATCGATTCTGCGCCAAACGCTTCCCCTCTGCCGACCATTGAACCCACTGGCACGGGCTTGGGAAATTTCCACTCTTTTTTCCACTTTCTTTTTACTGGTTTAAAATATCCCAGAGAGAGATTTCGCATGACTGCATCAATCAATGCATTGTTAAGTAAAATAAACTCCTTTTGTGTGAGGTTTTTGCTGGTTAGAACAAAGAACAAAGAACAAAGAGCAACACAGCACGGGAAACAGGCCCTTCGGCCCAACGAGCCCGCGCCGCCGTCCTAACGTCTTAATGACATATCCATGACTTTAGGCTATGCCTGTTGTGCAAGATTCCCATATAGGGACCAATATAGGGACAATTTGTTACCCAATCAGCCTAAGAGCACATTTTTGGGATGTGGGAGGAAACTGGAGCACTCGGAGAAAACCCACACAACCACGGGGAGAACGCGCAAGCTCCCGCAGACACAGGCCCAAATCTATGTGTCTGCACAGCAACAGCGATAGTCTCTGAGCTGTCATGTTGCCCATCAGATGGTCCAGTTTAAGCATACACTGACGACTTGAAGCACTAGGCCACTCCTGAAGCAACATCCAAGAGCAGCCTTCGCACGACCTGCCGAATGCATGCACCTTGTTGGTCAACAAGGTGGACTGAATTGCCTGTGGAAACAAATAAGATATTTAGACAGTCCTGCTATATCCCTCTATCTGCAGACCGCTCATGTGGCTGTCCAAGAGACCCTTAAACAGCCCTAGCGTGCCTGCTCCCACCACCTTACTCGGCAGTGCATTCCACACCCCACTACCCTTTGTGTGAAAAACTGCCCTCTAATATTCGTCTTATACATAGCCCCCCTCACCCTAAGGCCATGACCCCTCATTCTATCCACTTCTAATGGTGGAAAAAGCTTACCACCATTTACTCTATCTATACCCCTTATAATCTTATATACCTCTAATAGATCCCCTCTCAGCCGACGTCTTTCAAGGGAAAACAACCCCAGTGTGTTCAATCTTTCATTGTAAGACAGCCCTTCCATACCAGGCAGCATTCTGGTAAATCTCCTTTGCACTCTCTCCAAGGCCTCCACATCCTTCCGGTAGTACAGCGACCAGAATTGGACGCAGTACTCCAAGTGAGGCCTAACCAACGTTCTATACACTTGCAACATCAGACTCCTACTCTTGTATTCTATACCCTTCCTATGAAGGCTAACATACCATACGCTTTCTTTATCACCTTTTCCACCTGTACTGCCACCTTCAGAGACTTGTGAACTTGCACCCCCAGGTCTCCCTGCGTCTCTATACTCCGGATAGTTTTACCTTTTATCCTATAACTCCCCTCTACAGTATTCCGGCCAAAATGCATCACCTCGCATTTATCCGGATTAAATTCCGTTTGCCATCTATCTGCCCAATCTACCAGCCTATCTATGTCCTGTTGTATTGCCTGGCACTGCTCCTCAGTACCCGCCAATCCAAACATCTTAGTGTCATCAGCAAATTTGCTGATCACACCACCTACCCCCTCTTCCAAGTCATTTATATAAACCACAAATAGAAGAGGTCCTAGTGGCACACCACTAGTGACAGACCTCCAGTTGGAAAAAGAGCCTTCCACTACTACCCGCTGTCTCCTCCTCCCAAACCAGTTCTCAACCCATCTACATACCTGGCCCTGTATCCCATGCGCCTTAACCTTTTCTATCAGCCTACCATGAGGAACCTTGTCAAACGCCTTACTGAAATCCATACAGACGACATCAACGGCTTGTCCTTCATCAACTGTTTTTGTCACCATTTGTCACAATTTGATAATGTGAAATTAAATGTAATAGTCAGTTCTTGCAAAGTACTTTTTTAAAACGCACTTCTCTGTGGAATACTAAATCAATCACCTTAGCTGCAGTGACTCCCTGTAACACAAAACATCCCTGTCCTGTCATCCATGGGTCCTGTTAACAGATCAGACTAGAAATGCTGGCTTCATTGGTCAATTACAAGTCTGCCTAGACTCTATCAAAATAGAAATGACTCGCTGTTAGATTCTGCAGAGTTAACCATTGTTGTGGACAATAGCTGATGACAGGTGGATGGTTCCCTTGTGAATCTGAACCCTGATAAGAAGTCTTTAGGGAATCTGTAAGAAAAATCATTCAAACTACAAGACAGGAGGCTTTAAAAGCACAGGCAATTTTTCTTAATTGAATTGTGTAGAGTTCATTGTAAGATAAATTCAGTGATGCAGTGTTTTGATAGTACATTAATTTGAGGATTCAAAAACATTTCCATGTTAGTAAGTCCTATATCAATGTAACAATGTTCTTGGATCAACTAGACCAAGGTGTTGAATGTGAAGACATAACAAATCTAATTACCTTTATAAATAATGCAATGCTGGATTATTATTGAAAATCACCAACATGACACAGAATTCCCCACAGAAACAACCTAAAATACTATTCATATAGCTCATTTAATATAATAACATTTCCCAGGATCCTTTCCAAGATTTTAAAAGTTATTTCATGGATGGCAGAGTGGTTATCACTGCGGCCTTACAGCGCCAGTGTGGGGTTTCGACTTCAATCTCAGTTTGTGCGTTCTCCCCGTGTCTCTATGGGTTTCCTCCAGGTGCTCTGGTTTCCTTACACGGTCCAATGATGTGCAAGTAGGGTGATTGGCCATGTTAAATTGCCCCTTGGTGTCCAAAGAATTGTAGATTAGGTAGATTAGCAAAAGTAAATTCCTGGCATCACAAGGATAGGGTGATAGGAAGGGCCTAGGCAGGATGCACTTTCAGAGAATTGGTGCAGATTCAATAAGCCAGATAGCCTCCATCTTCACTGTGAGGTTTTATGGCTCTATGAAAGAGAGCAACTCTGGCAATGCCAGCATCTTTTGACCATCTCTAATATACCCAGAGAAGGGGTGATGAGCTGTCTTCTTGAACTGCTGAAGTCCATGTGGTGGAGGTACAGGGTCATTATCTGTGTGGAATCTGCATATTCTCCCTGTGTCTGCATGGGATTCCTCCAGGTGCTCCTGTTTCCTTCCACAGTCCAAAAGATGTTCTAGTTAGGTACATTTGCCATGTTAAATTCTTCCTCAGCACACCAAATAGGTGCCAGAGTGTGGCAACTAGGGAATTTTCACAGTAACTTCATTGCAGTGTTAATGTAAGGCTTGTGACACTAATAAATAAACTTTAAACTTTAAAAGAGTGCTGTTAGGGAGGAAGTTCCAGGATTGTTATCCAGTGAAGCCTTTACAAAGCATAATTTGACATCGAGCCATATCAGACAATATTCAGGCAGAAGGTCTAAAGCATGAAGCAGGTTTTAAGGAGAATCTTCAAAGAGAAAAAGGAGGTTGAGGAACGGAGTGCTTCAGAGACAGCAATCAATGGCGTAATGAATCAAAACTGGGAATGCTTGATAGGCTAGAAGTGGTGGACTTCAATGTTGTTGAAGGACTTTAAACCTGGAGGATGTTACAGAGATAGGGAGGGTTAAAACCATGGAAGGAAGTAAAAACAAAGATGGAAATTTTTAAAATGAGGTTTTGTTTAACTGAGAACCAATATTGGTCAGTATGCAGAGGGGTGATGGAGAATGGGACTGGGTGTGTGTTAGGACAGTAGAATTTTGAATGATTGCCAATTTAAGAGGGAATTTAAAATAAGGAATGTGGGGGAAATCATTTTCTGGTGCTGTTTTGTAGTGTATGAGCTGTAACAGATTACTAACATATGGTAAGTAAAGGGTTAATTTGTTTTGTAACTCAGTACTTTTAGGAATAGCTTACTCAGTTTCTTTCCTTTTAGAGTTTTGTTTTTATGAATGAGACATTTTAATTGTTAAGACAGTGAAAGTTCTGAATTTCTACAAGAAGCTCATTAAGTCATTGCCCTCACCAGAAATTTACAGCAAGATCTTTCAATGAATTTGTGGTTTTTGGTGAGGTCAGCAGTTAATGAGCTACATATAAATAAACATTATAAAATCCTTGTCTATTAATTTAATCCTTTGATCTCTTTGAGGGCTGTGTGCTCTGAAGAACTTTTAACAACTTTCTATTAATGAATAGTTCTAAGAAAGCTCCTGGAACTTGCTTTTGCTGAACGTTAAGTAGAATTAAATTAACAAGCCATGTGGACAGATTGCCAATGTTGTGGGATGCCAGTTTTGTTCCTGTTATGCACAGTAAACCCTCTCAGCCATCTCATGAATAAAGCAATGCCAAGCTCACAGCACACCCATCGCCTGTCCTGTTTACGCAGACAAAGCAGCCAATGATCAAGCTTCAGAAGCAAGCCAGTTACAGGCTGGAAATTTCCCAACCTGCCCCCTTTGTGGGAATCATAGAGGATGGGACAGAATATTCAGCAGACTATTTAAAGATCCAGTGAGCTCGAGTGGGAATTTCTGGTGTTGGGGCAGCACACAGCCCAAAATTACAATCTCAGTCAGAGGCTTTGGAAATGGTCACATCTGATTAATGTTTAAATGTGGAGGACAATTCAACCAAACAAACTCATCAGGGTCAATGGAGGCAAACCCATAAAGAGCTTCCTCCAATTCCATCACGTGCATCAGTTGCATCCTTTGGACTGAATTGGTGCTAACATCTTTTTGGTTTTCGTCCCTTTTTTTGAGGACATCCCAGTTCTCTGCCTGTTTCCACAGACCAGCGATCTCCCTGTTGAAGCACTGTTTACCCTTCTCCTCCCCATCAATATGAAAGATCCCAGTGTACCAATACATTTCTGAATGGGGTTGCAATTTGTTAGTAACTCTCTCACTGATTTAAGGGTATATTTAGGATTTCCAGGCAATTTCTCCATTGATGGACCAGAAGACCAAGTAGGCCATTTGGCCCATTAACTCTGCCCCACTGTTAAATGAGGCCATGACTGAGCTATTCCAGTGTATAAATTGGCTCTAAGCGAAAACTGGTTCTTTTCCACTTGATAATGTGTGCCAGAGGGATATTTGTGATAAAACAAGGAGTAAACTACAGCATATGTTGAAAATAGAAAATAAAAACAGGAAATGCTGAAAGCAATCGGAAAATCCGGCAGCATCTGTGATAGTTCCAGTGTTTTCCTATTTTGTATTTGCTGACAGTCAGTTATATAGAAACGCTATGGTGCAGAAAGAGGTCATTTGGCCCATCGAATCTGCACTGACCACAATCCCAACTAGCCCTAACCCCATACACCTACACCTACATATTTAACCACTAATTCCTCTAACCTACCAATCTCAGGACATTATTAAGGGGCAATTTTACAGTGACCCAATGCGGGAATCGAACCCCAGGTCCCTGCAACTCTGAAGTAACAGTGCTAACCACTGTGCTACTGTACATAGCAAAATTCACCAATACTCAAACAGCAACTCCCACGCTCCCCCTCACCATGGGACGTGTATGGATTAACGAAAACCAGTATAGGTGGTATTAATTTTCAGGGCACTGCCACTCATGTGTAAAACCAAATTGCCTTAAACCTGTACCTGTCGATGAAAAGATGACCCCATCTGAAACAGATCAACTGAAAGGTAAAAGCAATGATCAAATTCCATGTAAATTTACATACATCCAACTGTCTTTAATTACAGAATGATATCGGAGGGCAACGCAGCCTCATCAACAAGTGGACCACTTTCCTCAAAGCCCGTTTAGTCTGTTCTGTCCCAGGCCCTGATGGAGTTGACACCTATTTTGATGAACTGCGTAAGTAAAATTTCCATTGTGGAACTTCATTCGATTTGCTCATTTGCAAACAGCACAGGGAAACTAATCGCAGACAACTTTTAAAATTCATTGACAGTGAAAGTTCAAAGCTGGTCATCCAAGGTTCAGTAAGGACGATGTGTCACGTTTGACAGTAGATCTGTGTCTCAGTTAAGTTACACAGCAATGCAATTGATCTTGTTAATTAGGGAAGGTATTAGCATTGTGATTTCTCCCAATATTGAACATAATTATAGTCCTGTTGCTAGGTTTTCCATTTGCAATAACAAAGCATTGCTACAAACCCTTTCTCTTCTTCAACCTCAGACCATATTTCAAATGATGATAGATGTGATAGCTCATTGTTATACCTATCTGCTGAACTGATCTTGATGGGGTCAGAGTCGGTCAGGTTAAAATATTTATGAACAAGATCGTAAACCTTTTCTGAATCAAACATTTAGACAGGAGACAGGGTTCTGAGCAGAGAATAGATTTCATCAAGCTGCCAATCTGGAATGCCCTGTGAATTATGGTCATGCTGTCAATCTTAAAGACCAATCATCAATTATCTCATTCCTTTCCTAAAAATGTATCATTGGAATGAATTTACTTGTAACTGGCAAACTGGTTGAACTCAATGCTCTCCTGAATTAATACATCTGTACGGCAATAAGTAACATGAGGGCCATATTTCTTTAGCTTTTTGCTGTTAATCATTTCTCCTTTTATATTTAAATGATCATCTTCAAGCATTGAGCAGTCTGACCTGCCCCTTTAGCCATTCCTAATGCTGTCCCAGTTTTTGGGGAGGGGCATATGAGATTTCTTTCTTCTCTTTAACCTAGTTGGAGCATCGGGCAATCTAACCAAAAATTAGCATCTCGTAGCCGGAGCAAGGGAAGACCAGGGAGTCTAATCCAAAATGCTTCCTCAGTATGAAACGCAATGGGATAATAATATTCATTATTGCTCACAAGTTAGTATGATAGTAATCAATAGGAAGTATTTAGAAACTGTTCAGTAGTAAGAGAGAACCTAACACATTTCTGCCTTTCAAAGAACTAATTTTAATTACCTTTTCTTTACAAAGAGGACGTGTTTTTACTCCATACAAAAGATGAAAGGAACCCTGTTGTTTATGGAGTCTTCACTACTACAAGGTAAATATATTAACTAATGGTGCTCAGACCATCCGTTTTCACTGTGTTTTGTAGTCTAGATCAAAATAAGATTTCGACTTTTAGTATTTACTCTGAGTAGGGAAGATAGACACGATAGTAAATGACAATTTAACACAAGTAGCATTAATTGTGGCTAGCACACTGATTAACATTGTTGCCTCACAGCGCACATCTGCACATACTCCCTGTGTCTGCCTGGGTTTCCTCCAGGAGTTCCAGTTTCCTTCCACAATCCGATAAACATATTGGTTAGATTCATTGGCCGTACTAAATTCTCTCTCAGCATACTCGAACAGGCACTGCAGTGTGGCGACTGGGGGATTTTCATAGTAATTTCATTGCTGTGCTGATGTAAGCGTACTTGTGACAATGATAAATAATAAATAAAATAAATAATAAATAAATTCCTTTAATATCCATCTCCCTTATTTTGGAAAATTGTTTCCATTGAATTGTAAGTTGGTAATGAGAGTTACACAAGTTGTTAATGAGAGTTATACAGAGGGTTAATTAACGAGAGTTGGATACAGGGTGAATGAGTGTAATGGAGATTGAACTGTTTTCGATCACTGTGTTAATATCGTACACCCAGAGTGAATCTTACAGCCCCTCTCCCACTATCTGCTCCTACCATAATCAATGTAATTTTGAACAGATGTCGTATTCTCTGATTGTGCCCCCTGCCCCCATTCACCCCAACGCACACACACGCACGTACACACACATATACACGCACACACACACATGAACACACACACACACACACACACGTGGCTGTTGAGTGGAAATCATAACTTCATTTCAAACACAATGTGATAAATATTTGAAAAGACTAATATAAAAGGTTATTAGGAAGCTGGAGAAATGGAATGATAGAGCTCTAATTAAAAATTGGCACAGATTGTGGTAACATAGCCAACTGGCAACCTTGTGTGCTGGAATCCTTATGCTTCTTTCCAGTAACTAACGTTGCTCTATTCCAAAACTCTGTGGTGTGTGCTGCTTATATTTCAGGAAGGATGAGTATCAGTTGTTTTGTGAGAGTTGTCTGTTAGAAAGGATTCCCGTGTGAATAGTTGGTACCAGGTGGGATCTTGTTGATGCTCACAATCAAACAGCTTCATTGTTTGGGTTTATACAAGAGGAAATGATGCTTGGGTTGCTGCCCTGAGTATGGACAGTGCCTGTGGTGCCAAAGCCAGTGTGAGTTAGTGTCCCCAGGCAGGTGGGAAGAACGTTGGGTGGAAAAAAAAGTGAAATGTCACAGAGAATGTCACTGAATTAGCTGATATGGAAATGCAGAAAGAAATCTTGATATAATTGGAAAGGCAATTGCATCTGGAGTATTTATAAATAGACAAACTGAAGGCACAGCACTGCAAACGGCTATTCATTTTAGAGCTTGAAACTGTCAAAAAAAGAAATGTGTTTATTTTGTTGAAATTATCACAGAACATTGTGAAGCCAGAATATTTATTTCATCAGTTGATGTGTTTATTTTTACTGCCACACATCACCTTCATATGTTTGGAGAATTCCTGAATTGTTACTGTGATTTTACATGTCACACAGTTAATCTCTGAGATTCTGTATTGGAGAGGGTTTTGTACACAGCCTCAATCCTCTGCATATCCAGCCCACACAGTGTGATGAAAGTTGTGATCAAAGTCGCAGTTACCCTCAGCCATCTGTTGGAGTTCAGGCTAAATTCCACATCTCAATACCGATTGGCACAAAGTTGGGTACTGTCAACGTGATGCTAAGCAGAAAAATGGATACATATCACACCGATGCATGAATTGGTGCTGTGTTAAGTCCTGAGGATGATGTTTTATTGAGCAGAGTAATGCAATGTTTGCTCTGCATCTGATCCCTGGAGCTACCCAGGGTATGTTTGATACTAACCCAAAAAGTAAAATGTGGAATATTTGCATTAATCTTCCAGCTTATCTGCCTTTTGATGAGTTTAATATGCCTGTTTTTAACACTGATTCTACAGTCTCAATTTTTAATGTTAGAATACACTGTTTGTAATTTTTATAAATGATCTGGATGAGGGTATTGAGGGATGGATCAGTAAATTTGCAGATGACACTAAAGTCGGTGGAGAGGTAGATAGTGAAGAGGGGGGTTATAGTTTACAGAGTGACTTGGACAAGTTGCAGAGCTGGGCCGAGAGGTGGCAAATGGAGTTTAATGTGGAAAAGTGTGAGGTAATGCACTTTGGCAGGAACAATAAATGTGTAGAGTATAGGGCTAATGTAGGGCTCTTAATAGTGTTGAGGAACAGAAGGATCTTGGTGTATGTGTCAATAGATCCCTGAAAGTAGGCAGTCAAGTGGATAAAGTTGTTAAGAAGGCATATGAGGTCTTAGCTTTTATTGGTAGGGGGATTGAATTTAGGAGCCGCAGCATCATGGTGCAACTGTACAAAACTCTAGTGCGGCCGCACTTGGAGTATTGTGTGCAGTTCTGGTCGCCACATTATAAGAAAGATGTGGAGGCATGGAGAGGGTACAGAGGAGGTTTACCAGGATGTTGCCTGGTATGGAGGGCAGGTCCTATGAAGAGAGGTTGAAGGATTTGAGGTTGTTTTCAGTAGAAAGGAGGCGGCTAAGGGGGGATCTTATTGAAGCATATAAGATGATTAGAGGTTTGGATAGGGTGGACAGTGATAGCCTTTTTCCTAGGATGGAGAAAGCTAGAACGAGGGGACACAACTTTAAATTAAGGGGTATGAGTTATAGGACGGATATCAGAGGTAGGTTCTTTACTCAAAGATTGATTAGGGAGTGGAATGCCCTGCCTGCAGCTGTTGTAGATGCGCCAAGTTTGGTGGCGTTTAAGAGGTTAATTGATAAGTATATGGAAGAGAAGGGAATGTTTAGTTTGGAGGGGCATTGCTTTTTATTTTGGTCGGCACAACATCGAAGGCCGAAGGGCCTGTTCTGTGCTGTAATGTTCTATGTTCTATGTTCTACATATTACTGGTTCCAATGCAGCCAACTTGTTGTTCGAAATAGGATTATAAATAATTAGTTCACATAAACTTTCTGTCAAGCCAATGACTAATTATATGGTTGTTGAGATATTCAGGTTCATCCTCAAATGGAGAAAGAGGGAAAATAAAGGCTGGGTTCCATATTCCCCAGCTATTTACATTCTGCCACAGCTACCAGTGAGGACAGAGAATTTGGCACTCAGCCAAATCTCCATTCAAAGTTAAAGTTTATCTATTAGTCACAAGTAAGGCTTATATTAACACTGCAATGAAGTTACTGTGAAATTCCTCTAGTCACCACACTCTGATGCCTGTTTGGATCAATGCACCTAATCAGCACGTCTTTCAGACTGGGAGGAAATCCAAGCACCCGGGGAAAACCCACGCAGACATGGGGAGAACGTGCAAACTCCACACAGACAGCAGCCCACGCCGAGAATCTAACCCAGGTCCCTGGCACTGTAAAGCAGCAGTGCTATCACTGTGCCACCATGCAGACCTGTCACTGCAGCAGGAACAGAGAATCCCGTCAGCATGAATAGCTGGAGAATCCCTCCCCATTTCCATAACCTCTGGGTGTTCCAAACTGCTTCACAAATAATGAAATACATTTTTGTAAATTGTTGCAATAAGGAATTGTGTCTGGCAATTTGTGCACTGCAAACTTCCATAGACAGCAATGTGATAATGACCAGATGTTCTATTTTGATGTTGGTTGAAGGAGAAATATTGATCAGGACACAATGGAGAATTCCCCTGCTCCTTTTTGAGATAGTGACATCCACTCAAGGAAACTGACACAGTCTCAGTTTAACATCTCAACTGAAAAGTAGCAGCATTCCTCAGGACAGCACTGGAAAGTCAGCTTAGATTGTTACACTCAAGACAAGTACACTCTTTCATGAGAAATGAGCGTCGCTGGCTAGGCCGGCATTTATTGCCCACCTTGAATTATCCTTGAGAAGGTGGTGTTGAGCAGCATTCCATATGGTGTAGGTAATCCGACTGTGCTGTTCGGGGGAAATTTCCAGGACTTTGACCGAGTGAATCGTGAAAGACAACAACATATTTCCAACTCATGTTAGTGAGTGGTTTGGAGGGGAATCTGAGGGAGATGATGTTCCCATTTATCTGTTGCCTTTCCTTTGCTAGATGGTGGTGGTTATGGGTTTGGAAGGTATTGTCTAAAGACCTCGGTGAATTGTACTGAATCTTGTGGATGGTACAGACAGCTGTCATCGAGCTACTTACTAAATGAGCCACAGTTGGCAGTGCCACAAAACTGATCAGATCCCAGTCTTAGGCATCAAAATAGCCCTGGCAATATTCTTCTTGTAAAATTGAGTCAGGTGATGCTCACCTGAAAACAGGTAACAGGTTGATTTGGTTATGCAGATTATGGTTCTACATTGGTTATAAGACCACAGTGTGAGACTAGGTAACAATGTGGAAATTGTACACTCCCATTGATACAGCACAATCTGCTTTTCAATGCTCCTTTAGTGTTTGAACATTATCGGATAATTCCCTCTGCCACGTTTGACACAGAGCCAGCACTTTGCCTTTCAGGCACCATGTCTAACTTCTTTCCTGTTATTCTTTAACACAAGAGTGATTTTAAGATTTGTTTGATATGAACCTTATTTTTATACCACGGCACCAGGGAAGCTCCAAGAATGGCCCGTGCATATCTACTTAACAAATATTATTCTTTACTGAAGGAGAAGTGTAAGATTGCAGCATTGTCAATTTGTCTCTATTCTTTTTATTTTGCTCAGTTCGATTTTTAAGGGCTCTGCAGTGTGTGTATACAGCATGGCTGATATTCGAGCTTCTTTTAATGGACCATATGCTCACAAGGAAGGTCCTGCTCATCGCTGGGTCGAGTATGATGGACGAATCCCTTACCCACGACCTGGGACAGTAAGTATATTTTAGAGAGTGTTACATTTGAGTATCAATGAATGAGAAGTCACTATAAACGACTGCTTCATTGGTGTGAGTCATGATGTGGAGATGTCGGTGTTGGACTGAGTGATCAAGATGAGAGTCACAAGACACCAGGTTCTAGTCCAGCAGGTTTTTGTGAAATCACAAGCTTTCGGAACATTGGTCCTTTGAAGGTGATTTTACTCAATGAAGGAGCAGCACTCCAATAGCCTGTGATTTCAAATAAAACTGTTGGACCAGATCCTGGTGTTGTGTGACCTCAGTAAGAGGTCTGGCAACTCCAATTTTAAATCCAACCAATTTATTTGACAGTAAACTTGCTAGCTTTCGGCCTTTGTAGCCTTCCTCAGGTCAATGAGGTGTTCTGGTCTCCAACAGCACATATATCAGCACAGACAGTTTACAGATTGCTGATTAGAATGCGAATCCTTACACCTAACCTGTTATTCAAGTCTTAAAGTGGCTAACAAAGGAACACTGAGCACTGAGCACAGGTGTCACACTATCTGTAACCCCCCATGACTTGCCTGGGTTAGCAAAAAACCTCACTTACTGAGCTGTCAGGAGACAATATGCATCTCTTTAACCTGTGCTCAGTGCTCCTTCCACTCACATTGTTAGCCACTTTAAGACTTGAATAGCAGGTTAGGTGTAAGGATTCACATTCTAATCAGCAATCTGTAAACTGTCTGTGCTATTGCAGACCAGAACACCTCATTCACCCGAGGAAGGCTACAAAGGCCGAAAGCTAGCAAGGTTACTATCAAATAAATTGGTTGGATTTAAAATTGGTGTTGTCAGACCTCTTACTGAGTTTACCCCAGTCCAACTCCGGCAACTCTACGTTGTGTAACCTCACATCATTGAGTAAGAATTTGGTTCACGCTGCACTCACAGTTAGAAGCTGCATTTTCAGAGTATCCGTAGGAGCAGGGAAGAAGTGTGCACTAACTTCTTAATCTAGAGTGAATCAATCGATACAAACAAATCATTTTCCTGCATCTTCAAAAAAGCTTATGATATTTGTTCATACATTTTATTGCTTTTTATTTTGGTCGGCACAACATCGAAGGCCGAAGGGCCTGTTCTGTGCTGTATTGTTCTATGTTCTATGTTCTATATGTTCTATTTTAGGAAAAATAAGGTTTTGGGTTATAGTCACAGAAACTCGTTTATTTTAGTTTGCATTGTTTTCTTTCTGGGTGTTGTGGACTAGGTCAGAATTTATTGCTGATCTTTAAATGCCTTTGAGAAAGTGGTGGTGAGTCACCTTCTTGAATACAATGAGGAGCTTGCCAGACATTGCGGAAGGCAGTTAATTGAAACCACATTGCTACGGTTGTTTGATGTTAATACAGTTCCACAACTCACCAATATTGTCATTCTATATTGTGGCAAGCACCAACTGTTGGCTCATTTCTGAATTGGTAATCTTCAAGTTGAGAAGCCACACTGAGTGGTTTGAGAGAGACCTGCCTTTTTATTAACAAGCGAAATAAATGATTGAACCAAGCGGCATTACAAGTTTCCTCAGAATGAAGCAAGGTTCCTGCAATGCTTTGTTAGAGAAACAGGAACATCCATTTTTCTTTCCCTCTTTCCTTCCTGACCATGTCCTCCTTTAAAATGGTGATGGATGGATTTGATGTGGAGCCATTGAGTCCCTTACAAAAACATCTTTAGTCACAGTTTTTTTAAAGATTGCAGGCTGAGTCAATTCTCAGAGAAGTGCACACTTTGGACAGATGATTTTAATTGGGCTGAATCATAAATGAATACCTTGGCATTGAGCCTGTTTTATGAGGGCTGTTATCTCCACATGTCTGCCGCACAGGATGGGTAATAGTCAGTTTTAAAAGGCTGGTGAATGAGTGTAAGTTCTTTTCTAGTCACAAGGCATGGGCACGTTTATGGACATGTTTTAAATCTGCTTCAGACTGGAAATGAAAATCATACCTGCCTTAGTGAGAATGGCTTGTCACAGTTACTTTCCCCAACACGGGATCTGTGAAAAATTTGTACAATATTTGATATTAAAGCAGCAGCTGTCACACCAGTGAATAATAAACGACATGTTTCTGCTTTTTATTATACTTGTGGTTTTATTCAAGCATTCTAAACTTTCTGAAAGAAGTGCTCAATTTGAGGTTGATAGTTTTATAATTGGAAATTAATGAATATTGGTGCTTAACAGAGCAGAAACTAGCACCTTGGGATATGGGGCACCTGGAAGCAGCTGTGGTTAATAATGCAATACAACTTCCAAACTTCAAAGTTCTTTCCCTCCTGGCTTTCTGACTAATATTTGCTTCTTACAAAAGTACACTTAATATTTGGTATATTTAATCACAGGCATTTCTTTGGTTGAGCCACAGGATACATTTCAGAAAGTGGACCCAATAAAAGGTAGCAAATTATCAGTTTGGGTTTTCTTGTCAAATTTGTAAGAACAAAGTTGAAATTCATTATCAATAGCCTATTTTTTAAACAATTGCAAAGTGAAAGTGGTTTTGAAGCAATCACAGAGAGATTGGGATCTATTTTAAATGACTTTGCCTGATGTAATTAAGGTGGTAACAGTGTCATTGTTGGTTCATTTCTCGGCCTGTTGACTAAGATCAAGTGTCAGATCAAGCCCAAGATGGGATGCAAACTTTATCTTCTCAGCTCGGATCTTGTTTGTCTTTCTCGTGGAGACCTTGAATTGGATTTGATTTGAATTTGCTTTTGGAGCAAGGAGGGAGATGCATTCAGAGCTTCCCAGTCTAGCATCTGTCCACGCTGAGCGATGGCTTTGTAACGTTAAGAATGTCGTTTAGTTATTAACGACCCATTGGCACTGACATGCTAGTCGCTGTTATTCCTGATGTCCTTTTGTAGCTACCGTATTTATATGGCTGGTTCAGTTCAGTTTCTTGTCAATGGTAAATCAGGATTGTGGGGGATTCAGCAATGGTAGTGTCACTGAATGTCAAGAGGGGAGATGGTTGAATGGTTATTCCCTGGCACTTGTGCGGCGTGAATGTTCCATGCCACTTACCCGTCCAAGCTGGAATTTTTCCATTTCTTATTAAATGTGGGCATGGACTGCTTCAGTATCAGTTGAAAATATTACAAAACACTGTTTAACCATCACTGAATATTCCCACCTCTGGCCTTATATTGGAGAGAAGATGAAACAGCTGAAAAGTGGGTGGGTGTAGAACAATATACTATATCCTTTTGATAAGATTGCATCTCCTTGTTGTTCCTACTTAAATAAACTACATTAAATTTCATCAGCCGAGTGTCCATTTATTTCCACCAGCCTGCCTATGTCCTCTTGAAGTTCTTCCTATTATGTTTGGCAGGTATTTGAGCCAAAATAATTCACACTTGTAATAACATTCTTTTCATCTCAGTCAGCAGAGCATAGAGGAGCAGACAGAAAAGTCGGAAATTAAGTATAGACGTATTATTTTATCTGGATCAGGGGACTGATATCATTGTGGGAACACCATCACAGCTAGGAGTGCTGAAGGAAGAGCTCAATATCTCCCAACTCTAAACATATTAGAACATGGAATAAATGTAACCTCATTAGGGTCGCTTATATTCTGAGAACAACTAGATAAATATGATACACCGCTGTGCCAGTGCCTTTCATTCAATTCTCCAGCCTTTCGTTGTACTCGTTATTATTTTTAGAATGTTATATTTGCCCTAATTAATATTTCATATATTTAATTTGTAATTTTTAGCTTGATTAAAGCAATCGTTTCAACAAGAGGGTACTGTTCATTCTCCTTCTAACTGGGTGCAATGATCCTGTTTCTGAATTATAGACATTACAAAGAACAAAAAACAGTACAGCACATGAACAGGCCCTTCGGCCCTTCAAGCCTGCACCGTTCATGTTTACCGATCTAAACCAACTGCTTATATTCTTCTATTTCTCATTTGTTCATATGCCTATCAAGATAAATCTTAAATGTGGCTGACGTAACTGGCTCAACCACCTCACTTGGCAGCACATTCCAAGCCCCTACCACCCTCTGTGTAAAAAAACACCCCCCCTCCCCCATCTTCCACATCTCCATTGAACATTTCCCGCCTTACCTTGAACTTCTGCCCTCTTGTAATTGTCTTTTCTGCCCAGGGAAAAAGCTCCAACTGTTCACCCTATCCACACCCCTTATAATTTTATAAACTTCTATCAGGTCACCCTTCAGCCTCTGTCTTTCCAGGGAGAACAATCCCAGTCTATTCAATCACTCCTCATAGCTAATATCCTCCATACTAGGCAATATCCTGATAAACCTTTTCTGCATGCCCTGGTAGTGTGACAGTCTGAACATAGACATCCAACATAATATGAAATTTCACTACTGAGATTAATTTATTCTGGGACTGATAAATAAGTTGTGATATTGTTTTCTGTACACCTCCCAGTGATATTATCTTACTAATTCATGGAAAATGAATTAATTCAAACTTCTTTTGAAAATGAAGACATAAATGATAAAAGAAATATTTTGTTGTAAAAACGTGTGTTCACAGTGTGTCTTGGTCTGTGAGTCATGGAAACAGCTCACTGGCTGATATCCAGATAGCAAACTCACCTTACATTTGGACAGAAATATTGGGGGAGGAGAACTAAAGGAGAATAGGGGATTCGCATGTGTATAAGGGAAGCTATAAGATAGCCAATAGGAAAGAAAGGAGCGTATGGGACTCATAAGAACATAAGAACTAGGAGCAGGAATAGGCCGTTCTGATCCCTCGAGCCTGCTCCATCATTCAATAAGATCATGACTGATCTGTTTGTGGGCTCAGCTCCCCTTAACTGCCTGCTCACCATAATCCTTAAGTTCTCTTACTGTTCAAAAATTTATCTATCTCTGTCTTAAAAACATTCAATGAGGTAGCCTCAACTGCTTACTGGGCAGGGAATTCCATAGATTCACAACCCTTTGTGTGAAGAAATTCCTCCTCAACTGAGTCCTAAATTCCCATTATTTTGAGGCAATGCTTCTTAGTTCTAGTTTCACCCACCAGTGGAAACAATTTCCCTGCTCCTCTCTTATCTATTCCCTTCATAATCTTATATGTTTCTATGAGATCTCTCCTTATTCTTCTGAATTCCAATGAGTACAGCCCCAGTCTACTCAGTCTGCCATCATAAGCCAACCCCCTCAACTCTGGAATCAACCTCGTGAATCTCCTCTCCACCCCCTCCAGTACCAGTAAGGAGACCAAAACTGTACACAGTAACTCCAGGTGTAGCCTCACCAGCACCTTACAGCTGCAACATAACCTCACTGTTTTTAAACTCCATCCCTCTAGTAATGAAGGACAAAATTCCATTTGCTTTCTTTGTCAATGAACAACTAAAACATTTAGATAGTTCTGGTAACAAACATTCCTTGGCACTTTACAGAAGGAAAGGTAAAAGAAGGAACACTCTGAGTGTTAGGTGACTGAGTGATGTTGAACGCTAAAGATGAAATGAGAAAAATGGTAGAAAAGAAAGAGGATTAGTGAGTGGAATGTAGGTGATGTGAAGACGGAGCAGAAACCTGCCAGAATTTTATATCAGATCAAATAATCACTAAAAGTACAGAGCTGTTGTGAAATGTATTATATATACTATAGAACCAATGTATCATTTCATAATTAAATATTGCTGTAAACAAAATTATGGTAGTATTTTCCAACAGCTACCACACTTCAAAATAGTTCCTCATGTAAGAAATATTTTTCAATGTTTCTGAGATGTGTTCCACATGAATATTTTTTGAGCCTATGTATTTGAGTATGTGTAGACACTCACACATTGGTATTTGTACTTGTGGAACAATGGATGTTTGTCACTGAAATCAATAACAACCTCCAGGTAAAATGTGCTGAAATGTTAAGAGTTGCAGCTGTAAAATTTTACTTTGCTGTTGCCCTGACATTCGATTCAGAGGAAATCGAGAGCTGTAACCATTGGATTAAGTTTGTTACATGCCAGTCAGTAACGTTGAAGGAGACAGTCTATACTTACAGACAATGAGCGCACAGTCTGCAGGATTTAGCTCCAGTCAGAGTGTGACAGGCCATGACCACATCATATGGACCTTATCACAGACTGGCACTGGTCCAGTTTCCTTCTTTCACTTGATATACGATGGTGCCAAATTTCCTTCCCTTGAGCAGTTTTATATCTACCATATCAGGTCAGAGTGACGGCCGCATTCCTCTTTGGGTTCAAAGGATTTGATGTTTCAAGGTAACATAGGCTGATATTATTGCACTCTGTCATTGACTGTGTTCAGTGTGCATGCAAGTGCAGAATACTTCAATAATACAATGTTTGTCTAGTTTTGGATGGAAACACAATTCTATCTTAGTTTAGTATCTTGCTGGTATTCTAATAATGATTGTAAAAGGAATGTTCTCACTGCAAGTTCAGCATGAAACTGTTGCTAACAGAATTCTGTTTGATATTTTGGGTACATAAATCTAACTGAAATGAATTTCCATGTTTCTACTGTTCTCTTTGTGAGTTCTCTAAACATTTCAATATTATTTCTAAGAGAGGGGCTGTGACAAGGCAAAGAAGGATGTCTGAGTTAGGATAACTGGAACTTTAATCACACATTGACCTGATGATATTAAATGGGGTCGCTACAGAATCTGGACTGTAACTGCTGCCCTGCAACTAAAACTCAACACAGATGAGGGAATTTTCAGCTAACATTCCATTGGAACCCATTGATTCTCCTCGCAATTGTGTCTAACTGCCTTATGAATGGATCTGGAATTGTTGGTGTAACCTTTAATAAAAGGAATTAATGGACCACACCAGACATTAATTATCCATTGCCCTTTTGGAAGAAAGTCAGGAAAATGTGAAGGATCCACAGGGTAAAACTAAATGCTCTATTGGCTTTTAGTTCTTGCTGGATTTTTTATTCAGTCTCCCCATGATGTAACAAACAGAATCACCCTGCCCTGGCAAAACAAAACAGGGATACCGAATGATTCCATAAATGCGGCTTTTCAAATTCAATTGCTGGAGCAGGGAAAGGGAAAAAAAGGGTCAGCAGTGTCCTTTACTGAGGAGAAATGTACCATTTGAGAAATGGAAAAAAAAACATGGATCTGTAACTGGGTTTGTGTCTCTGATATTCTGGGAGATTCTTTATATCAACATTTCCTGAGCAAACTCAATTTCCATTTCAAAAAATCAAAAATTTGACTGTCTTTTATGTTTTTTGATGCAATATGGCAGCTCCTGAGCGAATGAGGAAGCAAGTATGCCACATTTACTGTACAATCCTATCTCTGATGATAAGATTCCTGTTGTAGACTCACCAGAGACAGCCTTGGCTGGTACTGTCAGATGTAGAGATGCCGGCGTTGGACTGGGGTAAACTCAGTAAGAATCTGGCAACACCAATTTTAAATCCAACTGATTTATTTGTTAGTAAATCTGCGAGCTTTCGACTTCCGTCTTCGTCAGGCAAATGCAGTGTTCTGGTGGTACTGTCAGAAACAGCATGCTTTCTCTCAGAGGTGGGACACACTGATTAACTCTGATGGGAAGCTGTTCACATTGGAGATAAATATTGCTGAATTTAGGAACTGCTGTTCCAATGAAAAATCCAGAAATCATTGGGAATCTCAAATGGGCAATAAGGGACCAGCCAATAAGGGCTGGTCACTTAGAGAGAGTGACGTGTGGGTCCTGTCCAGCTGTGTGTGGTAGGCATGGACTTTGTCCTTATCTCACCGACATTCCCCTCGGCTCCTCCACTTCTCTGATTAACATAACGATCTCCATTGAAAAACGTTGAGAGGGTTGGGTTAACCTGATTGTAGATAGGGCAGCTTTAATCATGTTCTGTACCAAAATGTTGTAAGGTTACTCTTAAGAAAATAATGATACCTACTGGTTTGCCATAATTCCAAATCTTGTTGTTCTTGGATCATTTTTGAGCTTTCATATATTTCACACAACCCAGGCTCCAATGTCATCTTCTACTGAGTTTAATTTAACAAAGACATTGGCAGCTGGCCCACATTCTGAACTGCACCCTTGGACTGTTTCACTACAAACTCCTGTCCTCAATTAGGCAGCTGTCCAATAATTGATCTTGTACCTCCCTGTCTCAATACTGCCACCTATGGTCCCCATTCAGTACTCAGTAAATTCTGTAAGGTATGTCTAATTTTGTTCACCCATGTGGAGAATGTGCAACTGGTGACATTCCCATGTATCTGCTGCCCTTGTCCTTGAAGGTGGTAGCAGATATAGGTTAGGACCCTTGGTAAGCTGCTGCAGTGTATCTTGTAGATGGTACACACTGCTGTCACTGTGTAATAATACTGGAGGAGAGGATGGTTACGGTGGTGGATGGAATGCCAATCAAACAAACTGCTTTGTCTTGAATGGTATTGAGCTTCCAGAATGTTACTGAAGCTACACTCACCCAGACAAGTACAGAGCAAAAGCAAAAATACTGCAGATGCTGGAATCTGAAGCAAAAATAGAAAATCCTAGAAAATCGCAATGGGTCTGACAGAACCTGTGGAGAGAAATTAGAGCCAATGTTTTCAGTCTGGATGACCCTTCGTCAGAGGTGAGAACAAAAAAGAATCAACAGAGATTTATACAATGAAGGTGAGAGGGTTGGAATGGGACAAAGGGAATGTAAATAAGGATACAGAATACTGAGAAGATGCTAGAAATGTCCATCAAATGATCAGAATGTGTGAATGATAGAACAGAGGTACAGATTGTATCGGGACTGCCTGGGGAATGTGGCAGTTGTACTGAAGGATGGGGGGAAGAGTGGGCAAAAAGGACAGCTGGAATGGAGAAGTGGAAAAATGAAAGTGGGAGAGAAAGATGATAAAATGGATGAATGAGATGAAATTAAATGGAATGGAGTGAAGGTGGAGGAGAGAGTTCAGGCTCTGAAATTGTTGAACTCAATTTTCAGTTTGAAAGGCTGTAAAGTGCCCAATTGGAAGATGAGGTGCTGTTCCTCCAGTTTGTGTTGGGGTTCACTTGAACATTGCAAAAGTCCAATGAAGGACATGTGGGGTAGAGAGCAGTGTGGTGTGGCGAAGCAGTAAGTGGGAGGAAAGTCTGGAGGTGTCCAGCAAAATGGTCAACCAGTCAGCGATTGGTGTTTCTGATGTAGAGTAGATTGCAACGGAAGCAGCAAATGCGATAGACCAGATTGAAGGAGCTGCAAGTGAAATGCTGCTTCACCTGAAAGGAATGTTTAGGACCTGGGATGGTGAGCAGGGAGGAGGTAAAGGGGCAGGTTTGCACCTTCTGTGTGGGACAGTGCTGTGGGCAGGAGGTGAGGTGTTGAGTGTGATGGAGGAGTGGGCCAGGGTGTCCTGGAGAAATCAGTTCCTGCGAAATGCTGACACGGGGGATTGGGAGTGGAGGGAGGGACGGTGGTGGTGGTGAAGGGAAGATGTGTTGAGTGGTCACCATGCGGAAAGGGCGGAGGATGACCCTTTGAATGTGGAGACTGTGAGGTGAGAAGTGAGGACAAGGGGAACCCTGTCCTCGTTCTGGGAGGGAGGAGAGGGAGTGAGTGCAGTAGCCTGGGGGATGGATTGGATATGGCTGAGAGACTGTCAGCTACACTGGGTGGAAAATCAGGATTGAAGAAGAAGGAAGACATATTTGCAATGCCATGTTAGAAAGTAGCATCATCAGAATGGATATGGCAGAGGGAAAGGAGCTGAGAGAATGTGATGGAAGCCTTACAGGATGGGGGATGTGAAGAACTTTAGTCAAAATAATTGTGGGGTTGGGTATGTAATGGATGCTGTGGTTGAACTGCTAGTGTTGGAGAAAGTTTAAAGTACTGACAGTTTATTCACAGAAATGGAGATAGAGAGGTTAAAGAAGACAAGAGAAATGTCAGAAATGGACCATGTGAAGGTGATAGAGGGATGGATATTGGAAACAGTTCTTCCAGGTCCAGACAAGAGCATGAAGTAGCGCTGAAATAGTCATCGATATCCAGTAAAGAAGTTATGGGAGAGGCCAGAGTAGGATTGGAAATGGAGAATATTCTATTACATTTCTGGTTCGTGCTTAGTAGTTGGTGAACAAGGCTTGGGGAGTCAGGAGAAGGGTAATTCACCACTGGATTCCCAGCCTCTAACATGTTCTTGTATATATTTGGGTTGCTCAGTGGTAACCCCCAGGATGTTGACCGCGGATTTAGCGACGGAAAGGACATTGAGGTCAAGAGGAGATGGTTAGATTGTCTCAAGTTGGCGATGGTTATTGTCTGGACTAGTGTGGCACGAGTGTTACTTGCCACTTATCAATGGTATTGTCCAGGTCTTAATGCATTTGAATAGGGAATGTTTCAGTATCTGAGGAGTTGCAAATTTTCCCGACCGGTGTGCAATCATCAGCGAACATCCTCACTTCATCCCCAGACTGCTGCTGGAAATAAAACTCTAGTGTGCCTCATATATGAAGCAAAGCTTCAGATAAAGTTGGGTTAATGAGCTTCTGCTGCTATCGGAGGGTACGGAGATGGCAGAGGTGTGTAAGATCCTGTTCTCAACAATCAGCCTCACACTTCTGCAGTCTCTCACATTTTCCTTTCCCTAATAATAACTAGGATTAAGAACCAGGTCAAGCCCAAAGTGGGGCACAATGTTTTATCTTGTCAGCTTGGAATCTTGTTTGTCTTTCTTGTGAGATTCTTGATTTGCATTCAGTTCGATTTTGAATTTGGTTTTTGAAGCAAGCGGGAATGGATTTGGGTTTGCCCAGTCTGCTCTGAGCATTGACTTTGTAACTTTAAAGATGAAGTTTAAAAAAAAGAGATTTGCAGAGAGAAACCCATTGTACCAAGGCATGAATTATTTCCAAAGACTGAAACCCTTACAGCTTCCCTACGAAACCTCTACTAGACAGACACCTCCAACAATGTGCAAACGAAACAAAATCAGCATAAAAATAAAAACAAATTGCAACTGAAAGTCTCTCATTGTCCCTTTCATTTCTTGTGAATTGATAAAGCCCTAGCTTTGTAACATTCACCCTCAGGAATTAGATATCCTGATTTATCAGATAAAATAGTCTGGTTAGAAAATATTGTCGATCAAGACATTATCTCACTTGTATCATATTATAATTCCTTCATAAAACTCTTGTTTATCTCTGAAGCTTCTGATGTCTGGCAAAATCCTAAGTAAAATTGGATATTAGGTGCAAAACACAGAAGATTGCCAATATCAATCTCTGCAAGTTTGTGTGCTCTGGATGACATGTTGGCACGGTAGTTAACACTGCTGCCTCACAACACCAGGGATCCTGCTTTGACTCTTAGCTTGGGTCACTGTCTGTGTGGAGTTTGCACATTTTCCTCGTGCCTGCATGGGTTTCTTCCAGGTGCTCCGGTTTCCTCCTACAGCCTGAAAGGTGTGCATTGACCATGCTAAGTTCTCCCTCAGTGTACCCGAACAGGCATCAGAATGTAGTGACTAGAAGACTTTCCTAGTAACTCCATTGTAGTGCTAATGTAAGCCTGCTTGTGATGCCATAAAAATAAACTTAAAATTTTAGAAATATCTATTGACAGAGTAGGGGAGAGATCACAATGGCTGTATTGTCTTTAACACAATCTTTATTATCAGACATCCTGGATTTCCAGATCCTGACAAAGCCGAACTTGAATTAGGACAATTTTGAGAAATCACAAATAAATGTCCCAAATTGGATCACTGCAGATCTACTTTATTTGCTCTTCACGACTAATAAGGCTACTTGGAATCTTTGTTTCACCCTGCTTTCAAACTTACACTCAGCAGAATTTTCACATCATTTGCTAAAACTGTGAAATTAACATTTTCCTCAATGTTTTATTACGGTTGGTAGATATTCTGCCCAGTAAAGATGCTGGCAGCTTTTCACCAAGGTGGGTGGGAAAAGATGAAGATATTGAGTAATGAATTAGATTGTAGTTAGGCTCGAGCAACAGCAGATGTTTCACCCGAGTCTGGGGCACTGTGTTGTGTTCTCATGAAGCCATCCATCCATCACACCATGACTTTCCATTTCCCATTGCTGGGATTGATTTATTTATAATTGCTGTAGTGACCATAACAAAGCTGTTCACTTTGTTGACTCAATGATTGTAACAGTCATGTTTAACTTGTGTGAATGAGGAGCAGTCAGTACATAGAACATAGAACATTACAGCGCAGAACAGGCCCTTCGGCCTTCGATGTTGCGCCGACCAATTATGAAAAAAGCAATGACCCTCCAAACTAAACCATTCCTTTCTCTTCCATAAACTTATCAACTAACCTCTTAAACGCCACCAAACTTGGCGCATCTACAACTGCCGCAGGCAGGGCATTCCACTCCCTAACCACCCTCTGGGTTAAGAACCTACCTCTGATATCCGTCCTATAACTATCACCCCTTAATTTAAAGCTGTGTCCCCTCGTGCTAGCTTTCTCCATTCTAGGAAAAAGGCTATCACTGTCCATCCTATCTAAATCTCTAATCATCTTATATGTTTCGATAAGGTCTCCTCTTAGCCGCCTCCTTTCTAACGAAAACAACCTCAAATCCCTCAGCCTCTCCTCATAAGACCTGCCCTCCATACCAGGCAACATCCTGGTAATAGACACTCTGAAAGAGAGTAGTAGACACTCTGAAAGAATCGTGAGGAATGTGGGAAGAATCAAGGTCAACGACATCTGATACCTTCATGTGCAGCATGGCGAAGGAAAATTATAAAAAAATTATGAAGTAAAACATGAATTCTTCGAGAAGCATTTCCAAGTACGGTGGATGTGATATAGTCATCCAGAGCCATGCAGGTTAACATAGAACATAGAACATTACAGCGCAGAACAGGCCCTTCGGCCTTCAATGTTGCGCCAACCAATTAAGAAAAAGCAATGACCCTCTAACCTAAACCATTCCCTTTTCTTCCATAAACTTATCTACTAATCTCTTAAACGCCACCAAACTTGGCGCATCTACAACTGCCGCAGGCAGGGCATTCCACTCCCTAACCACCCTCTGGGTAAAGAACCTACCTCTGATATCCGTCCTATAACTATCACCCCTTAATTTAAAGCTGTGTCCCCTCGTGCTAGCTTTCTCCATCCTAGGAAAAAGGCTATCACTGTCCACCCTATCTAAACCTCTAATCATCTTATATGTTTCAATGAGGTCTCCTCTTAGTCGCCTTCTTTCCAACGAAAACAACCTCAAATCCCTCAGTCTCTCTTCATAAGACCTGCCGTCCATACCAGGCAACATCCTGGTAAACCTCCTCTGTACCCTCTCCAATGCCTCCACATCTTTCTTATAATGTGGGGACCAGAACTGCACACAATACTCCAAGTGCGACTGCACTAGAGTTTTGTACAGTTGCAACATGACGTTGCGGCTCCGAAATTCAATCCCCCTACCAATAAAAGCTAAGACTCCGTATGCCTTCTTAACAACCTTATCGACTTGATTGCCAACTTTCAGGGATCTATGCACATATACACCAAGATCCCTCTGTTCTTCAACACTATTAAGAGTCCTACCATTAGCCCTATACTCTACACATTTGTTATTCCTGCCAAAGTGAATTACCTCACACTTTTCCACATTAAACTCCATTTGCCACCTCTCAGCCCAGCTCTGCAACTTGTCCAAGTCTCTCTGCAAACTATAACACCCCTCTTCACTATCTACCACTCCACCGACTTTGGTGTCATCCGTAAATTTACTAATCCATCCTTCAATACCCTCATCCAGATCATTTATAAAAATTACAAACAGCAGGGGCCCCAAAACAGATCCCTGAGGTACACCACTTGAAACCGAACTCCATGATGAATAATTTCCATCAACCACCACCCTCTGTCTTCTATCAGCTAGCCAATTCCTAATCCAATTAGCTAAATCACCCTCAATCCCATACATCTGCATTTTCTGCAGAAGCCTTCCATGGGCCACCTTATCGAACGCCTTACTAAAGTCCATATATACCACATCAACTGCCTTACCCCCATCCACCTCTTTGGTCACTTTTTCAAAAAACTCAATAAGGTTAGTAAGGCACGACCTACCCTTCACAAAACCATGCTGACTATCCCCAATCGATTTGTTTCTCTCTAAATAACTATAAATCCTATCCCTAATAATTCTTTCCAATACTTTGCCCACAACGGAAGTAAGACTCACCGGTCTATAATTCCCAGGAAAGTCTCTCTTCCCCTTCTTGAACAATGGGACCACATTCGCTATCCTCCAGTCTTCCGGCACTATACCTGTAACCAACGACGATCTGAAGATCAGAGCCAGAGGCTCTGCAATCGCCTCTCTCGCCTCCCAGAGAATCCTAGGGTAAATCCCATCCGGCCCTAACTTCAAACCTTCAAGAATATCTAGCACATCCTCCTTATCTACTTCAATACTTTACAGTTTACAACCCTGTATCCCAGTGCTCTCCACAACTACATTTACATCTCCCTGCGTGAATACCAAAGAGAAATATTTGTTCAGTGCCTCTCAATCTCTTCAGGCTCCACGCACAACTTCCCACTACTGTCTATGACTGGCCCTAATCTTGCCCTAACCAATCTTCTATTCTTAACATATCTAAAGAAAGCTTTAGGATTCTCCTTGATCCTATCAGTCAAAGTCTTCTCGTGTCCTCTTTTAGCTCTTCTCAACTCGCTCTTTAGCTCCCTCCTGGCTAATCTATAGCTATCCAGTGCACTAACCGAGCCTTCAAGCCTCATCCTGACATAAGCCTCCTTTTTAAAATTAAGGGGCCTCCTATTAAATGTGGAGATCAGAAAGGGTTTTGGATGTTTGGAACTCGTTTCTCCAGACGGTGGTGGGACCTGGGTCAATCATTCCCACATATGGATTAGTAGCTGGAAGAGGCCATTTGGCCCCTCAAGCCTGCTCTGCCATTCAGTCAGATCATGGCTGATCTATTCGTGGCCCCAACTGCACTTTTCACCTCTGCCTGATAACCTTTTACTCTCACTCAGTAACCTTTCTATCTCTGCATTAAGAATATTAATTGATCCAGGTCCCATCATCCTCTGGGGAAACAAGTTCCAAACATCCAAAATCCTTCCTGATCTCCACATTTAATAGGAGGCCCCTTAATTTTAAACTGTGTCCTTGAGTTCTGTTTCTCCCATGAGAGGTAAACATCCTTTCAACATCCACCCTGTCAACACCCTGAGGATCTTCTATATTTCAATAAGATCACCTCTCAATCTTTTAAACTCCAATGGATGCAGGCCCAACCTACCCAACGTTTTCACATAAGTTAACCTCCCGCCCCATCCCAGGTATCAATCAAGTTAAACTGCCTTTAACATATTTATATTCTTTCTTAAATAAAGAGACCAAAGTTGAAGATAGTGCTCTAGATGTGGTCTCACCAATACTGTGTACAACTGCAGCATAAGAAATAACAATAAATTCCAAATAGTACCAAATAAAGCATTCTGGGGCAAAAGGGATTCATTGGTCAAATAATTTTGTGTTTTTAAAATACAGAATATAGAGAGATTTTGTGGTATGTCTGAGCACTAGAGGGAGTGATAGATTTGGATTTTGGAAGACTATTTCTGTTGAATTCAGCTTTGTTGCAGAGCTGTTGGAAATACTGATAATCCCTTGGACATTCGGGTGAGATTAACTGTACTTTTGGACCTCTTTTCAGCAAAGTGTAAACTTTATGAAATGAGAAGCCCTTTCCCTCCCCAATCCTGTTGCTAGTTTGCACAGGTCATTACTGAACTCTGTTATTGTGTTGAAATGATGTAGAGATGCCGGCGTTGGACTGGGGTAAACACAGTAAGAAGCCTGCAACACCAGTTTTAAATCCAACTGATTTATTTGATAGTAAACTTGCAAGCTTTCGGCTTTATGGCCTTTGTCAGGCAAATGAGGTGTTCTGGTCCCCAACAGCACACATATCAGCACAGACAGTTTACAGATTGCTGATTAGAATGCGAATCCTTACACCTAACCTGTTATTCAAGTCTTAAAGTGGCTAACAACAGAGGTTAGAGGGATGTATATTGTCTCCAGACAGCACAGTAAGTGAGGTTTTTTGCTAACCCAGGCAAGTCATGGGGGTTACAGATAGTTTGACATGAACTCAAGATCCCTGTTAAGACCGTCCTCATATGTGCGGAACTTGGCTATCAGTCTCTGCTCAGCGGCTCTGCACTGTCGTGTGTCATGAAGGCCCCCTTGAAGAACATTTACCCGAAGGTCGGAGGCCGAATGCCCGTGACTGCTGAAGTGTTTGCCGACAGGAAGGGAACAGTTTTGCCTGGTGATTGTCGAGCGATGTTCATTCATCCGCTGTTGTAGTGTCTGCATGGTCTCCCCAATGTATCATGCTTCGGGACATCCTTTCTTGCAACGGTACATACTCTTGCAACTCGGCCAACTTTGTCTACCTAATACGTTGCAAGAAAGGATGTCCCAAAGCAGGAGGATTAGGCTGTGAATATCAGATAGTCGTTAACATATTGAAGTTAGAAAAAGCCTTTACCCACAGAGTGATGAGAATGAGGAAGTCACAACCAGGAGGAGTAGTTAAGGTGAATAGCAGAGATACCGTTCAAGGAAAGCTAGATATCATCTTAAAAGAAGAAAAGATAAAAAGGTAGACAAGGAAGATGGGAGGAAGCTTGATATAGAAATGGGTGTGGACCAGTTGGATTGAATGTCCTGTTTCTGTGCTATACTTCTATTTAATACTCTAAAAGGAGGTGGTTTTATGGAGAGTTCCAAAGAGCACAGAGTACAGTGTTTGATGGTTCTCATCTGATGAAGTCAAGGCTAAGGGAACAGGAGAAAATAGCTTTATTAATCAATAGTTGTGCTGGTAGTTCTTGAGTTTTATTCTTGAGTATTTTTTTTGGATTTTGCTTCGTTTAAAACATTTCCATTTCATGTGTTTTTTAAAATCTTTTTTCCCTACACAGTGTCCTAGTAAAACCTACGATCCTTTGATAAAGTCTACCAAGGATTTTCCAGATGAAGTGATTAGTTTTATCCGCTATCATCCAGTAATGTACAAGGCTGTGTACCCCATGAGAGGAAAGCCAGTGTTTACCAGGATTAATGTGGATTACCAGCTGACACAGATTGTGGTGGACCATGTGGTCGCAGAGGATGGGCAGTATGATGTCATGTTTCTCGGGACAGGTAACTGAAATGTTTACTGGCTGAGTGAAAATATCTTTATTGGATTTGAATGAATTTCCCCTGACGCGCAACAAACTGCCCAAATAAACAATGGGGCATTCCATTCCGCAGTAAGAAGTCTCACAAAACCAGGTTAAAGTGCAACAGCTTTATTTGGTAATAAAAGCCCCATATATATTTTGCTACCAAATAAACCTGTTGGATTTTAAGCTGGTGTTGTGAGATTTCTTACTATGTTTACCCCAGTCCAATACCGGCATCTCCACATCATTTCATTCCATCCATTTTTCTTTCATTAAGCAGTGATGTGGCTTTTTGGTTGTCTAACCATATCCTGCCCCGTGCACCATCCTTACTTCCCCTTTCCCCTCACCCCATCCTTCACCACCAATGGCCCCTGATATTGTTGAAAACAAACCTGGATGATATATGCATTGACTAAACTGAAATCGGAGAATTTGGAAGCTGTATGGCAACATGTTCCCTTTGTCCTGCAGATGGAGCTCTTTCCCAGTCTATCGTTACTTTCTCTTCATTTTGTCTATTTCCTTCTTTGTTCATCTCAGCCTCATTTTTCTCCCTTTCTTTTCACATCTGTCAATGAAATTTAAACATCAGAAACATTATCCTTTGTTACAATAATGTAGCATCTTTCAGATGACATATCAAACCCAAGGCCACATCTACCTTCTCAGATGGATGTCAAAGATCCCGTGGTGCTCCTTCAGAGAAGAGCAGTGAAGTTCTCCCTGATGTTTTGGTCAATATTTATCCCTCAGTTAATGTCATTCAAGTAGGTTACCCGACATGATCACATTGCTGTCTGTGGGAGCTTGCTGTGTTCATATTTGCTGCCACTCTTCCTACATTACTAACTAACACAGCTGAGAGACAGGATCTACCAGGCATTTAGAGAGGCAAGGATTGATTATGGACAGTCAGCAAGGTTTTGTGAGTGAAAAATCACAAATTTGCTTTAGGTTTTTTGAAGGGATAATCAAGAAGGTAGATGAGGGCAGTGTGCAGTTGATGTTGTCTACATGGACTTTAGCCAGGAATTTATAAGGTAATGCATTGTAGGTCGTTGCATAATGTTAAATCTCATGGGATCCAGGGTAAGATAGTCAATTGTATACAAAATTAGCACAATGATAGAAGACAGAGAGTGGTTGTAGAAGATTGTTTTTCAAACTGGAGGTCTGTCACCAGTGATGTCCCTCAGCGATCAGCGCTGGGTCCACTGTTATTTCAAATTTATGTTAAATGATTTGGATGAGAATTGAGGAGGCTTGGTTAGTAAATTTGCAGATGACACCAAGATTGGTGCACAGTGGCAAGTGAAGAAGGTTATCTAGGATTATAATGGGATCTTGATCAATTGGGCCAGTGGGCTGATGAATGGCAGATAGAGTTTAATTTAGATAAATAGGGAATAATGCATTTTGGTAGACCAAACTAGGGCAGAACTTACTTAAAGGTAGGGGCATTTGGAAGAGTTATAGAACAAAAAGATACCTAGGGGTATAGATTCATAGCCAGAGTCAGGTCACGTAGAAGTCAAGCTGTCTGGGAGGAGTCAGGGTCAGCAGAGTGGTGGAATGGGGATTCGTGGTGTTGATGGGTGGGTTGAAGTGCCTCTTCTTTTTTGGATGCCTCTATTGGGCACATTTCCCATTTTGCCCATCATGGAATCTCAGTGGGCCAGGGACAGACCATGGAAAGGTCCGTTGACCTAGAGTGGGATTTGGGGTCAGTGTGGAGTCACAGGTGGACAAAGTGGTGAAGAAGGCACTCATGCTTGGTTTCATTGAATGCAGGAGTTGGGACGTCTCATTGAAGTCATACAAGACATTGATAAGGCCACACATGAAACATTGTGCACAGTTCTGGCCATTCTATTTTATAAAGGGTACTCTTAGACTAGAAAGGGTGCAGAAAATATTTCCTAGGATGCTACTGGCTCTTGATGGCTTGATTTATAAGAAAGGCTGGATAGATTGGGACTTTTTTTCTCTGGAGCATATGAGGCTAAGAGGTGATCTTGCAGAAGTCTATAAAGTAATGAGGGGCATGGATGAAGTAAATAGTCAACATCTTTTCCCAAAGATTGGGGAGTCTAAACCTAGAGGGCATAGGTTTAAAACAAGAGGAGAGAGATATGAAATGGTCCAGAGGGACAATTTTTTTTTGCACAGAGGGTGGTGAGTGTCTCGAATGAACTGCCAAAGGTAGTAGTAGAGGTGAGTACAATTCTGTCTTTTAAAAAGCATTTAGACAGTTGGGTAAGATGGGTACAGAGGGATATAAGCCAAATGTGGGCAATTGGGACTAGCTTAGTTGTAAAACCTGGGTGGTATGGACAAGTTGGGCCAAAAGGTCAGTTTCCATGCTGTAAACCTCCATGACCCTATTACAACATTGAGTACATTTCAATAGTACTGCATTGGCTGTAAAACACTTTGTGATGTTTAGCTGTCACAAAAAACATCTCTCTGAGTCTGACTGTAAGTCAAAATCTTAACACTGCAAAGGAATTGACTAACAGTGCATCTGTAACATACCTTGATCACTCTCCAGAGATATTCTGAGCTGAACTAAATCATGCCAACAAGAAATGTAATGTCTAAGGCCAGGATTCTCCAATGAGAATGGAAATTTTGGGATCAGTCAAACCTAAATACATTGCAGTGGGACTGGAAAATCCCAGCCGTGGGCAAGTTTAGAAAATTCTGGCTCAAGACCCCAAGAGGAAATCTTTCAAGAGCAAACATAGTTTAATGATAATGATAGATATGCCGGGGTTTATAAAGTGCCTCGAGTATTTGTGAAAGATACTCGAGATTCTCGAGATGCTCGAGATTCTAAATAAATCTGTTGGATTTTAATCTAGTGCTGTGAGTTCTTCTTACTGTGCCGCTCCATTTGCTGGCATCTCCACATTCTACTTTCACCCATTTTTGGAAACAACTTCCCTGCTACTACCTTATCTATTCCTTCTATAATCTTATGTGTGTTTTTAAGATCTCACCTCATTCTGCTAAATTATAATGGACATTTCAACTCAGTCTCTCCTTATTGGTCAACCCTCTAAACTCTGGAATCAACCTTGTGAATCTCCGCTGCACGCCCTCCAGCGTCTGTATGTCCTTTCTCAAGTAAGGAGACCTTATTTACCTGCTTTTAACGAAATTATGGGTCAGGTGACACAGAATAAAAACTGAGCCAGAGTTATTAACCAGAGCCAATTACTTGTTGCTTTACTTTCAAGGTGAATGATTTTTTCAATCTTGATTTTTAAAATGTGATATATATATATATTCTTCTCAGACATTGGAACAGTTTTAAAGGTAGTGAGTGTCACAAAGGAGAATTTGATCACTGAAGAAGTCATACTTGAGGAGCTCCAAGTGTTTAAGGTAAGGAAACTGTTCTGAAAGTCACAAGCTGGAATTCAACAAATCATTTCTTTGCCATTTTTTTAATGAGGTTTTCATATTTTGATGTGTATTTGTTCTGTTGACCTGAATGGTGCTATCCTGGGCTTAGTACGAGAGACAAATCTTCTGAGTTTGTGGATCTAGCTTTATTTCAAAATAAGGTGGATTACAGTATAACTCCGGAACAGATTCCCAAACAGATTCTGGAGGAGAGAGTTCTTTAAATCCCCAGTGAAACCTTCTTTCATTCTACTCAGCTTTGGTTTACTGTCAAATCTCATTTCAAAAGTGATCGAGAATGGATTGAGTGATCCATTGAATTATTTGGAAATGTTTCAAACTTTCCCAAAGCCTTTTAAAACTTTCAAAATGTATTGGCAGAGTACAGGGTGCTGTAAATGTCAGTAAACAGAGTTGTTCCCAGATCAGCAGTTAAACAATTCTGCTGCTGGAAACAGTAGCCTCTGTGTGACTCCAGTCTCTGATTCCTACGGCAGTGATGTGATAATAACCTGGTCGATAGCTGTGCATTGGAAAGACTTGTCACTCATTGTCTTTATCTTTCTCAAACTGGTTTGTTGCTTGTGATGGAGTCAGCTTCTGTTAATTAAAGATTCAAAACATTTTAATAAAAGAAACTTACAAGCCGGTAAATCAGATTGATGATTTAGCAAAACATTTATAAATAAATTGAGTTTTTAAACTGTTACTTCCTCAGTATACGGTTCAAGGCTGTGATCATACTTCATATATATCATTATAATTTCAGTGATTGTGTTCAATATTGAAAAAGCTTTACTATTTCAGCATTGTGACCAGCTACAAGATCTAAATTCGATAATGAGAGATTGCTGGTAGTAAGATTGCAATATTTCCTTTGTATTGAGTCATTGTTCAGACATTGAATTCTTGTGAATGCTTTTCGAATCTGTTCTTCCTTGCAGCAGGAGTCTGTCCTGGGAGCTTTCACTCACAAACACACTAACATTGTTGAGTAGATTATATTCATCCAGAATTCATGATGGCACAGTAGTTAGCACTGCTGCCCCACAGCACCAGGGACCTGGGTTTGATTCCCGGCTTGGGTCACTGTCTGTGTGGAGCTTGTACATTCTCCCCATGTCTGAGGGTTTACTTCGGTTTCTTCGCACCGTCTGAAAGACATGGTGGATAGGTGCATTAACTCGAACAGGTGCCGGAACGTGGCAGCTCGGGGCATTTTGTGGTAACTTCAATGCATTGTTAATGTAAGCCTTATTTGTGACTAATAAATTAACTTTAGCATGGAACTATTGTCACTGTTAATTCACTCAGTTTATTAAAAGCCTTTGAGGATTGCCAGATTTACTTAATCATTTAGAACAGGAACTGATTAAGTCCTTTAATCCTTTACAAGTGTTCTGAGGAAGCAGCTGAATTAGAAATATACAATGTTTAACATTCTCCTCATTTTCTTTTAGGGTCCTTCTCCAATATTAAACATGGAAATATCTTCCAAACAGGTATATTTTGTATTTATATTCATTCATATCCATTAACAAGATGTATTTATTTTCTAAAAGAAATCATGACATTAAGAACCGCAGAAAGCAGTGATTGATTTTTTTTTAACATTTTGATTATAGCAGCAGTTGTATATCGGTTCGAGAGATGGCTTGGTTCAGCTTTGGCTGCATCGCTGTGATATCTACGGCAAGGCTTGTGCTGAATGCTGTTTAGCCAGAGACCCATACTGCGCCTGGGATGGTGCCTCATGTTCTCGTTACGCAACAGCATCAAAAAGGTGGGTTTGCAGACAGCTGCATCCAGCTTGCTACGGCTCTGAAGTAGCAGAAGCTTCCCCTTTCATATTTCTGGGATTTATTGACTGCCGTGGGTCGTTTGCATTTTCCCTCAGAGCTGCATTACTTGACTGACTGCCAAAGATAATCCAGTTACTTTAAAGAAAGCCCACAATATTTTATTTCTGTAGCATGAAAATTGACTCTTATCTCACTCCAAGTTTTCTTGAAGTGATTTAAAAGGAGATCATTTTCTCATGTGGTAATCACTCAATCCTTGCTCTTGTGGTGCCTGACTCCATATTCCTGACAATGTAATACGTATCGTAAAGTAATACTCCCCCGCATTTTCTCCCCATTTTTAAGGTTATATTTTTCATTTTCTGGATATCAATCATCACTCAGTGGCATGACAGAGTGCACTCGTTTTTTTTGGAAAGGCCCAGGTAATGAGGAAGAGCGAATGAGCTGATATCGGAAGTGTCCCACCTGAGAACTTCTTCAAACATACTTTCCGAAACTCAGATTGCTGGAAAATAAGTAGGGTGGGAAGCCCAGCTTATTTTCCAGTCTGGGAATCCAGTGATCCAGAGAGTGCAGAGAATGTCCAATAGATGAGATCAGTTACTCCAGCAGAGATCAAGTATCATACATCTCCACTGCCCTGATGTCACTGAAATCCCAAAATCGGCAAGAAACACAAACTGTACTGTCCCCCAGTGCTGTAAATCACTTCTCACACTGCAGGCAGCAACGTGACCCATCTCCGTAACAGCTTTTCTTCACCGCCTGCCCATGTGGGGATCAATGTTGTGACCAACCTGATACAGATCAGCAACTTTAAAAAAATAACCAAAATCTGAAATCCCAGTTATTTACAAAAGAATGAATCCACAAGATCCCATGGTTTAAAACAGAAGATTGTTTACTTTACAAGAATCAAGCAAAACAAACAGTGAAGAGTACCTTAGAAAACCACTGATTCCCTTAACAACCAGAACCAGCACGATTTAAAGGGGAATGAACTGGAAAATTTTACTTCATTCTAAACTATAAAAGACACATTAAATGATGAATACAGCTAAAATAAATCTTACGGATTGGCTCAACAGTCCATACTGTCCTCTCAGTCACAAAATTCTTCAAAACTCTGCCTTCCTCATGAAGAATTTGGGGTGGCATAGTAGTTAGCACCGTTGCCTCACAGCACTGGAACCTGGGTCCGATTCCCGGCTCGAGTCACTGTCAGTGTGGAGTTTGCACGTTCCCCCTGTATCTGCGTGGGTTTCTTCCAGCTGCTCCAGTTTCCTCCCACCACCCAAAGATGTGCGGGTTAGGTTGATTGGCCAAGTTAAATTGCCCCTTAGTGTCAGGGAGGCCAGCTAGGGTAAATGCAGGGGATTATGGGGATAGACCCTGAATGGGATTGTGCTCAGTGCATACTTGATGGGCCAAATGGCCTCCTTCTGCACTGTAGGGATCCTATGATTCTATAATTTCAACTCCTGTCCTACTAGAAGCTGGTCTCATCTCCAGCTGCCCAGGTCTATGGAAATCATCCTTCCAACAAACGGTACACGTTTGTGGAATCTCCTCAACTGAGACAGGGTGGCGTAGATCCATTAATGTTATCATCAAATAACAGAATCAGCTGCAGAAAATTACTCTGAGTTTCTGGATCTGGATTCTGTCTTCTTCAACTTGCCTGTTCTGCACCATTGAACTCATCAACTGCTACTACGCAGCTTGGATTGATCTGTGACCTTTCATATCTTATAACCAGGTTCAGTTTGCCCAGAGGTTTTGGTTTCCAAATCTCAGTTTGTTTTTGTTTCCTTAGTGGGAGGGTCAGCTAACGTTTTCTGTTTCTGTTTTTAGTTAGGGTTTGCCTCAAAACAACACAAACTTTGAAAGCACAGATTCCCTAACAACATAGAATATGTTCAACTTAGAGCCTCATCTCGAGATTGCACAATTTGATCGGTGTTTTTTAAAGATGTCTGATCCCCAGGTTTTGCGTTTTAAAGTCACCTGCAGTAAAAAAAAAATTGATGCCCTTATTGAAGAGTTAATCTGCTCCCATTGAGGGATGAGCGACAGATGCTGCCTGCAGTCCCCACATTGTGAATTCCCAGTATTACTCCGTAGATTGCACAAAGGTTTGGTGCTTTCTTTTGATGGGATGATTTGTCCTGATGCATTAACTAACAGAGAGTGTTTCATTCAATGATATCAATTAGAACACTGCTCATCAACACCTGCAGGAAATGTTTTCAGTCAGAAAAATGAATTAAAGTTTGAGTCAATCTAATGGTGATGGAAGTCATTTTCTGTTTGTGTGTGAGTGGGATCCAGCACTGGTGGGATTAACCTTTTTACAATATAATTAGGTTTCTGTCCGTTAATGTTGGTGCAGAATACTAATGTTGACTAGTATTGTGCACAAATACTATTTATTGTTTATATTAGGGTGGCACAGTGGTTAGCACTGCTGTCTCACAGCATCAGGGACCCGGGTTGGATTCTCAGCTTGGTCACTGTCTGTGCAGAGTTTGCATGTTCTCCATATGTCTGCATGGGTTTCCTCTGGTTGCTCCAGTTTTCTCCCAGAGTCTGAAAGGTATGCTGGTTAGGTGAACTGGCCATGCTAAATTGTCCCTCAGTGTACCCGAACAGGTACCAGAGTGTGGCGATGAGGGGATTTTCACAGTAACTTCATTGCAGTGTTCACATAAGCTGACTTGTGACACTAATAAATAAACTAACTAAACTGAACATTTCTACAATACTTTTCCCCGTAAAAAACTATTTCAAAATAAAGAGTGGAAATGTCTGAAGAGTTTAATTCAGTATTATTGATCAAGTCTTTCATTACAGCAATTAACAGGCTCTGACGAAGGATCACCCAGACTTTAAATGCTGGTTCTATTCTCCACAGATACTGTCAGACCCGCTGAGATTTTCCAGCATTTTTTGTTTTTGTTTCAGATTCCAGCATCTGCAGTAATCTGCTTTTATTTCAGCTATGACCACTTGATTTGTGGTTCAAAGGTGATCAACACAAAATAACATAAATATTTTATGAGTTTTATATTTTCATGGGATGTTGCTGGCTGGGTCAGCATTTATTGCCCATCCTAATTACCCTTTAACCAATCACTTTGCTGGGTGGTCTTTTCAAAGGGGAAATTAAGAGTCAACAACATTGCTGTAGTTCTAGAGTCACATGGCAGGTGAATGGGCTGAGGTTTTAGGACAATGGTTTCATGGTCATTGTTACACTTTTCATTCCAGATCTTTTCTTGACTTCAAATTCCATCAGCTGTGGTGGTCGGATTTGAACCTGGATCTCTGGAACATCACTCGGGGTCTCTGGATTACTAGCCCAGTAATAATACCACTGTGCCATTGTCTCACCCTTTATAGAGTTTTATCAAACAAGATTTGACACTGAGCAAGTGGAAGAGATGTTAGTACAAGTGAACAAATTATTTTAAGGAGCATCTGAAAGTACAAATGAGAAAGAGTTACGACAGCACAGAGCATTGAGAAGGGAATTTCAGAGATTCAGGCTTGGCAGCTGAAGTCAAAGCACCAATAGTAAAGCAATGGTGTGTAAGATGCCAGAATTGGAGATGTACAGAGATCTTAGAAATTTGTGGGATTGTTTGAAGTAACAGAGTAAAGTAAGAGGCAAGACCACAGAAGAATTTGGAAACAAGAATGACAATTTGTCCTTTTAGGGATCTCACTCACTGATACTAATCTTAACATTATAAATACTGGTCTCAGCTAAGGAGATAGACATCTGTGTTCATAGTAACATTACTTTATATCAGCCTCGCTAAAGATATTGGCATTGAGTAATGATATTGTTTCAATGTGTTGCTGATGTTATAGATGTGGGTCTTACATCTTGAATACTGTAATGTGCAGAAGCTGTTGAAAATCATACAAGGCTCACCGATATAACTCTACTTTGATGGGGCCATAAGATATGAAGCAGAAGTAGGCCATTTGCTCCATCGAGCCTGTTCTACCATTCAATGAGATCATAACTGATCTGATACATTGACCCTGAAATTCACTTTCCTGCCTTATCCTCATAACTCCTTGATTCTCTTACTTAGTAAATATCTTTCTATCTCAGCCTTAAACATACTGAATGACCTGGCCTCTACTGCCCTCAGTGGTAAAGAATGCCACAGATTCACCATCTCTGAGAGAAGAAGTTTCTTCTCATCTCTGTCTTCAATGGGTGACCCCCTTATTCTGAGATTGTGCCTTCTGTCCTACATTCTTCAACGAGGGGAAACAATGCTCAACATTGGCCCTGTCAAACCCCCTGAGAATCTAATATGTCTCTATAAGGTCACCTCTCATTCCTCTTAACCTCATTAAGTACAGGCCCAATCTACTCAACCTCTCCTCATAAGAAAATCTCCCCATACACAGGATCAACCTAGTGAACCTTCTTTGGACTATCTCTAATGCCAAGATATCTTTCTTTAGATAAGACTGTTCTTCAGACTGTTCACAGTTTTCCAGGTGTGGTCTAACTTGTACTTTAACAAGATTTCCCCATTTTTATGTTTCATTCCCTTTTAAATAAAGGCCAACATTCCATTTGCCTTCTCTGTTACTTGCTGAACTTATATGCTCACTTTTAATGATTTATACAGAAAAGTTATTAAGGTTTGCTGTGATTGTAGAGAATTTCTTTCCTGACGTGATAATAATACAAAAACTATTCAGATGTTCAAAGAAACATTGCGCTTTGTTTAATAATAGATTATTGAGACATTAAATAACCTCCAACAAATTAGTGGGAAGTAGAATGAATAACTACATAGAAAAAAAGTGAAGGGATATTTGAAAAAGAGAAACATAAAAACAGCACAAGACATGCATTAAGGATAATGATTCCAAAGAGTTGCACAGTTATTACAGTGGAAGTGACCTCTTCCTTGCAATATAATCCTATCCAACATGATTTCACCCCAGGCTGGGGTTAGTCTTAGAACAAAGAACAAAGAACAACACAGCACTGGAAACAGGCCCTTCGGCCCAACGAGCCCACACTGCCGTCCTAACGTCTTAATGACATATAGGGACCAATTTGTTACCCAATCAGCCTAAGAGCACATTTTTGGGATGTGGGAGGAAACCGGAGCACCCGGAGAAAACCCACGCAACCACGGGGAGAACGGGCAAACTCCCGCAGACACAGGCCCAAATCCACGTGTCTGCACTGCAACAGTGATAGTCCCTGAGCTGTCATGGTGCCCATCAGATGGTCCAGTTTAAGCATACACTAACGACGTGAAGCACTAGGCCACTCCTGAAGCAACATCCAAGAGCAGCTCTCGCACGACCTGCCGCATGCATGCCCTTGTTGGTCAACAAGATGGACCGAACATCCTGTGGAAACAAATAGGAAATTTAAACAGTCCTAATATATCCCTCTATCTGCAGACCGCTCATGTGGCTGTCCAAGAGACCCTTAAACAACCCTAGCGTGCCTGCTCCCACCACCTTACTGGGTAGTGCATTCCACACCCCCACTACCCTTTGTGTGAAAAAATGCCCTCTAATATTAGTCTTATACATAGCCCCCCTCACCCTAAGGCCGTGACCCCTCGTTCTATCCGAATCTAATGGTGGAAAAAGCTTACCACCATTTACTCTATCTATACCCTCATAATCTTATATACCTCTAATAGATCCCCTCTCAGCCGACGTCTTTCAAGGGAAAACAACCCCAGTGCGTTCAATCTTTCCTCGTAAGACAGCCCTTCCATACCAGGCAGCATCCTGGTAAATCTCCTCTGCACTCTCTCCAGGGACTCCACATCCTTCTGGTAGTACGGCGACCAGAACTGGATGCAGTACTCCAAGTGAGGCCTAACCAACGTTCTATACACTTGTAACATCAGACTCCTACTCTTGTATTCTATACCTCTTCCTATGAAGGCTAACATACCATTCGCTTTCTTTATCACTTTCTCCACCTGTACTGACACCTTCAGAGACTTGTGAACCTGCACCCCCAGGTCTCTCTGCGTCTCTATACTCCGGATAGGTTTACCTTTTATCCTATAACTCCCCTCTACATTATTCCGGCCAAAATGCATCACCTCGCATTTATCCGGATTAAATTCTATTTGCCATCTATCTGCCCAATCTACCAGCCTATCTATGTCCTGTTGTATTGCCTGGCACTGCTCCTCAGTTCCTGCCAATCCAAGCATCTTAGTGTCATCAGCAAATTTGCTGATCACACCACCTACCCCTCTTCCAAGTCATTTATATAAACCACAAATAGAAGAGGTCCTAGTACTGAGCTCTGTGGCACACCACTAGTGACACACCTCCAGTTGGAAAAAGAGCCTTCCACTACTACCCGCTGTCTCCTCCTCCCAAGCCAGTTCTCAACCCATCTACATACCTGGCCCTGTATCCCATGCGCCTTCACCTTTTCTATCAGCCTACCATGAATAGTCTTGTAATAGTTTCTAAAAACCTCTTTTAGAAATGTCTTGCATATCCTTGTTTCATGGTTTCATAGGGTTGAGAAAGGATTGGCAAGTTTCCCTACCTCTTTCATATTACACACAGACACAACTATTTCACTTTGGAAATATTCATTGTGCTGTAAATTTAGGAGATGTACATACATATTGATTGACAAACGTGTATGAAGGTACATGGTCTGTAGTGGAAAGCTTAACTAAGGTTGAAGTCAGGGGAGCAAATGAGGCAAATTGAGTGGTAGCTATTAAGTGATGCATGATTAGTGTAGCAAACTTGTTGTGCACCATATTTTCATAGTAAAATGTTGTTTTTGAGTCAATGTGTAGGTGACCTCCATTCATCATCATTCTGTACATGCTAGAATATAAGACAATAGATAAATAGTTATTAATCATTGAAGAATAGGTTAATGAGTCTATGCAATTTGACACACCATACTTATGGTAAAGGAAGTGTAATGAAATAACAGATCTTTTGTAACAGGGAATGAGTAAATGACTACAAACTGTAAAACCAATTTGCTTTAGAGATTTTTTTCCCCCTTCTATTAACTGATCAAGACAAGTTTTTTTTTGCAATGAATATTTCATTGACATTTCTGATGTTTGCACAGGCGGACTAGACGCCAAGATGTGAAGCACGGCGACCCAATCAGTCAGTGCTGGGATCTGGAAGAAAGTGAGTGTTTCCACACCTCTTACTGTAGAAGTTGTTTTTTTTTAAGAGTGCTTAGAAGGAAAACAGTCAATAATGTTTTATATGTCAAACCATAGCAAAAAGCTCAATGAGTTCACTAGTGTATACAAATTGTTTAATTATCCTGAGTAATATTGAATGATTAGAATTCAGGAATTGCAATTTACCTTACAGCTTGTTAGAACCTCACACAGAAAGATTGTAATGTACAGCAAGCTCCAATATGAAGAGTTGAAAGTCAGTGAAAGTCTGGCTTACATTTTGATCATCTTTAAAACAATAAATTAATATTTTGTATAAACTCAGGAACTCTTGTATGTAGTGTAACTAATCAAAAGCAATTCACCAAAAATCCTTAGACAGCACCTTCCAAACTCACAAACACTTCCATTTAGAAGGATAAGGGCAGCAGATATGTGGAAACACCACCATCTGCAAGTTTTAGAACATAGAACAATACAGCACAAACAGGCCCTTCGGCCCACGAGTTGCACCGATCACATCTACCAATCCACAGACCTATCTATAACCCCCTATCCTATTCTTTTCCATATACACATCCAGAAGTCTCTTAAAAGACCCCAGTGAGTTTGCCTCAACAACCTCCGACAGCAGTCGGTTCCATTCACTCACCACCCTCTGAGTGAAAAACCTACCCCTGACATCTCCTTTGTATTTGCTTCCCTGCACCTTAAATCTGTGTCCTCTCGTAGTGACCATTTCAGCTCGGGGAAATAGTCTCTGAGAGTCCACCCTATCTATTCCTCTCAACATTTTATAAACCTCTATCAGGTCGCCTCTCAACCTACGTCTCTCCAGTGAGAAGAGTCCCAGCTCCCTCAACCTATCTTCATAAGGCCTGCCTCCCAATCCAGGCAGCATCCTTGTAAATCTCCTCTGAACTCTCTCAATAGCCTCTACATCCTTCCTATAATGAGGCGACCAGAACTGCGCACAATACTCCAACTGGGGTCTGACAAGAGTCTTATAGAGCTGCATCATTACCTCCTGACTCCTAAACTCTATTCCTCGATTAATGAAGGCCAGTACACCGTACGCCTTCTTGACCACTTCCTCCACCTGCGAGGCTGATTTAAGAGTCCTATGGACCCGGACCCCGAGATCCTTCTGCTCTACAACACAGCTAAGACTCCTACCCCTTATATTGTACTCCTTCATCCCATTATTCCTGCCAAAATGGACCACTACACATTTATCTGCGTTGAAGTCCATCTGCCACTTTTCCGCCCAGTCTTGCATCCTGTCTATGTCCCGCTGTAACTTTTGGCATCCCTCCAGACCATCTACAACACCACCGACCTTTGTATCATCGGCGAACTTGCTAACCCATCTCTCCACTTCCTCATCCAGGTCATTTATGAAAATGACAAACAGCAGGGGTCCCAAACCACTCACCATCCTGACTTGGAAATATATCCAAATATATTCCTTCACTATTGCTGGGTCAAAATCCTGGAATTCCCTCCCTGACAGAATTGTGACAGAACATGGATAGCAACAAATCAAGAAGGTGGCTCACCACCACCTTGTCAAGGGCAACTAGGGACGGGCAATAAATACTGGCCCAGCCAGTGACACCAATGTCCCACTGAATAGAAAAAACATCTCTATCTTTTATTTAGTTGGAAAGAAACACTGAAAACTTCAAAGCTCTGGGATTCTTAAATGTAACCCAAGCTCTGGGGATAGAAATTGCTTCACTAGTAAATGTTCAGTGGTATAATTCACTAGTAAACTATGAAAGCTTGTCATATTCCAAGAGATTTAGACTTGAGGAAAACCTCACCAACTTCAGGAAGTTCAGGTGGTGATCATGAAAGTGTCACAGATTCAGAGGAAGCTAGGGTGGAGTACTTCCTTGGACCTCCAACTACTTCTCCATGTTGTTGATGGATAAATTCATGGTTACAACAGCCAGTTTGAGATTGTATGTGATACCATTCACCAAGAGACATCACAGGACCTTAATCAATGTTGAGTTTCTAATCAATAGCCATGCTGCTGCTGATGGCCATTTCTCTATAGAAAATGAGGGAAACCTCTATTCTAAGCTGAACAATACTTTCTGGAATTAACTTTATGATGATGCTGGGAGAAGTTTGAAAGTGGGCCACTTCCTGTGTTATGATCTGACAGGTGGCAAGTGGCAAATCCCAAAGGGAAATTTGACAAGCTGTCACAACATATTTCATTTGTATTTTTATTGCCGAAAAATTCATGCACTGACATCAGAGGACACAAAGTCCAGGAACATTTTTGGGTATTTCAATACTAAATTAGAATATTTATATCAAAAGAAAACTTAAGCATACAAGATTACTTGTACACAGTTAATATTAGTCTTAGAAAACATTCCCCCTAAAAGATTTCCTACTTGGTTAGACTCACAAGTAACCCACCCTTTAGGCAACAATCCCTCACAGATATTTAATAAATAAAAATCGCAGTAATATTGCCATAAGTAAAACCAATTTTTGCTGCAGGGAAGATATGTCACACAGTTTTTCTGCCTCTCCAACTTTACTGTGGAAATTCAAGGAAATGTTGCAAACCATTTTTACTTCTCTTTGAACTTAACAACCGAGCAAAATACACTCTTTTTGTCTTAGGTTAAGATTCATTAACCTGAACTGGTGCAGGAATGTGGTGACTAGGGGAAAGTCATTACAATGTTAATATAAGCCTTACTTATGACTAATAAATAAACTTAATTTATCTCCTAATGCAAATTTCTGCCCATGTCTTTTTGATTCGTAGAAAATTTCGACTTGGTCACATTTACTTTATGTGCCGGCCATCCGAATGGAGACTTCTTTCAGCCCTGCAGACACCCAGATTCTAAATTATTAGATGATGTACACACACACACACACACACACACACACACACACACACACACAGTCTCTCTCTCTCACAGGCCTGGTTCACAGAATAACACAAACCCTCAAAATATTAAAAATAATACCCTCTTCACACCAGATTTGGGAAAAGATAATGATGAAATTCAGCAAAAAATTAGAAAATAGCTACAAGGTGTACACTTTCTATTCAAATATTTCTGACAATTTATCTATCAGCAACTCCAGTTACCATGAGAGTATCACAAACATTACCAGATTCAGATATTTACTAACAACTCTGCTTCAGCCTGAGAGTTTAATATAAAATTAAGTGGGGACCACACACCATTTTGGTAGGGAGCTTTGTGGGCATTGTCCCACATGAGAAAAAAATTATAGTTATCAGAACCATCTGTTTTCTGTTGCCAAGCCACTTTGTTAATCCAATCAAAGGCCGGGAAACAGCTACTACGTAGATTACAGAGAGTGTGGGAAATCTATACAAATAGTAAAGGAAACCAAACTCTCTAATCTTCCCTCATGGCTAATCCTGATTACACGTGGGATCTGTCATCTTGCAGTTTCCCCCACTCTCTGTATTATAAGTCTTTTTTCTGTGGCGTAGAGTGCATAGTATTGTAAGTGTGGTCCAACCAATGTATAATGTTAGCCAGTGTTGAGGTCAGAATTAGTTCTACCTCAAGTAGTTAAACAAACAACAAAATAGAAAACGACTTTGATCTTTTTTATTCATTGCTTAATCTGTTTAAAGTTTCCACATTTCCACATTCAATGCAGTTTTAAAGTTCAACAAAACATCCTCAGAAACTCAGGAATACATTTTTCCAAAATAGAACATAGAACATAGAACATTACAGCGCAGAACAGGCCCTTCGGTTCTCGATGTTGCGCCGACCAATTAGGAAAAAGCCATGACCCTCCAAACTAAACCATTCCCTTTTCGTCCATAAACTTATCAACTAACCTCTTAAACGCCACCAAACTTGGCGCATCTACAACTGCCGCAGGCAGGGCATTCCATACCCTAACCACCCTAATGCCAACAGTTTGTTTTTAAACAATGCCTTTAATTGTAATAAAATGTCCCAAGGTGCTTCATAACAAATAGAGTTTGATATTGAACCACAGGAGATATTGAGGCAGAGGTTCTGAGAAGGAGAAAGTAATAGAGAACACTAGGAAGAATTTTCCAGAGTTTTGGATCTGGCAGCAAAACGATATGGCCCCAGCTAATGGTGCAAGTACAGTCAGGAATGTACCAGAGGAGAGGCCAGAATTTGAGGACCGCAGGATTCACAGAGCTGGATGATGTTCGAGATGGGGGAGGGTGGGGCCATTGCAGATTTGAACACAAAAATGAGAATTTTAAAATTCAGAAACCAATGTAGATAATGGGAAAAGAGGATTTGGTTTTGGGATACGAGCAACAGAGTTTTGGTTGAACTCAGGTTTCTGGAGAATATTTGTCTACAAGTTAGTCATGCTTAAGACTGTGTATTTCGTATTGCACTCGCTCCAGAATGAGTTTCAATAAACCTTCACTTGGGGGTCACTGCCTTTGAAAAGAAAGAAAAGATTTACATTTATTTGGCACGTATCATGACCATTGGACTGCTTAAAGCTGCTTGCAACGAATGAGCTCTTTGAAGTGTGGTCACTGCTATGACAGGAAACACAGTAGCCAACTTGCAATCAAACAGCATTTGGTTATACACATTAGACGGACAAAACATGTCATTCATAGGGTAGAATTTTACTGGCACGTCTGCCCCACTTTCACACAATTCTGCTGGAGGCCAATGGAGAATGTTGTTCTCCAAACCGGAATCAGAGTTAGCACGCTGGTAAAATTCTGGCCATAAAATACAAAGGGAAGAAAGAAATGAGAGAGTGCTGAATACAGTCATAACTAGGGTGTGGAGAAAGATCAGCTTAATATGAGGTAGGTCTATTTAAAAGTCTGATGGCAGCACAGAAGAAACTGTTCTTAAATTGGTTGGTGCGTGATCTGACTTTTGTATCTTTTTCCTGGCGGAAGAAGGTGGAAGAGAGAATGTCCAGGGTGCATGGGTGTCTTTGATTATGCTGGCTGTTTTATTGAGGCAGCGGAAAGTGCAGACAGAGTCAGTGGATTGGAGGCTGGTTTACATGATGGACTGGGCTACGTTCACAACCTTTTGTAATTTCTTGTGGTCTTATTTAGCACAGGAGCAATACCAAGCAGTGATACATCCCAAAAGAATGCTTTCTATGGTGTAATTAGAGCAAGAACCTGTGAAAGACTATTTGAAAATATGTAATGTTTTGTGTGTTAAGTGTGTTTTTTGTGCTAAACAAAGTGAGGAAATGAGACAGACTGAGTTTTGAGACCCAGGGACTAGTTTTCAGAGACTCGATTCTGTTGGCAGTGACTCAGTCCTCTTTGTTCCAAAATGGTGTCTGTGATTGTCCAATAGTGAGATCCTGACCATTGCTCAGTAATCAATGTTACTGAGCGAGCTTCAGACTGTCCAGCTACGGCTAAAATATCACCAGGCCAGCGTGAAATAATTTCCAGTCAAATTCAACAAAAGTTTGAACATGAAGTTTTCATCATGTTGCCTCAATGTCCTACTCCCTGTAGGATGGTCCAATAGGATCATCAGTGTTTCCACAGTGGCACTGACAGGCCAGTGCAGTTTTATATATAAGGATAAATTATAGAATACTTTGACTCCATGGCTCACAGGAAACGATCACAATTCCTCATTTATTTTGATTAAAGTGAATACATTTTAGGATTAATCTCTTCCTGGTTTGTTCCTTCTGGTATCAGTAAATGCAGAGAACATTTTAACAGTTTTAGCATCACTAGAAAACAATTTCTTTTCTTGGTATTCCCATTTGCCTGTCATGCAAAGGTGCCAAGAACAAACTGACAGCCTTTAACTGAAATTCTTTAATTTAGCTGAACCAGGGAGTGAAGTTCATATCTCACTACGACCTCTGGTTCGGTAACAATGAATTTACTGCCTCAGTTCAGATACTGGGTCAAAATCCTGGAACTTCCTGTCTAACAACACTGTGGATGCAACCAACCCAGGCAGACTGCTGTGGTTTAAAGAGACCTCTCGCTACCAGGGCAAATAGGAAGGGGCAAGAATAATTTGTGTTGACAGGAACTGTCAAGGTCTGAATCTAAGAAGAATGCACCAGAAGAAGAATGTTATATAACTTGCCTTAAAGCCTGGTATTTATTTCAATTTTTACTGAGCAGAACTCCTAGTGATGTCGATATTTATGATTAGCAGGTATGAACAGTGAAGCAGAAGAGAAGCTGATCTTTGGCATTGAATTTAACTCCACTTTCCTGGAGTGTATCCCTAAATCCCAGCAAGCATCGATCCACTGGTTTGTTCAGCAGTCTCGGGATGAACCTCGTGAGGAGGTAAGTGGTGTGAGTGCTGGGTTGTCTGCTTTCAGTTTTAACTTGTCCTTTTGTCTGCACAATATTGCTAATGAGGCCGATGTCTGAACAAGCTGTGGATAGCGAGTAAGGAGAGTGCAGTGGGATATGAGTAAAGAGATAACGGAGCTCATCTTCCAGCTCCATCCACGCAGGCACAAATCCGTTGTAGCCGGAAACTATTGCTTTGGAGATATAACGGGATTTGTGTTGGTGGTATCCCTGGTCAGTAACAGAATTAGGTTCACGCTCAACAGTGGCACTGCCCTGATTACCATTCACTTAAACATTCAAAGGTGGCTTCATGCTGTATCATCCTGGAATGTCACATGTTCCCAGCCGCAATCATGACGTCAAACTGGCGGGAAACACTAGGGTCCCCAAAAGTGGAGATTAGACATGATGGCCATACCAGAAGGCCATTGTAGACATGAGGTATTCAGGAATCCGCTGCCCATCAGCAACCTGGCATTGCTATTCCTGGGAGCAGGGTTTAGAGGGGGTAGAGTCTGTAGGTGACCCCATGGAATAATGGGGAGGCCCAAACCCTTTTTTTGTTGATTTCTGGTTTGATTTATTATTGTCACATGTATTAGTGTTATTATTATTAGTATTATCATGTATTAGTATTATTATTATTAGTATTATCATGTATTAGTATTAGTATACTGTGAAAAGTATTGTTTCTTGTGCATTACACAGACAAAGCATGCCATTTATAGAAAAAGAAATGAGAGAGTGCAGTATATAGTGTTCCAGTTATAACTAGGGTGTAGAGAAAGATCAATGCAATGCAAGGTAGGCCCATTCAAAAGTCTGACAGCAGCAAGGAAGGAACTGTTCTTGAGTTGGTTGGTACTGACCCAGGACTTTTGTGTCTTTTTCCCCATAGATGAAGGTGGAAGAGAGAATGTTGGGGATGTGTGGTGTCCTTAATTCTGCTAGTTGCTTTTCCGAGGCTAAAGGGATAATGGAAACGGAGAGGGAGAGGGAGTGGGATACTGAAAGGGCATGATCAGCCAAGATCATATTGAATGGTAGTGCAGGCTCGAGGGAGCGAATGGCCTCCTCCTGCATCTATTTTCTAGGTTTTTTGTGAAGATTAGTGTGTAATTATTGCTGACGATCTGTTCATTGAAGCACCAAACCTTTTATATCCTTTTCCTTCGGTCTGAAAGAATGGTTTGAGTTAACCACAAGATGCTGACCATTGGTCACAGACATGGCCTTTTGTTAAGACATTATCTTATCTTACAATTATCTCTTATTTTGTGAGTTGCTTATTCTATTATCTGTGATCAGAACTGCTAACTTCTGTATCCTCTGAGGCATGTCAAGCATGTTTTGAAGCTTTAGGATGGCAGAGTGGTTAGCACTGCTGCCCCACAACGCCAGGGACCCAGGTTCAGTTCTAGCTTCGGGTCACTGTCTATCTGGAGTTTGCACATTCTCCCGTGTCTATGTGGCTTTCCTCCAGGTGCTCCGGTTTCCTCCCACAGTCCAAAGGTAAGCTGGTTAGGTTGATTTGCATAATAAATTGCCCCTTTATGTCAGGGGATTAGCAGGGTAAACATGTGGAATTAAAGGTATAGAGTCAGGGTAGGAATGAGGTCAGTGCAGATGGGCTGAATGGCTCCTTCTGCACTGTAGAGATTCTATGAATTCTATAACATATCTGTTTGATCATTTTCCTCATCATGCTGTGAATTAGAGCCTTAGCTGTAGGGTGTGCAGCTACTTACCAATAGCACCGTAGACAGGAATAGATTTACTCCCAGATAAAGCTCTGGTGATAAGCTGAGACAAGGTGATAGCTGGCCCATTGATTCTCCCAGCAAAAGTCCCGGTCACTTTTTGGACTCTGTTTCACTGGCCTTTGTTCAGTGAGCTGCGAGTGGGAATGATGTTCTCCTTCGCTGTGCCTGAGTTCCACTTTGGGAGAAGTTAGATCCACAAGGAGAATCGAATCTTGCAAGGACCAAGGGAGCTGGAATGTTACTCAGACAGTTGTACAAAAGTTCAGTCCAACTTACCTGTGGGATCTCTTTGACTGGACAGTCAGCTAACACTGGGCAGAGTGTGCATGGCACACACATCGTCCTGTACTGCCTTCTCATGGCAAATAGGGTCCTCGGCACATCATTGTTTTTTTCAAACTGGAAGCCTGTAACCAGTGGTGTGCCTCAGGGATCTGTCCTGGGTCCACTGTTATTTGTCATTTATATTAATGATTTGGATGAGAATATAGGAGGTTAATAGGTTTGCAGGTGACACCAAGATTAGTGACATAGTGGACAGTGAAAAAGGTTATCTCCAATTACAACGGGGTCTTGATCAATTGGGTCACTGGGCTGACAAATGGCAGATGGAATTTAATTTTGATAAATGTAAGATGATGCATTTTGATAGATTAAACCAGAGCAGGACTTACTCAGTTAATGGTAGGGTGTTGAGGAAAGTTACAGAATAAAGAGATGTAGAGGTACAGGTTCATAGTACCTTGAAAGTAAAATCACAGGTGGACAGGATGGTGAAGAAGGCATTCAGCACGCTGGGTTTCGTCGGTCAGAACATTGAATATAGGAGTTGGAACATCTTGTTGAAGTTGTACAAGACATTGGTAAGGCCACACTTGGAATACTGCATACGGTTCTGGTCACCCTATTACAGAAAGGATATTGTTAAACTAGAAAGAGTGCAGAAAAGATTTACTAGGATGCTTTTGGGATTTAATGGTTTGAGTTACAAGGAGAGGCTGCATAGATTGGGGCATTTTTCTCCGAAATGTAAAAGGCTGAGGGGTGATCTTATAGAGGTCTATAAAATAATGAGGAGCATAGATCAACTAGATAGTCAGTATCTTTTCTCAAAGATAGAGGAGTCTAAAACTAGAGGGTATAGGTTTAAGTTGAGAGAGAGATACAAAAGTGTCCAGAGAGTCAATTTTTTCACACAGAGGGTGGTGAGTGTCTGGAACAAGCTGCTGGAGGTAGTAGTAGAGGTGAGTACAATTTTGTCTTTTAAAAAGAATTTAGACAGTTACATGGGTACAATGGGTATAGAGGGATATGGGGCAAATGTGGGCAATTGGGACTAGCTTCATGGTTAAAAAAAAGGCCGGCATGAACAAATTGGGCCGAAGGGCCAGTGTACATGCTGTAAAGTTGACTTTATGACCTGATCCCAACCTGCTCCTTAAAAGGATCCGGTGCAGCCCAGCTACCCTGCGAAACGTCTAGATTGCAGATGGAGGAAATGGGGCAATAAGTAATTTCTAACAATTTCTGGGCATTACTACCCCATTCACACCCATCGGTACCCCAGCATTCTCCTAAATCAATCCATTCAAACTGAAACAAAAACAAAAAGTGTTGGAAAATCTCAGCAGGTGTGGCAGCATCTCTGGAGAGAGAAAGATAAGACTTGATATTTTGAGTCCAATATGATTTCTTCAGAATTTCTTTTGCTTTTATTTGGTTCTTTATTCTGCTGGATCTGGGACATTTTATACTTACTCTGATTGACTGGAATTACTTGGAATGCACATGTGGAGGAAGAAAGGTAATTTAGTGATTGGTACGGTTGAATATACTCTATCTGTCATTTACATTAGCATTCTCACGCAGAATTAGATCTCATTGGGATATAAACACTGAAGCGTTTCAATCTGGCACTTCAAAGCTGTTTGCAACTATCTGTTGTAAGTGTTTCTGCACATGTTCAGTGGGCTTTCTTCATGTTCCTTTAAAAGCTGCTTTGATGTTGTGTAAACACAGTTTTCTCAAGGAGCGAGATGGTCAGTATTACCTGTAGGGCACATTTCTCCCACTCCTGATTTATAACCTTTCAGACTTTCCAGCTTTAACTGAGGACCCTCGTCTCCTGAAATCTCTTCATGGAGGCAGAGCAAACTCCGATTGATTTGCACTGGTCCAGCCTGAGACTGAGACACATCTGTGAAACGGCGACTTAGCCAAACTGAGCTCCATTTATGACCAGTGCCCAGAAACTATTGTAACTAATTGTTCAGAATAGAGCCTGAAACTCATTTAGAGTGGGAATGAGGGAAATAAAGTAAGGAGATGAGAGGGAATGGAATAGGTGGATATATAGACAGGATGAGATGATCCAGGGTAGGAGGAACCTCATGTAGCTCATAAATGTTAGCATTGTCAAGTTGGGCCGAATGGCCTGCTTTTGTCCCATAATTTTAGTGCAGTAGATTGCACAGAAAGTGAAAGTCGCTGCTCACTGCTGGCCAAGAGACACACTGAGTCATCATTGGCTCTGACTCAGTTCAAGGATGATGTCCACTCAGGGTCGCGAGTATCTGCAGTGAGTTTTCGTGTAGCTGAACAGGCTGATTCACGATTCATAGACCTTTGCGTGCAGTGGTATCTGAGATTTACTTTCCTTCTTTTCCTTATCCACCACTGCTCTACCTCATCACTAAGACGCTGTGATTCAAAGCACAATGCAGCTTGATGGATAAGTTGTTACTATTTTGAATGTCAGTTGCGAGTTCCTCCCAGTTATTAATATCAAAGTATTTCAAGGAGAGCATCAGAGTGTGGATGGAATGTTTTCCTTGTCCAGCTCCGGAATGATGGCCATTTGAGAGTTGAGAAAACAGGACTTATTGGCATTTCTGGCAGTCCAATCGAGTTGTCCAGTCCATCAAATTGGATTTTTAGGAGTTTTGCCTGAATGCTTGTGGAACTCGCTTCAAGAAGGGCATTGCGGTTTGGTCTGGTTACCACACTACCAGAAGGATGTGGTGACTTTGGAGGGAGCATAGAAAATATTAAGCAGGATGTTGCTTTGTATAAGAGGGTATTAGGTATGAGGAGAGATTGAATAAACTAGGATTATTCTCCCTGAAAAGACAGAGGCTGAGGTGAGACCTGATAGAAGTTTATAAAATTATGAGGAATATGGATAGGGTGAACAGTTGCAAGATTTTCCCCAGGGGCAGAAATGACAATTACAAGGGGGCACAAGTTCAAGGTAAGACGGGAAATGTTCAACGGAGATGTTGGGGTGGGGGGGGAGTTTCTTACACAGAGGGTGATGGGGGCCTGGAATGCACTGCCAATTTGAGGCAGATACATTAGCGACATTTAAGATTTATCTAGATGGACACATGAACAAACGGGGAATAGAGGGATACAGGCGATTGCTCTAGATTGGACAAAGTGATCAGTGATCAGGCTTGATGGGTCATGAAAGGAAGGATGCAGAAAGTAGGAAGTCACAGGCCAGTTAGTCTCAGAGCTACTATTGTGAATTTTCTAGAATCTATTATTAAGGAGATTTATAGCAGGATATTTGGAAAATCGTGATGTGATCAGAGTCAACGTGGCTTTAAAAGTGAAATCCTATTTAACTTACTTATTAAGAGTTCTTTTGAGGAAGTAACAAACAAGATGAATAAATAGAAACTGGTAGATGTGGTGTACTTGGATTTCAAAAAGGCTAAGAATAAGGTTCTGCACAAAGATTACAACGCAAAATAGCATCTCATGATGTAGGGAGTAACCAATAAAGGATTGGTTAACTAATAGGAAGCAGAGAGTTGGGATATATGTTCAGGTTGGCAAGGCGGAACTATTGGAGGGCTGCATGGGTCAGTGCTGGAGTCTCAACTATTAACATTCTACATCAATAACTTGGATGAAAGAACTTGGATGATATGATAGCTAAATTTGTTGATGACATGAAGATAGATGGAAAATAAGTTGTCAAGGTTTGGTAGAGAGTTTGCAAAAAGACATGGGCTGGAATCCCCTGGACTTGTTCATCCATTGCTGCCAGCGAGAAAAGAGAATTTGGAGCTCAGCCAAAACTCCATTCACTGCGGCTGGGATTCTCCATTCTCTGCACTCAAAGTGACACTCTGTAACTACTTGAATTATAAAGGGATGGACAATAAATGAGATCTTGCTGCAAACTGCCATATCCTGCTGCTGCATTTATTGTCAGTTATTTTTATCTGGAGCTTTTATTTGTTTTCTCACTTGCTCCTTGACTGATTCAATATCTATTTGAGGCTCAAAGTGAACATTATTACAGGGTTGATTAACCAGGTTAATGTTAGTGAAGCGTTGAAGCAGTTAGTGAAGCTAAAACAATGAACTCCCCTGAGCTCTGAAAAACTGCAGCAATTAACATTTCCATCTGTTCCCATTAATTCATTCCGTTTTGTACTTTTTAATATTCTGATTTCATAAAGTGGGAAACATTCTTGATAAAATAAAAACAGAAAATGCTGGAGAAACTCAGGTGATCTGGCAGCATTTGTGGCGATAGAGAGATAGAAGCTGGAACTCTATCACCTGGCTCGCCACAAAATCGGAGCAAGAGCAGGTCTGACGATGGAAACTTCCGGTGACAATTTCCAGTTTCACCCAAACAAGGCTGTAAAATCCTGCCCAGCATTAACAGTTCAGCTTGATATAGATCTGCTGAATTTTTCTAGCATTTTTTACTTTTATTTGGTTTCTAACCATTTGCCCTGAGACGCGGCTTGAGTCACTTTGTGTATTGTTAAACCAACTGGTAAGTTACGTGACGTTATTCTGATAAAATGCACCGTTCTTATTAACTCTTCTTAACTAAAACAAAACCTAAATTAAAAAAAATCAATTTATCAACTTTTTAAATTATGATAATCAAGAAGCTTGATTGGAAAATATGATGTGGTAGTCAGTAAATCTCCTAAATATCGCCTTTTGGTCATTAAGTTTATTCTATGTCTTTAGTTGTGCTACAAAGAATCTTCAATACAGTTTTAAAAACATGATCATGTTCTGTAGTGGAATAGATTGGTTCAGACAGATTGTGCTGAATGATTTAATGATCTTGAGATGAAACATATGGGAACATTTATCATATCCAACAATGCATAAGCAGTTGGCAAAGCTTTAATATTGGTCATCTGAAGAATCCACAGACATAGAGAGCTGGGAAGGGAGGGGGGGTGGGGGGGTGGTTGCTGCCTAAGTGGCTCACTGGAAATGCATGGAAAATAAACATAGAAAATCCTCGTAGGAGTGGGACATTTAGCCCTTTGAGCTGCTACAAAATATATTACCTGCTTTGTGATTGATATTGAAGTTTGCAAAATCCTTGGCTTAATCTCTTACTTGTCCTGACTTAGAACATATAGAACATAGAACATAGAACACTGCAGCACAAACAGGCCCTTCGGCCCACAAGTTGCGCCGATCATACCCATACTTACTAGACCATAGAATTATCTGTAACTCCCAATCCCATTAAATCCCATGTAATCATCCAGAAGTCTCTTAAAAGACCCCAGCGAGTTTGCCTCCACCACCACCGATGGCAGCTAATTCCATTCACTCACCATCCTCTGAGTGAAAAACTTACCCCTAATCTCTCCTCTGTGCTTACTGCCCAGCACCTTAAACCTGTGTCCTCTCGTAGCAACCATTTCAGCCCTGGGAAATAGCCCCCAAGAATTCATCCTATCTATTTCTCTCAATATTTTATAAACATCTATCAGGTCGCCTCTCAACCTTCGTCTCTCCAGGGAGAAGAGACCTAGCTCCCTCAACCTATCTTCATAAGGAATGCCTCCCAATCCAAGCAACATCCTTGTAAATCTCCTCTGCACCCTTTCAATAGCTTCCACATTCTTCCTGTAGTGAGGCGACCAGAACTGCACACAGTTCTCCAAGTGGGGTCTGACAAGGGTCTTATAAAGTTACAGCATTACCTCCCGACTCCTAAACTCAATCCCTCGATTAATGAAGGCCAGTACACCATACGCCTTCTTGACCACACCCTTCATCTGCGAGGCCGATTTAAGAGTCCTATGGACCCGGACCCCAAGATCCTTCTGCTCCTCAACACTGCTAAGACTCCTACCCTCGATATTGTACTCCTTCATCCCATTGGTCCTGCCAAAATGGACCACTACACATTTATCTGTATTGAAGTCCATCTGTCACTTCTCCGCCCAATCTTGCATCTTATCTATGTCACGGTGCAACTTCAGACATCCCTCCAGACTATCCACAACACCACCAACCTTAGTATTGTCGGCGAACTTACTAACCCATCCCTCCACTTCCTCATCCAGGTCATTTATGAAAATGACAAACAGGAAGGGTCCTAGAACAGATCCCTGGGGCACTCCACTGGTGACTGACCTCCATGCAGACGAAGACCCATCCACAACGCTCTCTGCCTTCTGCAGGCAAGCCAGCCCCTTGGATCACGTGCCCTCTCACCTTCTCAAGAAGTCTTGCATGGGGGACTTTATCAAATGCCTTGCTGAAATCCATGTAAACCACGTCCACCGCTCATCCTTCGTCAATGTGTTCTGTCACATTTTCAAAGAACTCCACCAGGCTCGTAAGGCGCGACATGTCCTTAACAAAGCCGTGTTGACTATTTCTGATCATATTGAATTTCTCTAAATGCTCATAAATCCTGTCCCTCAGGATCCTCTCCATCAACTTACCAACCACTGAGATCAGACTCACCCGGTAATTCCCTGGACTATCCCTGTTCCCTTTCTTGAAAATAGGAACCACATCCAGTCCTCCAGTCCTCCAGAACCTCTCCAATCTCCATTGAAGATGCAAAGATCATTGCCAGGGGCTCTGCAATCACTTCCCTCACCTCCCACAGTAACCTGGGGAACATCCCATCCGGTCCCGGTGACTTATCTATCTTGATAGAATTTAAAAGTTCCAACACCTCCTCTTTTCTAACATCCACAAGTCCTGGCAGGTGCTGAAGAATTGCAGTTGTGCCCAATGTTCCCACTTGATATGGAGCTCTTGATTACTAGATGTGAAACATAGAGTCCAGCTGAGATACTGTCTCACTCCAAACTCTGTAAGCTTGTCCAAAGCTTTGCTATTTACATCTAAGTTCCATTTACCCTGTCACCCTTGACCTACATTGACTCTTAGTCAAGCAATATGTCATATTTTAAAAATCCCATCCTGCAAACTTTGCTCTTTCCCTGTAACCTCCTCCAGCCCCACAGCCACCCGAGATGTCTACTTGTCTCATTCTGGCCCTCTAGCATCCCTAGTTTTTGTTGCTTCACCCCTATCGCCTCCAGCTATCTGTACATGGCACTAGTGGGAAAACCCTACTGAATGGTCAGTGGCTTAATACAGGACAGACTAGCTGATAAAAATGAAACATCACAACAAGTGCTACTATGTTATTTCTATCAGATTTCTAATCATTATGATCAGATTCGTGTTACAGAATCTAAGTCAGTTTGTTATAAAAAAAAAGTTTTGATTTGGAGTTTAAATACTAGTAAGTGGTCATAGAATTAAGTTTTACTATTAAATAGTACTATTTTACAATCAAAGTATCCACTTTGGTAGGAATAATGGTAGGAAGGATTACTATTTAAATGGTGAAAAGCTGCAGCATGCGACGATGCAGAGGGACCTGGGGGTCCTTGTGCACGAATCGCAAAAACACAATCTGCAGGTGCAGCAGGTGATTAAGAAGGTGAATGGAATGTTGGCCTTTATATCTAGGGGGATAGAATATAAAAGTAGGGAGGTTCTGTTGCAGCTGTATAGGGTGCTGGTGAGGCTACAGCTGGAGTACTGTGTGCAGTTTTGGTCTCCGCGTTCAAGGAAGGATATATTGGCCTTGGAGGGGGTGCGGAGAAGGTTTACTAGGCTGATACCGGAGATGAGGGCATTGGATTATGAGGAGAGACTGAATAGGCTAGGTTTGTACTCTTTGGAGTTTAGAAGGCTGAGAGGGGATCTTATAGAGATGTATAAGATAACGAAGGAGATAGATAGGGTAGAGGTTGAGAGACTCTTCCCGCTTAACAAAAATAGCAGGACTAGAGGGCACAGTCTCAAGATTAGTCGGGGTGGTGGGGGGGGAGCGCAGTTCAGATCAGAGTTGCGGAGGAGTTTCTTCTCGCAAAGGGTGAAGAATCTTTGGAATTCTCTGTCTGATGAAGTGGTGAAGCTTCTTCTCTGAATATGTTCAAGTCAAGAGTGGATAGGTTTTTGATTGACAAGGGAATTAAGGTTTACGGGGAGAAAGCGGGAAAGTGGTACTGAACCACTGCAGATCAGCCACGATCTTATTGAATGGCAGAGCAGGCTCGATGGGCTGGATGGCCCACTCCTGTTCCTATTTCTTATGTTCTTATAGTCTCAAACTCAAAACTGGAGGCAGGATGGGGAAAATATCTCAGTAAAACTATATAAACTGTTTGGTCTATTTATAGAACATAGAACACTACAGCACAAACAGGCCCTTCGGCCCACGAGTTGCGCCGATCACATTTATACCTACCAAGCCACAGACCCATCTATGACCCCCTATCCCATTAGTTCCCATAATCCTTATATAACACAATCCTTATTTTCCATGTTTATTTCTCAGAATGATATACCAGCTATGTCAGAGTAGAAAATGTAATACTTACATAGTGGGTCAATCCTGAGTGTTTCAGAAGATGGTGAAGCTGTAATCCCGACCTCCAGGCCTGGGATTTGATTTGATTTATTATTGTCACAATTATTAACACACATTGTTGTTTCTTGCACACAATATAGACAAAGTATACTGTTCATAGAGAAGGAAAAGATAGTGTGCAGAATATAGTGTTACGGTATTAGCTAGGGTGTAGAGAAAAATAAACTTAATGCAAGGTAAGGCCATTCAAACGTCTGACAGTAATTGGTACATGATCTCAGACTTTTATATCTTTTTCCCAAAAGAAGAAGGTGGAAGAAAGAATGTTCAGGGTGCGTGGGGTCCTTAATTTTGCTGTTTGCTTTGCCAAGGGCAGCGGGAAGTGTAGACAGAGTCAATGGATGGGACCGAACATGTCCCTGCCTCTTAGCCTTACCTATAGCCCTCTATCTTACTAAGTTCCATCTACTTATCCAAAAGTTTCTTAAAAGAGCCTATCGAATTTGTGTCCACCATCACTGCCGACAGCCGATTCCACTCACCCACCACGCTCTGAGTGAAAAACTTACCCCTGACATCTCCTCTGTACCTGCTCCCCAGCACCTTAAACCTCTGTCCTCTTGTGGTAACCATTTCAGCCCTGGGAAAAAAGCCTCTGAGAATCCACTCGATCAATACCCCTCATCATCTTACACACTTATCCAGAACAAAAATAATAAAAGTTTATTTTATCATCTAATAAGTTTTATATGGAATGAATAATTATGATATGGGAGGTGGGTCCGTACATGTTTTATCAACAGGACGGGGGTCCTCGAAGAAGTTATTTGATAATTTCACAATAAGGAACAGGATCATGCAATATTAGTATTTTACCACCAGGTGTCACCAATGCTTCATCACAACAACAATTTCTATTTATATAGCACCTAAAATATCCTCAAGCTGTTTACATGGATGTTAGAAAGCAAATAATTATCACTGAGCCACATGAGGACTTATTACTCCAGATAACCAAAGATTTGGTGGAAAGGTAGATTTTAAACAGCAATTTAAAAGAGGATAGTGAGATGGAGAGGTTTAGGGAGGGAATTCCAGAATCCAGGGCTTCAGCAGCTGAACAAGGAACCAATTAAATCCTTGAGTGCTGAACAGGTCAGAATGAGAGAAGTGTCGCTATCTGGGAGGGTTGTCAGGACTGGAGGAGGTTACAAAGATCGGCTTTGATCTTAGAATCATAGAATCCCTGTGTTGTAGAGGAGGCCACTCGGTTCATTGAATCTGCACTGACTCTGACAGAGTAACTTACACAGGCCCTTTCCCCTACACTATCCCCGTAATCCCACACATTTCCCATACTAATCCATCTAACCTATCCATCTTTGGACACTGAGGGGCATCTTTGGACTGTGGAACAAAGCCACAGCTCCCGGGTGAAACCCACACAGACTCGGAGAGAGTGTACAAATTCCACGTAGACAGTGACCCAAGCTGGGAATCAAACCCAGGTCACTGACACTGTGAGGCAACAGTGCTAACCACTGTGCCACTGTGCCATGCAACTTATTAAATAATATGTAGACAGCATAACACAATTTTAGGTTATGTTAAACAGAGTCCATTAAATACACTGAGACTGAGCGCCTGATTGCTCAAATTGGATCAAATCCATGAATCTGTTGCCCTCTGACAAATCCTGGATTAAATGTTATGCAAGGTAAGAATGTTTTGTATGCTTCTTAAATTCTTTATCAATTTTCTATAAAGCTTAAACTTGGCCTATCAAGAACAATGTAAAGAGAAAGCTGAAATCATAAATAAAACTATATAAAAATAAAAATAAAATGCAGTCATTTTGTGTTAATGGAACAGACAAGGTAGGATTTGAGATTGTTACGCCCGTGTTCACGGCTGAAAACTCTCAGTAATTGCTCGCCTTTCAGTATAAGAGTTAAATCTGCTTTTGGTTCCAGTGGATTATTCCAAAGAATCAGAGAAACCAGTAGGATATGAATGAGACAATCACTTCAGCCCATCGTGCTCAGTGGAGTTTTGAAAAAAACAGTTGTGTTGAATTCCATATCCTTGCTTTTTGTCCACACCTGTAACTCCCACATTCTCAAGAACCTGCACACCTCACTCCCTCCACGTCTTTAAGTAGTCGTCTTCATCAAATGCAGCATGGCGGTAGAATGCTTAACACTGCTTTCTTGTGGCGCCAGGGGGCCAGGTTCATTTCCGCTGACTGTCTGTGTGGAGTTTGCACATTCTCCCCATGTCTGCGTGAGTTTCCTCCCATGGTCCAAAGATGGTTAGCTGGATTGACCATACTAAATTGCCCCTTAGTGTTGCAAGATGTTTAGCTTAGATGGATTAGCCATGGTGAATGTGCAGGGTTAAGAGGATGGGGCAGGGGAGATGGCCTGGGTAGGACAATCTATCCAGTTGGGGCAGACTCAATAGGCCTCCTTTTGCATGAAAGGGATTCTCTGATCCTAACTCAAAAACTCTACATGAAGAGAACCTCTCCTTTGTCTCTGGATTTTCGCTCAATGATTTTAAATTCATGATCTTTGACCGTTAACCCACTGGAAGAAATAGCTTTCCTCTCCATCTACGCGATGAAAACTTCTCAGCTTGAAAACGTCGATGAAGTTGTCTTTCAACCTTTGTTATAAAGTGAACAATCTTAACATTTGTAATCTTTCCATTGTAGCCAAGACCCTCATCCCAGATCCTATTAAACTTTCTCTGTACCCTTATTCAAGTCTTTAAATGTTTCCTAATGTGTTCAAAACCATCCACAATCTTCCAGTTGAGGTTGAACGAGTAATTTGTAAAGTTCTAGCATGATCTCTTCATTTTTACACTTTATTCCTCAATTTATAAATTATTAGTAAACCATTTTTTAAAACTATTTTCCCAATTGCCATTTCTATGAGTGGTGATGGGCTGGAATACAAGAGCAGGGATGCATTTCTGAGGCTGGACAAGACTCTGGTCAGACCCCATTTGGATATTGTGAGCAATTTTGGGTCCCGTAAGTAAGGAATGATGTGTTGACCTTGGAAAGGGTCCAGAGGAAGTTTACAAGAATATCCCTGGAATGAAGAGCTTCTCATAAAGGGAACAGTTGAGGACTCTGGGTCTGTACTCGATGGAGTTTAGAAGGATGAGGGTAGAGCTTATTGAAACTTACAGGATACTGCGAGGCCTGGACAGAATGGACATGGAGAGGATGTTTCCACTAGTAGGAAAAACTAGAACCAGAGAGGGCACAACCTCAGGCTAAAAGGACAATCCTTTAAAATAGAAATGAGGAGGAATTTCTTCAGCTAAAGAGTGGGGGATGTGTGAAACTTTTTGAGGCAGAAAGCTATGGAGGCCTCAGCTTCTGAGTGTCTTTAAGACAGAGATAGATAGGTTCTTGATTAATAAGGGGATCAGGGGTTATGGGGAAAAGGAAGGAGAATGGGGATGAGAAAAATATCAGCCATGATTGAGTACGGAGCAGACTCGATGGGCTGAGTGGCCTAATTCAGCTCCTATGTCTTGTGGTATAACGTCTGGTCTGTCAGATAGCGATTGGCTACTTGAATGTGATACCAGGAAGTAATCATCAACCATTTACAGGACAATAATGGGTTATTCAGCAGAGCAGTTTAGCGTTTAGGTTCCATAAGAGCAGCTTATCAACATATCCTTCAATTCCTATCATCCTCTAACTACTGTCATCTACCTTTAAAGGAATATAAGCATGACGTCATTAGAAGGGAAATGTTTCATGTGATCCAGTCTTGTTTCACTTTTGCTTTGAGCAGAGCACACACACACACAGCTCAGATGCAAATGTTCTCATATTTTTATTCTTAGTAAATAAAACTACGATGTGTTTACTCAGTCCCCGGTGAACAATGGGTGCCCTGTGTCTTGTGCAGTAAATAAGCCCAAGGTATTGTATCAGGTAGCAGCAAGTTTAGTGCAGGTACAACAGGGTGAACAGCCTGAGATGGTGCTCTGTGAGATGGGACAATCATTGATGTTATGGTCAGACTGCAACAAAGTCACAACGTCGGAGAGTATTGAAAATGCAGCATGGTGACAGGCCCTTCCACCCTCCAAGCCTACACCCACCATGATATCCTAACTAAACAAATAAAAATTTTTGCCTTTACTCGGGCTGTTTCCTCTATTCCCTTCCTATTCATGTACCCATCCAGATGCCTCTTAAATGTTGCTAATGTGTCTGCTCCACCTTCTCCTCTGGCAGCACATTCCAGGCATCCACCACTTTCTGCATGAAACATTTCCCCGCACATTTCCCTTAAACTTTCCCCCTCTCACCTTGAACCTGTGCCGTCTTGTAATTGACATTTTCAGCCTGGGAAGAAGCCTCTAACTCTCCACCTTGTCTGTGCCTCTCAGACAGGGTGGAGACCTCTATCAGATCTCCTCTCAGCCTTCATCTGTCCAGTGAAAACAATCGTAGTTTATTTAATCTCTCCTCATAACGACACCCTCGAGACCAGGCAACATCCTGGTGAACATTCCTCGCACTCTCTCCAAAGCTTCCATATCCTTCTGGCAGCGTGGTGACCAAAATTGCACACAATACTCTAAATGCAGCCTAATCAAGGTTTTCCAGCTGCAACATGATAGGGAGTGACTAAAGGTCAGACAAAAAAAACAAATAAAATCCAGGTCAGAAAAGATTGTTAATATAACAGCTTTGGGATTTGCTAAGCAATGAATTGAATAAAAAGCAAATTGCTCCATGGTATGTTCCCACCACCACTCACCTTCATGGGAAAAATTTGAAAAATAACAACAGCATCGGCGGAATTACAGAATGAGGAAGATCAAAGGGATATTGTCAGAATGTCCACAAAATTCTCTGGTTTGAATTGCGAAGCAGCTGGCCCACTATCTGAACTTAAAATCAGTGCACAAAGTCCTTCACTCGGGTTTGTCAAACTAGACAAACAAACCTGAAGAAATTGTCTAGCATTTGGAATGTCAGTCTGTACATGTTCAACATGTCAGGATTAACAGAAGAAGAGTTAAAGGATCACAAATAACATAGATGACACTGGGAGGCCAGAACCAGGCTAAACTTCCACGTTTATTGAAACAGTGATGGTTAAATTACTGGAGGGGATTCTGAACGACAGGATCTACCAACATTTGGACAGTCAAGGTCTGATTAGGGATAGTCAACATGGCTTTGTGCTTGGGAAGTTATGCCTGATGAATCTTTCAGAGTTTTTCAAAGTGGTAACCAAGATGATGGATGAGGGTAGGGTAGGAGCTATTGTCTACCTGGATGTTAGCAAGGCCTTTGACAAGGTTCTGCATGGCAAGCTAGTCTGGAAGGTTAGGTCACATGAGGTCCAGAGAAAGCTAGTCAATTGGATTCAAAATTAGTTGGATGATAGAAGCAGAGGGTGATGGTCAAAGATTATTTCTTGGACTAGAGGGTATGCCTCAGGATCCTATCAGATACTTTCCTAATCTTGGAGGTCTTTATCAGGTCACTCCTTAGACTCCTGTTTTGTAGAGATGAAGGTTTAGAATCACACTCTTTCATCCAGTGAGTAATTCATCTTACCTTGCCCCTCAGTTGAGGGATAACAATGGTGAACCTCTTGTCATCTTCCTAGCTGATAGTAAAAATAGGCCTGAATCTTGCCGTCTTCACTGTGAAGATAGCTCAATACTGAGGAGCTGATAAAAGAGAGCAGTTTTGTAACAAGAAGAGACTAAATTAAGAACATTTAATAATGTTAAATTATAAAAACATCCTTATGAACTCTTGCCTCCTGATTGTTAAACACTGGAAGGGCTTGGAATGTGAAGGCTGATTGTGTGGGGATTTGGGGCTGATCAGAAGTCACCTCGCATGCCTGATCTTAACTTCAATGTAAATGATCACGGTTACCAGATAGACTGGGATTGCAGGTGTGAGCACAGGCATTTATTTTCTTAAAAAATTTGTAGCAGTTTTCAATCGCTTTGTCACAGAGCGTTACCTACTCCCACAACCAGAAAATAGATGATAAACTGTCAAATTTTAAATTCCAGATCTACGAATTTTAAATCAGATGCCTCACCAGAAAAAAAAAGCTGCAATATCTCCCCCACAGCTAAAAGGCTATTCAAAGATTTTAGTGTGTTTGCATGAGTGAGTTGAGAATCCTGGGGGATTCCAGTATGTTGTCGTACACTTGGGATGTTGAACTTTACCCTTTGGAGCCTAAGGCAATCTGATCTACTACAGCAAATCATTTGTACATCTCAGGGGAAATTGGTTACAGCCTGTTTTGTGTCCAAAATCAGCAGCATGTTGACAACAAGTGCCAACTCACCACTTACAGCCATTTTACAACATATACTTTCATTCAATAATTTGAAAATGAGTTGTACAGTTTGCGCTGAATGATGGTCAAAGTGACAGCGTTATTTAATCGGGCATGTTTGTGAAAAAGACATTCCAAACCAGTTAGCAATCTCAGGTAGCCACTTGTAAGTCGGCGACAATGTAGTTTCTACCGTGTGATGTTACTCTCAAAATTAACACTAACTTGTACCAACTGGCTTCCTGTCAAAACCCCGATGGATATAAAGTACAGGAAATTGAAGGGAGTTTCTGCTGAGGGAAGTGGTAAAGGGTAGCATCAGGGATTTCAATATTACAATTTCACACGCACTCCCTCTGACCCAAAAATAGCTGGCGATGCCACCAGGGGCAAATGGAACACAATTTCCTGTTCACAACTAATCAAAAGAAAGGACCTTCATTAAACAGAATGAAACCCCAAACGATTTGTTTTAGACTAATGCAGAGGCAAAGGAACAGCAGTAGACATTTCACCATCCTTTACCATTGTTAGCCATGCCAGCTCTTTAGCACCCCACCTGTCACAACTTTTCATATTCTCCCATATCCTTTACACCTCAGTGAGTATCAAACAACCCTGAGAAAAATCAGAATTGATGCTACATCTACATCACTTTCAGGTTTGTTCTAACTGTAACATGATCTCCCCTCCATTTTCCACGATGCATTCCTTTACAAAATGGAAGAATAATTTTTTTATAATGATTCCTTTCGTTATCCTAAATCAAAGAAATCCCTTTCACTTCCTTAGGTAATTTAACTCATATTAATTTGAACTCAGTCGCTTTAACTCTTTATGAGAAGATGAATATAACATGTATCTTTGCAGCTTTATTACTTGTTTTGCACGTTTTTTACAACTCCTCAGATACTGAAGCAGCCCATGTTCAAATGCAACAAGATCTGGACAATATTCAGGCTTGGGCTGACAAGTAATGGTAATGTTAGTGCCCCACAAATGCCAGGCATTGACCATCACCAGTAAGAGACACACTAATCACTACCCCTTGACATTCAATGGTGTTACCATCACTGAATCCCCCACTATCAACATCCCTGGGGTTACCATTGACCAGAAACTCAACTGGACTTGTCACATAAAGACAGTGGCTACAAGAGCAGGACAGAGGCTAGGAATACTGCGGTGAGTAACTCACTTCCTGACTCCCCAAAGCCTGTCCACCATCTATCAGGCACAAGTCAGGAGTTTGATGGAATACTCCCCACTTGCCTGGGTGGATGCAGCTCCAACAACACTCAAGAAGCTCAACACCATCCAGGATAAAACAGTACACTTGATTGGCATCACATCTACAAACATTCAATTCCTTTACCACCAATACTCAGTAGCAGCTGTGTGTACTATCTAAAAATGCACTGCAGCAATTCACCAAAGATCCTTAGAAAGCACCTTCCAAACCCACAAACATTTCCATTAGAAGAACATGAGCAGCAGATACAATGGGAACACCATCATCTGCAAGTTCCCCTCCAAGCCATCCTGACTTGGAAATATATCACCGTCCCTTTGTAGCCACTGGTCAAAACCCTGGAATTCCCTCCCTAATGGTGGCATTATGGATCAACTCACACCACATGGACTGCAGCGATTCAAGAAGGCAGCTCACCACCACCTTCTCAAGGGCAACTAGGGATGGACAATAAAAGCTGGCCAGCTAGTGACACCCATGTCCCACAAATGAATAAAAACTCAATGCCTGCCTGGTCTATAATGACACTGAATACATTTCCCATCTTGTGCCTCAGATATTATGTTGCAACAGCTGTTCTGATTTCTTGGAGAAGATTGTCTTCCAATCCTATGGAAAGATCACTTCAAGCTCTTACCTGGATTCTGATTTAATTTCCCTAAATGTAGCCAGATGTATCTCAGCGTTCACAGGTAATAGCCATCCTCCGCGTTGGTGAGTGCACCAAGAGTGAACATTGAGTATTGTTGGGAATTCAGGTCAGGGAAGGCTGGAATGTATCTCAAACAATTTCCAGGGCTACCGGTGAAACTCTGTCCTATTCACCACCTAAAGGAATATGTGCTTGTCAAGAGTTAGGTTATTTTTATTCTTCTATCATTGGGTGTGGGTTTCATTGGCAAGGCCAACATTTAGTTGTCCATGTCTAACTGGCCTTGAAGTGTGTAACTTACAAAGGAAAGTTAAAAGTCAATACTTTGATGTGGATCCAAAGTTACGCGTAGTCCATATTGGGCAAGTCTGGCATATTTCCTTCCCCAAAGGATATTATAGTGAACTATAGAACCATAGAATCCCTACAGTACAGAAGGAGGCCATTCGCCCCATAGACTTTCTGAAAGACTATCTTACTCATGCTCAATCTCCACGCTATTCCTTTTACAATGACTATCCATCAACCTAAACATCTTTGGACAATAAAGGGCAGTTAATCATGGTTAATCCATGTAACTTGCACATCTTTGGACTGTGGGAGGAAACTGGAGCAGCTGGAGGAAACCCAGACAGACACAAGGAGAATGTGCAAACTCCACACAATCACCTAAGGCCAGAATCAAACCTGTGTCCCTGGTCTGTGAAGCAGCAATGCTAACCACTGTGCAACAATATAGGTTTTTGAGATAATCAATGATAATTTCACCATCACTAAGACAAAATTTATATTCCAGATTTATTAACTGAATTTAAACTTACCACCTGCCATGGTGGGATTTGAATTTGTGTCCCCTGAGAATTAGCCTGGGCCTCTCGATTACTCGTTCAGTAACATCTATCAATACGGTCCTGTGTTCACAAGAGTTAGAGTAGGTTCCTATAGGGAGTCAGACAACTTAGTTCATGCACAATTGAATCAAACAATACAGATGTATATTGCATTGAGTAATGCAACCACTATTGAACTAACCTTACTGTAGAGAGAACAGTGTAGTAAAATCTCCAAGACTCAAAAATTCTTATATTCAATCTTGGAATGTGGGCATCATTGGCTAGAAAAGAGGCTATTGCCCATCCCTAATTAAGGAGCTGGTGGTGAGTTGCCTTCTTGAACTGCTGTTGTCTCTGAAGTACAGGTACACCCACAGTGCTTCAGATTAAACTTCAGCACTGTGGCTCCCTTCTGCACTGAGTGAAGGAGCAGGTCATCCGGATCTATGGTTTTGTAAAGGGGAGATTGTGTCTCACTAATTTGATTGAGTTTTTGAAGAAATGACAAAGATGATTGATGAGGGTAGGGCAGCAGATGTTGTCTACATGGACTTCAGTAAGGCCTTTGACAAGGTACGTCATGGCAGATTAGTGCAGAAGGTGAGGTCGTATGGGATTAGAGGTGAGCTGGCAAGGTGGATACAAAACTGGCTCAATCAAAGAAGACAGAGGGTAGCAGTGGAAGGGTGCATTTCTGAATGGAGGGCTGTGACAGGTGATGTTCCTCAGGGGTCGGTGCTGGGACCTTTGCTGTCTGTAATATATATAAATGATTTGGAGGAAAATGTAATTGGGTTGATTAGAAAGCTTGCGGATGACACAAAAGTTGGTGAATTTGAGGATATCGATGAGGGCCATCAGAGGATACAGCAGGATATAGATCAGTTGGGGGTTTGGGTGGAGAGATGGCAGATGGAGTTTAATCCAGGCAATTGTGAGGTAATGCATTTTGGAAGGTCCAATACAGATAAATATACAGGTTTCTGCAAATAATGCAGAATCCTTAAGAGTATTGATAGGCTGAGGGATCTGGATGTACAGGTACACAGGTCAGTGAAAGTGGCAATGCAGATAGAGAAGGTAGTCAAGAAGGCATACGGAATGCTTACCTTCATCGGCCAAGGCATTGAGTTTAAAAATTGGCAAGTCATGTTGCAGCTTTATAGAACCTTAGTTAGGCTTTACTTGGAATATAGTGTTCAATTCTGGTCACTCCACTGCCAGAAGAAGTGAAGGCTTTGGAGAGGGTACAGAAAAGATTTACCAGGATGTTGCCCTGGTATGGAAAGCATTGGCTATGAGGAGAGGTTGGAGAAACTTGGTTTGTTCTCACTGGAACGACGGAGGTTGAGGAGCGAGCTGATAGAAGTCTACAAGATTATGAGAGCAATGGACAAAGTGGATAGCCAGAATTTTTTTCCCAGGGTGAAAGAGTCATCTTTTAGGAGACACAGGATTAAGGTGCAAGTGGAAAGGTTTCCAGAAGATGTACGAGGCAGATTTTTTACACAGAGGATGATGCCTGGAGCTTGTTGCCTGGAGAGGTAGTGGATGTGAATACGGTGGTGACTTTTAAGGGACATGAATAGGATGGGAATAGAGGGATATGATCCCTGGAAGTGGAAAGGGTTTTGGTTCAGGTGGGCAGCATGTTTGGTGCAGGCTTAGAGGGCTGAAGGGCCTGTTCCTGTGCTGTAATTTTCTTTGTTCTTTCTTCTTTGTACACAACCAAGTATCTCCACAGATGACACTGCATATGTGAAAAAAAGCAGTTGAGTTGCTTCTGCAGTAAGAATCTCCTTTCTTATTATTCAGTATCTGCCCGGACACCCCTATTACAATCTTTGGGCTGAGAAGGTTTGCAATCAGTGACCAGTCCTGGGGTCTTGTGGTCAGCTTGGTATAGCTGAGGCCGTGAAACGTTGACCAAACATCTGCCGATCTCCCAGAGGGCAGCCAGGAATATTTTAGAGTTTCTTATTCCTTGCTGACCCTGAGGCTACTGAATGGTACAAACTTGTAAACCTGTCCTCAGCTCCTTGTCTGGTTTAGCATTTTATTGTACCATTTGTACATCAACAAATAACTCAGATAAAATAGCCACTCATACCAAATTTCACAGCAGACGTGGCAGACGGCACAGATGAGGGGCAGGGGAAAGGAACAATAAAAAGTGCCTAAAGAAATCGGTGAACTTCACCCCAGTCTCACATCCATCTTTCACAGCTGACGGAAATAGAACACTCTCCGCATGCAGGAACACCTGAAAGTTGTTGGAAGGAATGCTAACACAAAGACAGGTGCTGTGACATCAAAGTTACCTGGGTGCTCCCGAAAGTCGTGGATAGTTAACGTTTAAATTAAAAGAAAATTTACCCAAGGCTGTATTGGGCACTGTGTCACGCAAACTAAATACTGTCCGACAAAAGGCATTGAGTGGCACAGAGCTGCAAACTAATTATCATGTTTGGGCAACTTTTTTACTTGTTTTTCAAATGTTTTCAGACAGAAAGAAAAATGTTTGAAGGTGCTTCTATATAATGGTTCTTAGTTTTCTTACTATCAAGTTAAAACCTTTCATAGCTCGGTAAACATCCTTTGCTCTTAAACAAACTGTAAGCAGGACTGGTGCGGACGAGTCAGTCTGCCCTGATTAATAGTCAGGGAACTGCTGTCTTGTTCTTGAGATCATTTTGAACTTCAGCTTTGTAAGGTCAGAGCTGTTACTGATTACTGAATTTAAATGCAACCATTGGCTATTTGCTAGTGAAACTCAGACCCATTCGATTTTGCAAGGACAGAAGAATATCCCTCACTCTGAAATAAAGGATTCTGAAAGCATACCCAAAATCCATTTCCCTTTTAGAAAATTAACCTTTCCCCACTTCCCGTAACCAGGTACAACAGTCCAGTAAGGCCTGGTTCTTCCAGGTTTCAGACCTCTGTCCTTATCATGAAGTCAAGGTTCCTTATGGTAATTCTATAAAATGATCTCTAAAGTTTTATGAAGCATCACAATCAAGTCTTGAATATACTTGAATATAATTTTCATTATTTATTTGCTGGCACTCACTGAAATATTGCCATTTTCCAATAATATTTCAGGTTTTTTAAATAATCCTTCAGTAATATTATGTAACATTGTAAGATTTCAGAATCCACATTAATGGTTGTCCACTGATGTGTATATCAATTCTCCATCAGTATTTCTTTATTCCATTGGCACCCCAGCTCACTTCAGTAATGTTCAGGTATTCTTCAGAAATACTTTGATATTCTACATTAATACATGAATGTGTTTATTTATGAGTAGACATTATTAATTTAATGGTACATAGAACCATAGAAATGAGACAGCGCAGAAGGTGGCCATTCAGCCCATCTTATCCATGCAACCCAAAGACACCAGGTACCCTTTCTAATCCCATTTTCCGGTCCGTAACCCTGCAACTTACTGATGCAGATCCAGATACTTTTTAAATGAGTTTACTCTCTCCACCTCCACCACCAACTCAAGCAGTGAATTCCAGACTCTCACTGCCCTCCGCATTAAAAAACTTTTCCTCATTTTCCCTCTAATCCTTCTGCTGCTTAGCTTGAATCTGTGACCTTTGGTTTTTTGAACTCTCTGCCAAGGCCAATAGGTTCCCCCTTTCTAATCTCTCCCTATCCCTCACAATTTTGTATATCTCAATCATGTCACCCCCTCAGTCTTCTCTGTTTCAAGGAAAATAACCCCAATCTCTCCAATCTCAGAGCGCCAGGACCAGGATTCGATTCCATGCTTGGGTCCCTGTCTGTGTGGAGTTTGTACTTTTTCCCCGTGTCTGCATGAGTTTTCTCCCAGTCTGAAAGATGTACTGGTTGGGTGCAGTGGCCATGCTAAATTCTCTCAGTGTATCCGAACAGGTGCCGGAGTGTGACGAACAGGGGATTTTCACTGTAACTTCATTGCAGTGTTAATGTTAGTCTACTTGTGACCAATAAATAAATAAATGGAGAGTTGAGAGAGAGTTAAAGAAATTTGATTGGCTTGTTGCACATGTGTAGAAATGTTACCACAATAACCATGTATTTCCTGCAGCAACTGATGTGTTAGTTCACACGTAGTGTGTGCCTGATGAGAGTAAAGATTCCAGGAAGTTCATGGTTGCATTGCTTTATCAAAATAAATCATAAAACATTACATCACGTTGAACAATTCTAAGCCAAAATCTCAGGCTTTTAAACATTTTTAAAGAAAGTGTTGAGATTTATCAAATTGTTTATTATTTATGATCTAATGAATTTTAATGGCCAAAACCTTGAAAGGGAACATCATAAAACCTGCTTTTGAAAAAACTAATTGGATAATAAAGTCCATAACGCATCCATATCATTGGCAAACCATCACAGGATGGGAATGTTGGAGAGATTGTGGGATTTCAACATTTTTCCCATGATATTAGAATCACAGAATCCCGGGAATGGAGAAAGCTCATCCAGCTTGCTCCAACAACAATCCTACCCAGGCCCTATCCCTACATTATTACATAGTTATCCTGATAATCTCCCTGACACTAAGAACAGAGTTTTTACCTTGTGCCCATTTTGTGGCACCCAGATTTCACCTGGTGCAATCAGCCTTGCACTGGAAATGGCCGCGAGTCCAGGGAAGGTTCATTAGGATTGATCCCAGGTACAGAGGGATCTTTTTATGAGGAAAGGTTGAATAGGTTGGGCCTGTATTCATTGGAGTTCAGAAGAATGAGACACAAGGATTCTCAGGGGGCTTGACAGGGTGGATGCTGGGAGGTTGTCCCCCTTGTGGGGGAATCTATGGCCGGAGGACAGAATCTCAGGATAAGGAGTCGGCCATTAAAGGCAGAGTTGAGAAGGAATTTCTTCTCTTAGAGAGGAATGAGTCTGTGGAATTCTTTTCTACAGAGGGCTGTAGAGGATGGGTTGTTAAGTATGTTCAGTCTGAAAGAAACAGATTTTTCATCAGTAAGGGGATCCACTATCTTCACATCACCAAGAACCCAGGTTCAATTCCTGGCTTGGGTCACTGTCCATCCTCCCCATGTCTACGTGGGTTTCTTCCAGGTGCTCCAGTTTTTCTGAAAGATGTGCTGGTTAGGTGGATTGACCCGAACAGGCACCAGAGTGTGGCAATGAGGGGAATTTCACAGTAATTTTATTGTAGAGTTAATGTAAGCCTTACTTATGACTAATAAATAAACTTTAAACCTTGTCCCTCGCACCTTAAACCTGTGCCCCCTAGTAATTGACTCTTCCACCCTGAGAAAAAGCTTCTGACTATCCACTCTGTCCGTGCCTCTTATAATCTTGTAGACTTGTATCAGGTCTCCCCTCAATCTCCATTGTTCCAGTGAGAACAAACCAAGTTTCTCCAACCTCTCCTCAAAGATGATGTTCTCCATACCAGGCAACATCCTGGTAAATCTTTTCTGTACCGTCTCCAAAGACTCCACATTCTTCTGGTAGTGTAACAAACAGAATTGAACACAGGGGCCTGATTTTACCATTTCTATTCTAAGTGCTGAATCTAAGTGTAAATCAGATCTGACTTGGAAATCTGTTTTCAGGTGCCCCTAGACGCACTCAGCCTAAAAAAAAATCCTGAGTCTGAATTGCACTGTGGGTGGGGCTTATCGCACCCGAAACATTGCCATGCCGATTGGAGTTTTGAACCCTCCCCCCACCCCGATCTGAGTCAGGGAGATGTTGGAAGCTCTGAATTTACCTCTTCAGAAGCTGGAGCGCCTGAAACAGACCTTTGCCGAGCATGTCTGTTTCATGCTGAATCTGGAAGGGTGAACGCGATGGTAAAAGGGGGAAGTGCTGTAAAGTTGGGCAGGCAGTTCATTAATTCAATTTAAACGCATGCAAATGCTTGTGCCCATTTCGGGAGTGAATCGCTTCGCAGCCATTTTTGGCCCTTGATAGAGTGGACATTTGCACGGACATAGGCACAGATTGCATTAATGACCTCACGCTGACGTTACCAAGTTTTCACACCTGAAAATAGGCACAATACAGTGGTAAAATCTGGCTCTATATTCCAAGTATGGCCTAACTAAGATTCTATAAAGCTGTAACATGACTTGCCAATGTTTAAACTCAATGCCCCAGCTAATGTAGGCAAGCATGCTGTATGCTTTCTTGATCACCTTCCCCATTTTCAATGACCCATGTACCTGCTCACCCAGATCTCTTTGCCTATCAATACTCTTCAGAGTTCTGCCATTTACTGTTTATTTCCTATCTGTACCAGACCTTCCAAAATGCATTACTTCACATTTGTCTGGATTAAACTCCAGCTGCTATCTCTCTGCCCAAATCTCTAACTGATCTGTATCCTGCTGAATCCTCTGATGATCCTCATCGCTATCCACAAATCCACAAACCTTTGTGTCATCTTACAAATCTAACCAGTTACATTTTCCTCCAAATCATTTATATATAATACAAATGGTAAAAGACCCAGCATTAATCCCTGAGGAACAACACTTGTCACAGCCCTCCATTCAGAAACGCACCCTTCCACTGCTATTCTCTGTCTTTGACCAAGTCAGTTTTATATCCACCTTGCCAACTCACCACTGATCACATGTGACTTTACCTTCTGCACCAGTCTGCCATGAGAGACCTTATCAAAGGCCTTTCTGAAGTCCATGTAGACAACATCTACTGCCCTACTCTCATCAATCATCTTCGTCACTTCCTCGAAAAACTTGATCAATTTCACGAGGCATGACCTCTCGGTCACAAAACTATATTGCCTCTCGCTAATGCATCCACTTATTTCCAAGTGAGAGTAAATTCTGTCTCGAACAATCCTCTCCAATAATTTCCCTACCACTGATGTAAGGCTTACCGGCCTGTAATTATCTGGATTATTCTTGTTACCCTTGTTACATAGAACATAGGACACTACAGCACAGAACAGGCCCTTCGGCCTTCGATGTTGCGCCGACCAATATTAAAAGCAATGCCCCTCCAAACTAAACCATTCCCTTCCCTTCCATATACTTATCAACTAACTTCTTAAACGCCACCAAACTTGGCGCATCCACAATTGCTGCAGGCAGGGCATTCCACTCCCGAACCACCCTTTGGGTAAAGAACCTACCTCTGACATCCGTCCTATAACTATCACCCCTTAATTTAAAGCTGTGTCCCCTCGTGCTAGCTTTCTCCATCCTAGGAAAAAGGCTATCACTGTCCACCCTATCTAAAACTCTAATCATCTTATATGTTTCGATTAGGTCCCCTCTTAGCCGCCTCCTTTCTAACAAAAATAACCTCAAATCCCTCAGCCTCTCTTCATAAGACCTGCCCTCCATACCAGGCAACATCCTGGTAAACCTCCTCTGTACACTCTCCAAAGCCTCCACATCTTTCTTATAATGTGGGGACCAGAACTGCACACAATACTCCAAGTGCGGCCGCACTAGAGTTTTGTACAGTTGCAACATGACGTTGCGGCTCCGAAATTCAATCCCCCTACCAATAAAAGCCGAGACTCCATATGCCTTCTTAACAACCTTCTCGACTTGACTGCCTACTTTCAGGGATCTATGCACAAATACACCAAGATCCCTCTGTTCATCAACACTATTAAGAATCCTACCATTAGCCCTATACTCTACACATTTATTATTCCTGCCCAAGTGCATTACCTCACACTTTTCCACATTAAACTCCATTTGCCACCTCTCGGCCCAGCTCTGCAACTTGTCCAAGTCTCTCTGAAAACTATAACACCCTCTTCACTATCTACCAGTCCACCGACTTTAGTGTCATCTGCAAATTTACTAATCCATCCTTCAATACCCTCATCCAGATCATTTATAAAAATTACAAACAGCAGGGGCCCCAAAGGAACAACATTGTTAGATAAAGGAACAACATTGGCTATTCTCCAATCCTCCCCTGTAGCGAGTGAGGATACAAAGATTTCTCTCAAGGCCCCAGCCTTGCCTCTCTCAGTATTCTGGGGTATATCCCATCAGGTCCTGGGGACTTGTCTATCTTAATGTTTTTCAAGAACCCTAATATCTCCTCCTTTTTGATCTCAACATGACTCAAACTATTTACATATCCTTTCCCAGATTCATCAACGCTCAAGTCCTTCTCTTTGGTGAATACTGACACACTCATTTAATACTTCACCCATTTCCTCTGGCTTTGCACATAGATTCCCTCTCCTGCCTTTGAATAGAACATAGAACATAGAACATTATAGCACAGAACAGGCCCTTCGGCCTTCGACGTTGCACCGACCAATTAAGAAAAAGCAATGACCCTCTAACCTAAACCATTCCCTTTTCGTCCATAAACTTATCTACTAACCTCTTAAACGCCACCAAACTTGGCGCATCTACAACTGCAGCAGGCAGGGCATTCCATACCCTCACCACCCTCTGTGTAAAGAACCTACCTCTGATATCTGTCCCATAACTACCACCCCTTAATTTAAAGAATGGGCCAACCCTCTCTCTGGCTCCCTCTTGCTCTTTATATATGTAAAAAATACCTTGAGATTTTTCTTAATTCTGCTGGCTAATGACCTTTCGTGACTTAATGGAGTCATGATAGCCTTATAACTCTCATTACAGAGGCTCCTGGGGATAAGATTTAAAGGTAAGTATCCAGGCTCTCGTTAAATTGTTTATTTGTAGCAGCTTTTATTTTGGCCATTTCAGAGCTTAATTTCAATTACTTGTGATATTCTATTTCATTCTGATTTCCATTGCTACTGCTTAAACTTATTACTGAAATGATCCTCATCAACATGAGGCAAGGATAAAGAAGGAAAGAGGGGAGTCAGTGCAACTCCAGCTCGACCCACCCATCATCATATGTCACATTAAAAGGATAATGTGAAGCAAGTTATGTCTAAGAGACAGGAGGGTGCATTTTGTGAGATTTCGGTGCCTGTTCGGAGCCTGATCTTTTGGGATGGTGGATCTGAATAGTGGCTGGAACAGATTCATGTAAACAATTTGAAAAACCCCCTTTCTCTCCCTTCTTTAATGACTAATCAAAATCTGAAGTTGTGGTCAGAATAGGTATTGGGGTTGGAGCCTGTTGTTGAGCAAAAATAAAGCATCATCCAGCCTAGAAATGTTCACTTAACAGCAACCCATAAAATGTTTAATTTTATAATACTTGAGATCAAGAAAGTCCTCCTCAGAATGTAAAGTGCAGAAATAATCACCGGAATTCTACCGCTCCGTCCACTATAGAATTGGAAAGGGGCAAAGGGCGGACAGCGTAAACGCCTGTTATCCTCAGACAGGATTTTCCAATCTCGCTAGAGCGAGGCTGTAAAATCCTGTCCAATGTTATTAAAACTAGAATATTGTGCTGTGGCTTCACTATGATCATTAATTCAATAGAACGTGGAGAATAAATGCTAATCATTTAGGTGATACATATATGTTTTATTCAGATTAGAGAAATGGGATTAAAAGTGTGTTTGCTTTCGTTGTCTATAGTGTAAAACTATAATTTGCCAAACAAATCATCAAAATTACTAAATAAGCAAAATATTGCAGATACTGAAATCTAAATAAAAGAACAGTTAATGTCAGAAAAATTCTGGTATATCGATAGGAGAGAAACAGAGTTAACATTTCAAATCTATTTGACTCTTCATCTGAACTGGAGAGAGGGAGAACAGATGGAATTTTCCTATAATTTGTGGAACATTCTGGGTGAAATACGCCTTGTATCTTTTCAGATCATGGCCCAGTTTCCAAACTTGAGCCACTCTGACAAATAAAAATCAGTGGGCATGATTTACACCATCCGTCTGGTGGAACAGAACTTGAAATGGAGATGCTGGCATTGGAGTGGGGTGGGCACAGTGAGAAGTCTCACAAGACCAGGTTACAGTCCAACAGGTTTATCTGGTACCACAAGCTTTCGCAGTGTTGCTCCTTCGTCAAATGGGTGAAAGGTCGATTTCACAAAGCACGCATAGATACAGACTCAATTTACAAGATAATGGTTGGAATGCGAGTCTTTACAGGTAATCAAGTCTTTAAAGGCGCAGACAATGTGAGTGGAGAGAAGGTTAAATGCAAGTTAAAGAAATGTGAATTGTCTCCAACCAGGACAGTTAGTGAGATTTTGCAAGCTCAGTTAAGTCACGGGGGTTACAGATAGTGTGACATGAACCCAAGATCCTGGTTGAGGCCATCCTCATGTGTGCAGAACTTGGCTATCAGTTTCTGCTCGACAATTCTGCATTGTTGTGAAGGCTGCTTTGGAAAATACTTACCTGAAGATCAGAGGCTGAATGTCTATGACTGCTGAAGTGTTCCCTGACAGGAAGAGAATACTCCTGCTTGGTGTCAAGCCGATCGATAAGGCCAGCTTCATAGAGATCACCATTTAAAGATGGTGCCATGATCAAAACAAATGATCTCCCCAATAGTCCCACCACCACAAAGGTTTCAGGGCTCTTCCCCCCACCCCCAAATAGCACAACTATCGGGGTTCTTCCCCTCACCATGGAAGCACTAAGCATTGTTTCACTTGCACTTTCTTCAGTTGGATCTATCGTATTCACTGCTCCCAATGTGATCTCCTCTACACTGGGGAGATTGAACGCAGACTGGACAGGCATTTTGCAGAACACCTTCACTCAGCTTACAAGCAGGACCCCAATCTTCCTTTGCTTATTATTTTAACTCAGCATCTTGCTTTCTGTCCTTGGCTGCTGTAATACTCCAGTGAAACATAGGATTTGATGGGATTGGGAGTTACAGGTAGTTCCATGGCCTGGTAGGTATGGATATGATCGGCGCAACTTGTGGGCCGAAGGGCCTTTTGTGCTGTAGTGTTTATGTTCTATGAAACTCAGCTCAAACTGGGACAGCAGCAACTTATCTTCTGATGGGGCCTGTTACAGCCCTCAGAACTCAACAACAAGTTCAGGAATTTTTGCACTGTGACTTTTCTCTCCGTCTTAATCCCTTTTCAAATTATTCCAAACATTTATTGTCTCATTGCAAAATGCGTCTCTTCCCCTTCCCTCCCACACTAGATCATCTGTCTCTTGCATTTAAGGTTGCTACATCTTTTTGTAATCTCTCCCAGTTAAATATCCAACACATCTTTCCCTCTTTAGTTCAAATGAAGAGCCAGATGGACTGGAAAGGTGAACCGTTTTCTCTCCTTCTAGATACTGCCAGGCCTGCTGAGTTTTCCTGGTATTCTCTGTTCTTGCAGCAAGTCGTTAATTTCACCAAGAGGACAGGAGGTTGACATGCCTGGGAAAGAGGCACTTTGTGACAAAGAAGGAAGTTATCTCTGTTCTCCACACCTGATTGGCACTGATATATAAGCATGTTCCATTGTTCGGAACTGACACTTCAAATACACAGTTCACCAAATATTAAAAAAAATGCAGATGTAATTTACAATTTTGATAAGAGCCTGTGACTGGTAGTGGCCTTACTGTAGCCAACTAAAGGTTCACATTTATGCTTCATAATTGTTAATGTTGTCACTATAAACGGGGAGCTGAGTGAATGACTGTGTGAAAATATAAGGTGGTTCCTCTGAGACCTATTAATGATTCCGAAATGAAGGAGTAAAGGAAAGGAAAACAGAGAACTTCACTGGAAGCAACTGGCTTAGCAGGAGATTGTTTGCCCTTTACCTTTAGGTCGAATATTTGCATACTGCTTCCTATCTGACAGGCTCCTGGGAATGAGCAGGATCCCTTGTGAAATAAAGCTTGTCAGCAGGTCAGCTGATGAAACAGTCAGTCTGGGTTTCTCTGCACAAAACTAACCAGGATAACTCCAGCTTACACGTGCTTGGCACTCAGTTATTTAGAGTGTTAACTGGCATCCTGAACACAGCAGGAATCTTTAATTACCAGCTTAATATTTAAATTGCTCTGGGACAAAGGCATTTTTAAGCTTTAAGTATTCACAGGAAAGAGTTCACAACCTCCCACTGTCACCCCCGCAACTATCGGGTTGTTTACCCTTAGTCCCACATCAGGAATCTTTGAACCCATTGCAACAATAACACTTTGGGCAAATATCAACTTTCTTCATTGTGCTATTTTCACCAAAGGTGTTTCTCTCTTTGAAACCTGGTTGGTTGGAGAATCTTTTCTGTTCAGCTATTCAGAGACTATTTGAAGTCAGTGTGATCTGATGTGCTCTAAGACAATGACATTTGTTACATCCCCCACTTTGTGTTCATTATACAGTCAGGAAGGAATTCCTATTCCTTACTCTGACACTGAGGTTAGAATGCTGAGGTTAGAATAAATCCTGGTTTTATTGAACAATGTCAATATCTGTTTTCATCTCTTCATTGTTTTAATGAGATATTTAAATTGTGAAAATGTGATGGAATTATTTGAATAATATACATGTTGTGCATGCCTGAACTTACATCATGTATGGTTCTCTCACACTCCTGTGTTTTCTGACTACATGAGCCCCCGGTTAAAGTTACACCTCAATTTTGTTTTCACAGCCCTCCATTGCCTCATTCCTTCTTTTCTCTGGAACCTCCTCCAGCCCCACAACCCTACACGATCTCTGCACCGCTCTAACTCCAGCTTCGAACATCCACAATTTTACTCGCTGCACTGTTGGCGGCTGTGCTTATAGCTGCCAAGATCCTAACCTCTGGAATTCCTTCACTAAACCTCTCTTTAAAACATACATCTGACCATCTGGAAGTTCATTGTCAAATTTTGCTTGCTTTTGTGAGGCACTTTGGGACATTTTACGATGTTAGTGGTGCTATAATAAATACAAGCTTGTTGTTGTAACAACTTTGAATAGTGAGTCACATTGTGTAGTTATTCTACCCAGCATGAGTCTTACCCAGGCCAGCTGTTAAGGAGGAGTGAAAAAAGAAAGGTAAATTGAAAAAAAGGGCAAGAATAGAAAGGATAAAATGGAAGATATAAAAAGAGTTCAGGCTCTCCTTGGCCCCATCTCCGATAACCTCATGCCTTTAACTATGTTTCATTTCTGTGTGAGGCAATAGATCAGATTTGAAACATTTATCTGAAAAATGCCTTTGCAGATTTCCCAGCTCTGGCAGTCAATGTGTTTTTGGAATTCAGCATCGTGTTTGGGCCGAGGCATTTGGTTTCGAACCCTTTGATAAATGATGTCACTGTTGGCATCTTGCTTTCAGAAAAATCCATCCAAATTCGAGTTTGTGATTTGTCCTTTCCCCTGATCACCTGACCAGAATTCCGATACAGCTGATTTGAATATGTTTACATGGGGACAATTGTGCCATTAAATTACTGGAATTTACACTCCAGTGTAATTTACTGGAATTATAACAGGAGACCAGTTACAATAAGTGCATCAGCTGAAACTGCGGTGTAGAGAGAGGCAGTTTGGAGCTTAACGATTGCTGGAAGTTTCAAAATTAGTTTCTAAAGCAGGAATGTCATTGTCCAGTGATCTGTTTTTTCACTGAGACTGGATTTATCTTTCTCCTGAGGAAAGTGCTTGTTGATTCTGTTTTTGTCTCCCCAGTAGATGCTGTCAGACCTGCTGAGCATTTCTAGTATCTCCTGATTTTATTTCAGGTTTTTAACATCTGCTGTATTTTACTTACGTTTTTGGGAAAAGAGTGAAATGTGTGAACATTCTCAGTAAACAGTATTGAATCGCTGGTTTCCAAAGATGGACAACCGAAGACTTTTCACAACAACACGTTATTAATACTCTGAGTAGCTCTTAAGTGTCGTAACTGTTGTGGGCAAAGTATTGGAGAGGATTATTAGGGATAGATTTATAGTTATTTAGAGAGAAATGAATTGATTGGGGATAGTCAGCATGGTTTTGTGAAGGGTAGGTCGTGCCTTACTAACCTTATTGAGTTTTTTGAAAAAGTGACCAAAGAGGTGGATGGGGGTAAGGCAGTTGCTGTGGTATATATGGACTTTAGTAAGGCGTTCGATAAGGTGGCCCATGGAAGGCTTCTGCAGAAAATGCAGATGTATGGGATTGAGGGTGATTTAGCTAATTGGATTAGGAATTGGCTAGCTGATAGAAAACAGAGGGTGGTGGTTGATGGAAGTTATTCATCGTGGAGTTCGGTTACAAGTGGTGTACCTCAGGGATCTGTTTTGGGGGCCCCTGCTGTTTGTAATTTTTATAAATGATCTGGATGAGGGTATTGAAGGATGGATTAGTAAATTTGCAGATGACACTAAAGTCGTGGAGTGGTAGATAGTGAAGAGGGGTGTTATAGTTTGCAGAGAGACTTGGACAAGTTGCAGAGCTGGGCCGAGAGGTGGCAAATGGAGTTTAATGTGGAAAAATGTGAGGTAATTCACTTTGGCAGGAATAACAAATGTGTAGAGTATAGGGCTAATGGTAGGATTCTTAATAGTGTTGACGAACAGAGGGATCTAGGTGTATATGTGCATAGATCCCTGAAAGTGGCAATCAAGTCGATAAGGTCGTTAAGAAGGCATACGGAGTCTTGGCTCTTATTGGTAGGGGGATTGAATTTCGGAGCCGCAACGTCATGTTGCAACTGTACAAAACTCTAGTGCGGCCGCACTTGGAGTATTGTGTGCAGTTCTGGTCCGCACATTATAAGAAAGATGTGGAGGCATTGGAGAGGGTACAGAGGAGGTTTACCAGGATGTTGCCTGGTATGGAGGGCAGGTCTTATGATGAGAGGCTGAGGGATTTGAGGTTGTTTTCGTTAGAAAGGAGGCGGCTAAGAGGAGACTTATCGAAACATATAAGATGATTAGAGGTTTAGATAGGGTGGACAGTGATAGCCTTTTTCCTAGGATGGAGAAAGCTAGCACGATGGGACACAGCTTTAAATTAAGGGGTGATAGTTATAGGACGGATATCAGAGGTAGGTTCTTTACCCAAAGGGTGGTTCGTGAGTGGAATGCCCTGCCTGCAGCAGTTGTAGATGCGCCAAGTTTGGTGGCGTTTAAGAGGTTAGTTGATAAGTATATGGAAGAGAAGGGAATGGTTTAGTTTGGAGGGTCATTGCTTTTTTCATAATTGGTCGGCGCAACATCGAAGGCCGAAGGGCCTGTTCTGCGCTGTAATGTTCTATGTTCTATGTAACTGTGCCCATGTTCCAGGAAAACTTTCGTGCTCCCAACACATGACCTTTTAAGCTGCAATGCTCTCGCATGACACTCCGCCTGCATCATCCCTGTTTAAATTAGAACAGTCGGTGATACTGAAAAGTGTGTGCAAGCAATAACTGTGTGCAAACTATTTTATAACATACAGCCTGAATAGGCTGACAACACGTAAATAGAATATAGAACATTATAGCTCAGTACAGGCCCTTCGACCCTCAATGTTGCGTCAACCAATGAGATCAATTTTATGACCCTCTATCCTAAACTATTCCAATATTATCCATATGCCTATCCACTGACCATTTGAAGGCCCTTAAACTTGACAAGTCCACAACTGCTGCAGGCAGGGCATTCCATACCCTTACCACCCTCTGAACAAAGAACCTACCTCTGACATCCATCCTATAATTACCACACCTTAATTTAAAGCTTTGTCCCCTTGTGTTATCCATCTCCATCTGAGGAAAAAGCTCTCACTATCCACACTATCTAACCCTCTGATCATCTTATATGTCTCAATTAAGTCATCTCTTAGCCGCCTTCTCTCTAATGAAAATAACTTCAAGTCCCTTAGCCTTTCCTCATAAGACCAACCCACCATACCAGGCAACATCCTGGTAAACCTCCTCTGCACCCTTTCCAATGCCTCCACATCTTTCTTATAATGTGGCGACCAAAACTGTACACAATACTCCAAGTGCAGCCACACCAGAGTTTTGTACAGTTGCAACATTTCATCTCGGCTCCGAAATTCAATCCCTAAATGCTAACCAGTAAATGCTAACACACTATACGCCTTCTTAACAACTTTATCAACTTGAGCACCAACTTTCAGAGATCTATGCACCTGTACACCAAGATCTCTCTGCTCATCTACACTACTAAGAGCCGACCATGAGCCCTATTTTCTGCAAACATATTACTCTTACCAAAGTGAATCACCTCACACTTTTCCACATTAAACTCCATTTGCCATTTTTTGGCCAGCTCTGCAACTTATCTATGTCCCTCTGCAAACTGTAACATCCATCCTCACTGTCTACAACTCCTCTGACTTTGGTGTTGTCAGCAAATTTACTAACCTCTACACCCTCATCCAGGTCATTTGTAAAAATAACAAACAACAGTGGCCCCTACCCTAGGATTCTCTGGAAGGCAAGAGAGGTGATTGCAGAGCCTCTGGCTCTGATCTTCAGGTCGTCGTTGGTTACGGGTGTAGTTCCAGAAGACTGGAGGATAGCCAATGTGGTCCCATTGTTCAAGAAGGGGAAGAGAGACCTTCCAGGGAATTATAGGCCAGTGAGTCTTACTTCTGTTGTGGGCAAGGTATTGGAGAGAATTATTAGGGATAGGATTTATAGTTATTTAGAGAGAATTGAATTGATTGGGGATAGTCAGCATGGTTTTGTGAAGGGTAGGTCGTGCCTTACTAACCTTATTGAGTTTTTTGAAAAAGTGACCAAAGAGGTTGATGGGGGTAAGGCGGTTGATGTGGTATATATGGACTTTAGTAAGGCGTTCGATAAGGTGGCCCATGGAAGGCTTCTGCAGAAAATGCAGATGTATGGGATAGAGGGTGATTTAGCTAATTGGATTTGGAATTGGCTAGCAGATAGAAGACAGAGGGTGGTGGTTGATGGGAGATATTCATCTTGGAGTTCGGTGACAAGTGGTGTACCTCAGGGGTCTGTTTTGGGCCCCTGCTGTTTGTAATTTTTATAAATGATCTGGATGATGGTATTGAAGGATGGATTAGTAAATTTGCAGATGACACTAAAGTCGGTGGAGTGGTAGATAGTGAAGAGGGGTGTTATAGTTTGCAGAGGGACTTGGACAAGTTGCATAGCTGGGCCGAGAGGTGGCAAATGGAGTTTAATGTGGAAAAGTGTGAGGTAATGCACGTTGGCAGGAACAATAAATGTGTAGAGTATAGGGCTAATGGTAGGGCTCTTAATAGTGTTGAGGAACAGAAGGATCTTGGTGTATGTGTCAATAGATCCCTGAAGGTAGGCAGTCAAGTGGATAAAGTTGTTAAGAAGGCATATGGAGTCTTAGCTTTTATTGGTAGGGGGATTGAATTTAGGAGCCGCAGCATCATGTTGCAACTGTACAAAACTCTAGTGCGGCCGCACTTGGAGTATTGTGTGCAGTTCTGGTCCCCACATTTATAAGAAAGATGTGGAGGCATTGGAGAGGGTACAGAGGAGGTTTACCAGGATGTTGCCTGGTCTGGAGGGCAGGTCTTATGAAGAGAGGCTGAGGGATTTGAGGTTGTTTTCGTTAGAAAGGAGGCGGCTAAGAGGGGACCTAATCGAAACATATAAGATGATTAGAGGTTTAGATAGGGTGGACAGTGAAGCCTTTTTCCTAGGATGGAGAAAGCTAGCACGAGGGGACACAGCTTTAAATTAAGGGGTGATAGTTATAGGACGGATATCAGAGGTAGGTTCTTTACCCCGAGGGTGGTTAGGGAGTGGAATGCCCTGCCTGCGGCAGTTGTAGATGCGCCAAGTTTGGTGGCGTTTAAGAGGTTAGTTGATAAGTATATGGAAGAGAAGGGAATGGTTTAGTTTGGAGGGCATTGCTTTTTATATTGGTCGGCGCAACATCGAAGGCCGAAGGGCCTGTTCTGTGCTGTAATGTTCTATGTTCTATGTTCAAAACACACAGAAATGTGGATTAAGTTCTTGTGTACATAACTCATCGTGTCTCGTTTGCCAATCGTAGGTTACTGTGTTATGTAGCCCTGGACTCGTATTTCGTTTGGTTCAAGACACTAAGTGTATGATGGTGCCAGTTTGCTGCACTGTTAGTGCTCTTAGGCCGGTGTCCTCACCATGGTGTACTGGGAACCTTCCTTCTGTGGACACAGTGAATGCAGGTCTTGTTGCAAAGCCCTCTGAGGAATCTCCATTTCCATTAGGTTGTATAGTTGGAGTACTGTGGCAGCTGCTGGTTCTGAGACCTGTAATCAGTGAGATTGCTTTCATACCGAGTGTCTGTGGCCACTGTGTAACTCTCCAGCAGTGGGGCATGGCTGTCGTAGATATCACTGTCTGGAACTGACCAGCTGTTAGAGGATCCAGTCTGTTGATATTACAATCATAGTTTCTTTCTCTCTTAATTGGTATTCCATGAGGACACGCTCACATTAGCTTTGATATTTGGGCTGCCAAGGTGTCTTTGGCAATGACGATTGTGGTTCTGGTACCCCTGAAGATCAGTCACTGTGTTGACGAGTGTAGCACTGTCTCGATATGTTTCACAGGCTGAGGAGTGCAGCATGATAACCTCTGTGATCGCAGGCACGTTTCCCCAATAGATACTTGACTGAACATACTGCCCGCTCAATCAGACCTTTGAACTGTGGGCAATGGGGGATACTCATGATGTGCTCAAAGTCCACGTGTGTGCACTGTTCCTAAACTTACTACAGATGAACTGGTGAGCTTTGTCAGATTCTGAAGGCTGCCACAGGTAGAAAAGTGTCTCTTGACTTTAATGATGACTCTGCTACTCATCATCATGTGGTTACTCAGTCGTTCTTTTACTCATTCATGGGACATGGGTGTCACTGGCTGGCCAGCATTTATTGCCCATCCCTAGTTGCCCTTAGGAAGGTGGTGGTGAGCTCTTGTATCGTTACAACCAAATATGATTCACAGGGCTGTAACCCCCTCGGAGTGGCAATCGGCAGTGGGTTGTTCCTCCATAGTGTCTTACCCTTTGGAAATCCAAACATTGGCGTGGGTGAGGGATTGGAACATCGGAGGGAGATTTGGGTTGGGATTGTGGGTGAGGGGATTGTTTGGATTGCGAGTGTTTGCCCTGGTTGGGTCGATGGGCTTCGGGTCAAGATGGAAGGGGGCATTAGAGTGCTTACTTGGGTGTGTGTGTGTGTGTGTGTGTAGGGTCTTCTGAGGGGTCGGGGTATGGTGTGTGTCCTATGCAAAACTTGGTTTGGGTATTTAAAATAATTACTCTGAAGTGAGAAGTGTTTTTATTTTTTATAACTGTTTCTGAGTAATTATTCATGCAAAACTGGTGGAACCATTCAAAGTTAGCAATTTAAGTGATTTTGTGGAATAGTTTCATAGAACATAGAACATTACAGCACAGAACAGGCCCTTTGGCCCTCGATGTTGCGCCGACCAATATAAAAAGCAATGACCCTCCAAACTAAACCATTCCCTTCTCTTCCATATACTTATCAACTAACCTCTTAAACGCCACCAAACTTGGCGCACCTACAACTGCCGCAGGCCGCTTTCCAGCTCAAAGGGATTGTCCAAGAGAAGCTAACACTGCTAAACAATTGCTGTTGTGTAATCTCAAGAAAAAATTAGATCTAGTTCTTGTTGTTAAAAAGATCAAGAGATATAGGGAAAGGGGGGATCGAGTTATTGAATTTGATGATCTGCTACGATCAAAATGAATGATGGAACAGGCTCAAAGGGCCGAGTGGCCTAATCTTGCTTCTAGTTTCAATGTTTCTAAAGCATTGCCTGGAAATTTCTGAGAGGGAGTCCCCAGAGTGTCGTTCATCTCCCCACTAAACCCAACACTGGGGGGGCCTGGAAGTTAAAGGAGTCATTATACTGTTGTATATCTGTATCTGACTCAGCTTTATATGCTTTGACCTTTTGGTTAATTACCTCTAATTTGAGCATTTTAAGTGATAATCACAGTTCTAAAGGTGACCGTACTAGATTAGGCTGGAATGTGCAATGTATTCTGTGTTCTGTTTTAGACATTGTCACTTTGAGTCAAGCCAGGAAGTGTTTATATAAATGGATCTCACACTGTCAGCTTCTGTTAAATGTTGTGTCCATCAAATCCTTCACATGCTGATTGTGCGAGTGAAGTATGCTTTGATGTGACTGTTCACACCAGACAGCTGAATCATTTTAGCCATGGAAAGGGGGAAATGACATGATGATTAATTTGTCATGAAGGAACTCTCGAAACAGACCATTAGAGATGGGCATTAGGCAGTGACCTAACCTGGATCCATCACCCTGTGTCTTTTACCTTGTTCAAATTCACTGTGTTATACGGTCTGGAAGCCTCATTCTTGACCTTTAGTTCATGTTCTCAGTGGCCAGCTCCAATCCCAGAAAGAGAAAGTTACCAATCATTCAGTGTGTCAGCTATCTTGTGCGAATGCGTAGTCTGCATTTTGTAGTTTATCGAACATTTCTGTGTTTTACTCGTTATGATGACTTATTCTCATTCTAAATTAATCAAACACAAGTTTATTCTGAATATTGGACATGGGTGAGTTTTAAAGATTTAGAAACAGAAAATCTACAGCATAATTCAGGCTCTTCAGCCTGCAAAGTTGTGCCGAACGTGTCCCCATCTTAGAGATTACTAGGCTTACCTATAACCCTCTTTCTTACAAAGTCCATGTACTTATCTAAAAGTCTCTTAAAAGACACTATTAATTTTGGCAAATATTGCAAAGGTTTTCCCTCTTTTCTTGCAGAGCTCATTAAACATGATGGTTTTATTGAATGCTAATTGTTTTAAAATATTCAGTAATTCTCTCTCTGTCCCATTCACAGAGTCTCTCTTTCTCTCTGCCTCTAATTAACATTAGCACTCTCTATCCCATCTCCCATGAGCACAAAACGTGAATTTAATCTGCTGAGGATCTCAGCACCTTCCTGTGTGTGGGAAGCAGTGTCGGTGCCACTGAACAACAGTAGCAGTAGTAACAGACACGAGTGGCCATGAGTGAGATTCCATTCAAGCAGGGTAAATTCCAACTGTGTACAGTTTTTTGTGGTTAGTTTCACATCACAAGCATCACTACAGTTGTGCAGTTACCCCACTAGGTCTAAGACCTTGACAATTATTCATGAAAAACAAACTTATTCTCACTTGAGGATATCCTAAAACACTTTCCATAGAAGCCTGGAAACATAGAAACATGAGAAAGATAGGAGCAGGAGGAGGCCATTTGCCCGTCTGAGCCTGCTCCACCAATCATCACAATTATCCAATTGAATAGCCTAATCCTGCCTTTTCCCCATAAATAGAACATAGAAGATAGGAACAGGAGTTACAGCCAGGAAAATAGTTTTGAATGCATGTAGAAAATCTGGAATCCAATCTGTACACAGCAAGCTCCCACAACAACAATGTGACAACGACCAGATATAGTAATCTGCTCCTTTGTGATGTTAATTTGGGGGAAAACATGTAGAACATAGAACAGTTCAGCACAATACTCGATGGTGTGCTGAGCTATGTCCAATCCCAAGATTAAGCTATCCCACTCTCTATCATTCTGGTGTGCTCCATGTGCCTATCCAATAACCACTTGAAAGTTCCTAAAGTGTCTGACTCCTCTATCACAGCAGGCAGTGCATTCCATATCCCAACCACTCTCTGAGTAAAGAATCTATTGTGGACATCCCTCCTATATTTCCCACCCTGAACCTTATAGTTATGCCCTTTAGTAACAGCTACATCCACCTGAGGAAATAGTCTCTGCACGTCCACTCTATCAATCCCCCTAATTATCTTATAAACTTCTATTAAGTTGCCTCCCATCCTCCTTTGCTCTAAACAGAAAAACCCCGCTCTCTCAACCTTTCCTCATAAGACCTATCCTGCAAACCAGGTAGCATCCTGGTAAATCTCTTCTGCACTCTCTCTAATGCTTCCACGTTCTTCTTAGAGTGAGGTGTCCAGAACCAAACACAATATTCCAAATGTGGTCTCACCAAGTCCTGAATAGTTGCAACATAATCCCATGGTTCTTAAACTCAAACCCTTGTTAATAAATGCACAATGAGCCTTCTTCACAGCTCTATCCACTTGACTGGTAACCTTCAGAGGTCTGTGGATATGAACTCCAAGATCTCTCTGTTTCTCCACATTCCTCAGAACCCTGCCACTGACACTGTAATCTGCATTCAAATTTGTCTTACTAAAATGAATCACCTTGCACTTATCAGGGTTAAACTCCATCTGCCACTTTTCAGCCCAGCTCTGCATCATATCAATGTCTCTTTGCAGCCTACGAGAGCCCTCCATCTCATTCACTACTCCACCAATCTTGGTGTCATCAGCAAATTTACTAACCCACTCTTCAGCGCTCTCTTCCAAGTCAGTGATAAAAATCACAAATAGCAGAGGGCCCAGCACTGATCGTTGGCAACTGGTGTCCAGTCTGAAAATTTTCCTCCACCGCCACCCTGTTTTCTATGAGATAACTAGTTACTTATCCAATTGGCCAAATTTTCTTCTATCCACATCTCCTTACTTTCTTCATAAGCCTACCATGAGGAAACGTATCAAATGCCTTACTAAAACCCACGTATATGCCATCAACTGCTCTACCTTGATCTACGCACTTAGTTACCTCCTCAGAGAATTCAATCAAATTTGTGAGGCAAGACTTGCCCCTCACAGATCTGTGCTGACTATCCCAAGTTAAGCTGCGTCTTTCCAAATGGTCATACATCCAATCCCTCAGGACCTTTTCCATTAACTTACCGACCATCAAAGTAAGACTAACTGGCCTATAATTACCAGAGTCATTCCTATTTCCTTTCTTGAAGAGAGGAACAATATTCGCCACTCTCCAATCCTCTGGCACAATTCCCATGGACAGTGAGGATCTGAAAATCAAAGTTAAAGGCTCCACAATCTCATCCCTTGCCTCCCAAAGTATCCTAGGATGTATCCCATCTCACCCAGGGGACATATCAACCTTCAGGTTTTTCAAAATTGCTAATACATCTTCCCTCTGAACATCTACCTCTGCCATTCTATCAGCCTATATCACACTCTCATCCTCAAAAACATGGCCCCTCTCTGAGTGAACACTGAAATAATGAAAGACACTGAATTGTGGTCACTATGTCCAAAGTGCTCTCTCACAAACAAATCTAACACTTGGCTGGTTCATTACCCAGTATCAAGTCCAATGTGGCCCTACCTCTTGTTGGTTTATCCACATATTATGTCAGGAAACCCTTCTGCACACACTGTACAAAAGAAGTGCCCCATCTGAAATATTTGACCTGCAAAGGTTCCAATCAATATTTGGAAAGTTAAATTCACCCATGATAACTCCCTGTGACCTTCACACTATCTGTAATCTGTTTGCCATTTCCTCCTCCATATCTCAATTACTATTTGGGGGCCTATAGAAAATTCCGAACAACGTGACTGATCCTTTCCTATTTCTAACTTCAGCCCATATTACCTCAGTAGGCAGATCACCCTCGAAATGCCTTTCAGCAGCCGTTAAACTATTCCTGATTAACAATGTTACTCTTCTACCTCTTTTACCGCCTTCCCTACTCTTACTGAAATATCTATACCCGAGAACTGCCAACATCCCTATCCCTGTTCTAACCATATCTCCATAATGGCCACAACGTCATAGTCCCAAGTACCAATCCACGCTCCAAGTTCACCTACTTCATTCCAGATGTTCCTTGCATTGAAGTAAATACATTTCAACCCACCATCTTGTCTACCTGTACACTCCTGCGATTTTGATATCTTCCTCAGTACCTCACTATAGCCAACACTGGCTTCTGGACTATAGCTTGTTTTCCCACCCCCCTCAACATATTAGTTTAAACACCGCCCCCCTCCCCTCTGCCCGAGGAGCTGACGCAAATTTCCCTCCAGGATATCGGTGCCTCTCTGGTTCAGGCGCAAACCGTCCTGTTTGTGCAGGTCCCACCTTCCCCAGAATGTGCTCCAATTATCCATGTGGATGAAACCCTCCCTCCTACACCATCTCTATAGCCACATATTGATCTGACTCTCTCCCTGTTCCTCAACTCACTAGTATGTAGCACCGGCAACAAACTAGAGATGACAATATGCTTTGTCCTGACTCTCAGATTCCATTCTAGCTCCTTAAATTCCTGCTTTAAATCCCCATCCCTTCTCCTACCTATGTTGTTGGTACTGATGTGTACCACAATGAGATATATCCTGAATCATCCAACAACTCATCCGAAATATGGCACCTTCAACAATGCAGCACTCTCTGGGTGCTGCACAGGAGCATCAACTTTGATGTTTGTATTCAAGTCCTGGAGTGGGATTTGAATCTGGGAACTTGGAGTGGGATTTGAATCCACACCTTCTGACTGAGAGTTGAGAATGCAAAACCATCTCACCATCATTACAAATATAGTGGGCGGGATTCACTGTTCCTGCTGCAATGAACAGAGATTTGGCTGAGCGCCAAATTCTCCATCTTCATTGACAGCGGTAATGCATTGTGAATGCCAGAGAATTCCGGCTACAATACAAAAATATGAAAATAAATTAGAGATTTACAGCACGGAAATAGGCCTTTTGGCCCAACTTAGAACATAGAACATAGAACATTACAGCGCAGTACAGGGCCTTCGGCCCTCGATGTTGCGCTGGCCAGTGGACCCTCTAACCTAAACTATTCCAATATCATCCATATGCCTATACACCGAACATTTGAATGCCCCCAAAGTAGGCGAGTCCACAACTGCTGTAGGCAGGGCATTCCACGCCCTCACCACCCTCTGTGTGAAGAAACTGCCTCTGACATCCGTCCTATAACTACCACCTCTTAATTTAAAGTTATGTCCCCTCGTGTTGGTCATCACCATCCGAGGAAAAAGGCTCTCACTATCCCCCCTATCCAATCCCTTGATCATCTTATACGCCTCAATTAGGTCACCGCGTAACCTTCTTCTCTCTAATGAAAATAACCTCAGGTCCCTCAGCCTTTCCTCATAAGGCCTTCCCACCATACCAGGCAACATCTTGGTAAACCTCCTCTGCACCCTTTCCAATGCTTCCACATCTTTCTTATAATGCTGCGACCAGAACTGTACGCAATACTCCAAGTGCGGCCGCACCAGAGTTTTGTACAGTTGTAACATAACCTCACGGCTCCTAAATTCAATCCCTCTACCAATAAAAGCTAACACACCGTACGCCTTCTTAACAACTTGTCCATGTAACTGTCTTAATGCTTTATAAAAGACAAAATTGTATCTATTTTTTGCATTTTCTGGGCATCTTGTCTGTCGCTGACTGAAGTCTCATCATTGTCTTATCATTATTTGGAGCGTCATCTTCCTCCACTTTTAGTGGGTTTGAGCCTCTTGAACCGTCACTCCACAATCCAGGAATTCTTTGGCATATTTTGGGGATTTCAACATTGAGTAATTATGAATCTGAAAATCTGATTGTGTTGCTATGTTGACCATCCTGACATTGATCATCATTCCAAAGGAGAGAATTCATCATCAACTTTCTCACAATTGATAATAGTGCTGATTGTAGATTGGTTGTAGATGTAGATTGGTTGAAATTATTCAAAATCAGCAATAGGTTTATAGTATTCAAACTAAAGAACGAACATAGAACACAGAACACTACAGCACAAACAGGCCCTTCGGCCCACAAGTTGTGCCGAACACATCAAAACCTACCCAGCCATAGACCTATCTATAACCCCCAATCCCATTGGATCACATATACTCATCCAGAAGTCTTTTAAAAGACCCCAGCGAGTTCGCCTCGACCACCACCGACGGCAGCCGATTCCGTTCACTCACCACCCTCTGAGTGAAAAACTTTCCCCTAGCATCCCCTCTGTACTTGCTTCCCTGCACCTTAAATCTGTGCCCTCTCGTCACGACCATTTCAGCCCTGGAAATAGTCTCTGAGAGTCCACCCTATCTATTCCTCTCAACATCTTGTAAACCTCTATCAGGTCGCCTCTCAACCTTCGTCTCTCCAGTGAGAACAGTCCCAGCTCCCTCAACCTGTCTTCATAAGGCATGCCTCCCAATCCAGGCAACATCCTTGTAAATCTCCTCTGCACCCTTTCAATAGCTTCCATGTCCTTCCTATAGTGAGGCGACCAGAACTGCGCACAGTACTCCAATTGTGGTCTGACAAGGGTCCTATAAAGCTGCAGCATTACCTCCTGACTCCTGAACTCAATCCCTCGATGAATGAAGGCCAGTACACCGTAAGCTTTCTTAACCACATCCTCCACCTGGGAGGCCGCTTTGAGAGTCTTATGGACCCAGACCCCAAGATCCCTCTGCTCTTCCACACAGCTAAGACTCCTACCTTTGATAGTGTACTCATTCATCCCGTTGGATCTGCCAAATGGACCACAACACATTTATCCGCGTTGAAGTCCATCTGCCACTTCTCCGCCCAGTCTTGCATCCTGTCGATGTCCTGCTGCAACTTCTGACATCCCTCCAGACCATCCACAACACCACCAACCTTCGTGTCATCGGCGAACTTACTCACCCATCCCTCCACTTCCTCATCCAGGTCATTTATGAAAATGACAAACAGCAAGGTCCTAGAACAGATCCCTGGGGCACTCCACTGGTGACCGACCTCCATGCAGAAAAAGAGCCATCCACAACCACCCTCTGCCTTCTGCAGGCAAGCCAGTTCTGGATCCACAAGGCCAAAGCCCCTTGGAGCCCATGGCCTCTCACCTTCTCAAGAAGTCTTGAATGTGGGACCTTGACAAATGCCTTGCTGAAGTCCATCTACACCACGTCCACTGCTCTTCCTTTGTCAATGTGTTCAGTCACATTTTCGAAGAACTCAATTAAGCTTGTAAGGCATGACCTGCCTTTTACAAAACCATGCTGACTATTTCTAATCAACCTAAACTTCTCCAAATGCTCGTAAATCTTGTCCCTCACAAGCCTCTCCATCAGCTTACCAACCACTGAGGTCAGACTTACCGGTCGGTAATTTCCAGGACTATCCCTGTTCCCTTTCTTGAAAATAGGGACCACATCCGCCATCCTCCAATCCTCCGGAACCTCTCCCGTCTCCATCGACAACGCAAAGGTCATCACCAGGGACTCTGCAATGACATCCCTCACCTCCCACAATAAGCTGGGGTACATCCCATCTGGTCCCGGAGACTTGTCTATCTTGATAGCATTTAGAAGTTCTAACACATCCGCTTCCTTAATATCTGCATACTCAATCTTTTCAGTCTGCTGCAAACTTGTAGTGCATCCTCCCAGATCACTTTCCACCGTGAATACTGATGCAAAGTACTCATTAAGCACCTCTGCCATTTCTTCTGGTTCCATACAGACTTTTCCCCCTTCACCTTTTATAGGTCCTATCCCTTCTCTTCTCATCCTTCTACTTTTCACATATTTGTAGAAGGCCTTGGGATTCTCCTTAATCCTATCAGCCAAGGCCTTCTCATGACCCCTTCTGGCTCTCCTAATTTCCTTTTTAAGCTCTCTTCTATAAGCCTTATACTTCTCTAGATCCCCAACATCTCCTAGCTCTTTGAACCTTTTATACACCTTTCTTTTCTTCCTGACTATGTTCAACACAGCCTTCGTGCACCACAGTTCCCGCGTCCTACCAAAACCTCCTTGTCTCATGAAGTGATTCCCAAAGCTCGGCTTTAAAATCACAGCTATCTGGTTGGGAATTGAGTGTTGAGGGGATACAATCTCCGGTTTTTGAAGAGGTTTGGATATTTCTGAATATGTTAGAGGTGTTGTTGTTTCAGCCCCTGGAGTGTAACAAGATCCCAGGGTGGAGGAGAAAGGTGAGTACACATTCACCAAGGTTTGCCCAGAATTATGTCTTCCCATATTCCTCTGTTCTGACTTTGGTGATGCGAGTTTCTATGCTTTGGATGGTGTTAAAGTTATTGTGATCAAGAAAACTCCACATTCTACCCAACCATTCCTGATTGAGAGATTAAACCTATTTCCTGTCAGGACGTCCTTGTTTATGCTCATACTATTTTATCATTAACTTCTGCAGAGAGATCTGGATAGGCTGAATGAGTGGGCGAGGACCTGGCAGATGGAGTATAATGATAGCAAATGTGAGGTTATCCAATTTGGTAGAAACAATAGTAGGAGGGATTATTATTTAAAAGGTGAAAAGCTGCAGCATGCTACAGTGCAGAGGTAGCTGGAGGTCCTTATGCACAAATTGCAAAAGCCCAGTCTAAAGGTGCAGAAGGCAAATGGAATGTTGGCCTTTATAGCGAGGGGATAGAGTACAGAAGCAGGGAGGTCTTGTTGCAACTGTACAGGGCACTGCTGAGGCCGCAACTGGAGTATTGTGTGCAGTTTTGGTCACCACATTTGCAAAAGGATATATTGGTCTTGGAGGGAGTGCAGAGAAGGTTCACTAGGCTGATACTGGAGATGAGGGGGTTAGCTAATGAAGAGAGATTGAATAGACAGGGTCTGTACTTGTTAGAGTTTAGAAGGCTGACGGGGGATCTTATAGACACTTACAAGATAATAAAAGGACTAGATAGGGTAGAGGTAGAGAGATTCTTCCCACTTAGAAAGGATAGCAGAAGTACAAAGAACAAAACAGCGCGGGAAACAGGCCCTTCAGCCCAACGAGCCCGTGCCGCCACCCCAATGTTCCCACCTCTACCCTGTCTATGTTTATAGATCTAAGGATTAAAAACCAAATTTGAGACAATTTAGGGAGAATTTGTTTTGCCAATTAGCTTAAGAGCACATCTTTGGGATGTGGGAGGAAACCGGCGCACCCGGAGAAAACCCACGTAAGCACGGGGAGAATGCGCAAACTCCCACAGACACAGGCCCAAATCCATGTATCTGCACAGCACAGCGATAGTCACTGAGCTGTCGTGTTGCCCATCAAATGGTCCAGGTCAAGCGTACTCAAGTAGAGGGCACAGCCTCAAAATAAGGGGAGGGCAGTTTAGAATAGAGATGAGGAGGAATTTCTTCACTCAAAGGGTGGTGAATCTCTGGAATTCTCTGCCCATTGAAGTGGTGGAAGCTTCCTTGCTGAATATATTTAAGACACGGGTAGATGGATTTCTGATAGACAAGGGAATTAAGGGTTATGGGGAGAAAGCGGGGAGGGAAGTGGAACTGATTCACTTCAGATCAGCCATGATCTTGTTGAATGGCGGGGCAGGCTCAAAGGGCTGGATGGTCCAGTCCTGCTCCTATTTCTTATATTCTTACTTAATAAACCACCGCTGCTTAATTTTTTTCAAAATGAATGGTGGAAGATTTTGGCTGGAATTTTTCTGGCACGCCGATTCTGGGGCTCGGAAAATGGCATTCTCCATTGGCCTCGTGCGGGATTGTACAAACCTTGGGCAGACGCATCACAAAAATTCTATCCTTTGTATTTGTTAACTAAATATCTTTAAAAATATATTTATTTAAATGTTTAAATTGTTGAACATTGATTTTGGAGTGTTTTATCAATTTATAAGCTAAAGGACTAGCACAGGAACAATAGGCCAACTGGCCAATCCTGTGCTATATGGTTCTGTGTTTTTTTTTGATTTACATTTGATTTAATTTTTATCTCATAGATAAAAACTGATGAACGGATCATCAAAACGGAATACGGCCTTCTAATTCGTAGCGTACAAAGGAAAGACGCTGGTCTTTACTACTGCAAAGCTCAGGAGCAAACGTTCACTCATACTATCATGAAACTGAACTTGAAAGTGATAGAGAATGAGCAGATGGAGAATGCACAGAAAGCCGAGGATGAGGAGACAAAGAGCAGGGATTTTGTCTCAGAGTCTCGGCTGAGATACAAGGATTATGTGCAGCTGTTGAGCAGTGCCAGTTTCACAGTGGATGAGTACTGTGAACAGCTGTGGTATCGGGAGAAACGGCGACAGAGGAACAGAGGAGCCGGCAAGTGGAAGCACGTTCAGGAGATGAAGAAGAATCGAAATCGCAGACACCACGCGTAGTCGAATGAGTTGGAGGGAAAACTGAATCTTGCAGCTTTACATTTTAAGGAGATGACAGAAGCTTTGTTACGACTGTTCTGGAGAAGAACAAAGTGCTTACAATGAAAAAGGACTTGCATTTCCCTGTGATGAACTCAACGGCATCAAAACCAAGACAGAGACCTCGTGGTCCGCTATGTCAGTCTTTTTTGTACAACATTACAGTATTTGAAACACAGAAACAATCCATTTGGCCCAATATTCTGTTGTTTGTGTTTCACACAAGCTCCCTCCTACTTGTCTCATCTCACCCCATCAATATCAAACTTTTCAAGCCTCTTCGTTTATGAAGAAAATGCAGCAATTTGTTAATGTTTATCAACAGACTCTGCTCTGACATTGTGTTTTATACCTCACAGATGAGACAGTTAGAAATTGCTGTAACTATTAGGATGTCCTCAGTTAGACTAAAATATTGAGGTAGATTTTTGCTGCAAACTTTCAGAATCTTTCCTACCAATCTTGACCTGTTCCACAATGCTGGAATTTCAATTAAAAATGCAGGTATTATTGAGCTAATCACATCCATTTTATTAGCAACTTTGATACTGTATCATGGAACACCCCAAATGTATTTTTATCACTGTAAATCGTATTTATGCATGAGAATTGATGTAAAATGTTATGAGGGAAAGAAATGAGACTTTTTTTGGAGGGATGAATTGTACACTGTCTGTTACTCAATGTCACGTCATAAGGAACAATTACTGTTATTTAACATGACCAAAATTTCCATTGTATTATCCAGCAAGAAAAAATGTTTTTCCTTCATAATTTGTTGTTGTTGAGGATGAGAAACATAGGAATGGTGGGCTGAATGGTGAGATGGGGGCGGGGGAGTAGTGGGGTGGGGGCTGATGGAGGGGCCGTGGGGGGAGGGTTAGTTCCACAAAGCTGTGGAGCTGAGTCAGCAGTCAGAGCTTGCAGACTTTTGTTTGTCATTCGCTTCATGGTGAGCTGTCTCTATTCAGTCAACCTACAGAATTGAGGAGTTGATATTGGGAGGGTTCATTTGGAAAGGGGAGGAAAATGTACAGGAAAGAATAAACCCCAGACCCCCTCACCCACCCATACACTCCCCCCACCCTCGCTCCCCTTCCCCACATCCCTTTCCCCTCCATCATGCCTTTCCCCATGTCCTCTTCACCTCCCTCCTGCCCCATCCCCCTCCTGCTCCCCCTGCCCCATTCCCTCTTTCTCCATCCTCTTCCCCTTCCCCCACCTTCTAATCCCTCCTCCCTGCACTCTTTCACCTTCCCTCCCCGCTCCCTATCCCTCTCCCTCCCTCCCCGCTCCCTATCCCTCTCCTTCCCTCCCCGCTCCCTTTCCCTCTCCCTCTCCACCCCCATTTCCCTCACCCACTTCTTCCCTCTCCCCCAGTCCCCCTTCCCTCTTCACGTCCCATCATAACAGTATCAGAAGGGGTGTGAGTGGACTATTCTGAACCTCTCTTGGGTAAAGTGAGGTGACCAAAAGAAATAAACCCAAGAAAATAGATAACTTGCAAAAACTAAAGCTTGCAAGTTATCAATAGTCTAATTTTAATTCCCAATCATTCTTTGTCATCTTGTTATCTTTATTTACTGTTCTATTCTGTTCTGCAGTTTGACCAATTTCCAGTGCTGGAGAATACAATGGGCATAGCAAATTTTTTTACATTTTATATAAAAATAAATGTGGTTGCTCCAATTCTCACAGAGTGATTTAGCAAATGATTCATATTTAAGTAAAAGAATTTTGGAACATATGTTGCCTTAAAAATAATTATATTCCTTTACTTAATCTTTGGTTTATACTTTGTATTAAAATAGTTGAACCTCCTTACAGACTTTTTATTGTTATGGGTTAAAGGTTTATTGTAAAACCATAGTTGGTGTAATGGGATTTAGAGATTGGTTTTTGATAGTAGGCTAGTCCTTAATTCAGCTTGGGGAGCTCAATAGTGTTTCTGTTGCTAGTCTATTGGTTGCATTTGTGAGTATCAGAGTTGGTGTCCTCAATCCTGACTCCCTGAACTGGCTGGGCGTTTTGACCAAGCTATTGAATGAAGCACCCACGGAGATACTGAAGTATCTACAAGGCAGAGAAGGACACCATTCAGATTAATCCAATCCAGTCAAGGAGGGATCCTCAGGGAGATGAACGATAAAATTCAGAATCTCTCTCCCCATTAACCTGGAATATGCCCATTATGCTCAAATACTCTTCCAAATTTGAAATGTTATGGTTTAATGTTATTGTTCACACCTTGAACAACAATGTAAATTCCAAGTTTGTAAGGAGGCAGTACCTCTCATATCAAACATTAAACAGCCCATTATTCTTCATTCAGGCAAATGTTTAATTAACATTTGCTGAGATCAAATGGAAAGAATGAAATTCCAGTTGAAAAAAGAGTGAATGTCTTGTGTCATTGAATCAGTCACCTGAGAAGCTGGCAGGAGCTGATTGGTAACATCTGTATTTCAAGTGAATTGTCCTGTGGTGACCACTGTCCTTTGTAAATCCCTTTATATCAGAAATGGCCACAAAGAAATTCCCTCCTCCTTAAAGCAATCAGATATGTGGTGACAAATGACCATCAAAGAAAGAAAACTGGAAAAAAGTAAGAGGAATGAGGAAAATATCAATGCATAGTTCCCATTTTTGAGTGAGATATTCTTCAAAGGATATGAAATATTTTCCTTTCCTGTAAAGATGTTAAATATGACGTCATTGTATTCATATAACAGGGATTAGAATGTTAAATGTATATTTTGTTATTATTTTAATAAACTAGACATCTTGTTATTTAAAACTCTCCCATTTTGATTTCTTTTTGTAAAACATTGCATTTGGTGCAAGTAGTTTCCAGAAAATAATCTCAGCACTTTACATGTTTTTTCAATACTTTGCAGGCAGGACTGTCCTGAAATGTGCAACTTTGGATGGAGATAAGAAATGTGTGTAAACAAGTGGCAAAGAAAAATAAATTCCCTCCAATTGCTGCTCAAAATCATGATTCTATGTCAAAATGTTTAATCAAATTAGTAAGACCCATCATTCAGGATGACTGAAACCTTGTCAAAGGCCAGTATGGAGAAATTGTGGTACAAATATTCATATTCAACGGTCAGATCCGATACTTGGAAGAACAGCATGTCAATGATTATTTATTTAATAAAGTGTTTAATAGAATATTAATAAGATTTATCAAGATTTCTGAGTGAAGGTTGGGAATGACAAATGTTTCTTGTACATTTTTGGATTGGGAACAGACTGTGCAGGACCAGTTCAGTGTAATGAGATCTCCAGGCTGGAGACTGGTGGCCAATCTGCCTGGTGTGAGAAAACCAGCATAAAAACTCAATCATTGGAGCTGGGAGCAGAACAGCAAAACACCAAGGAATCTCAGGATAGGAAACAGGGCTTGGAGACAGGAGATGATCGAGTGAGGAGAAGGGAATTCACAGAAGGAATACAGAGAGGCCGCAAAGAGTCAGAGAGGACTGGGGAAAGAACCACTGGGAGGAAACATTTGGGAGAGGCTGCAAGTAATAAATATGCTTCAAATGGCAGGGTTCAGATAGTGAGGGCCTACGGGAAGCTCTGGAGAGGGGAAATTAAATGGAAAGTTGGTGATCAAGCTGTGGGCAGCTGGGGCAAAGGTACCTTTGGAGCAACTGTATTCTGTTTGGGATGACTAAAAGGCTGAAATTGCACCTGAGTGCAGACTCAGAAACACAGGGGGATGGACAGTCCTTCAGATGGTTTGAGGTAATTCAAAGACTTGGGGTGCGACCTTACCAACCATTTGTACCTTGTGCTGCTGCAAGCGAGGATCGAAAATTTGGCACTGAGCCAAATCTCAGTTCATTGCAGCAAGACCAGAACGTCTGCCAAGGTAAACGGCCAGAAAATTCCATCCAGGTCTTTGAAGGTGAAAAGTTTAGAATCCCGCGTGAAGGAGATTGTACAATTCATAGTGAATACTAATGAGTGGATAGGTTACTAAGAAATCCATGGAATCTATCTTAGTTGCATCTGCCATTAATTTTTTGGTGTGCTGTGATTGATACAGTCAACCTGTTAATTTACATGTATTTCATATTAACTGTGAATGTTAAAGTATAGGGTAAACGTTGTCATTTTATTTTACCTTTCATAGTAAAGTGTGTTTTATTTGCTGAGAAACTGGATTCTTGTGGCTTTCATTTTTATTTAATTCAAACAACAAGTTACTGGTCGCTGACCGGATTTAACAGAAACATTGGGGTCTGGCCTGAGCTGACAGCATATCGTTGTGCAACTCAAGCTGACAGAGGTGATTGAGAAATGTTTGTGTGAAAGTTACTGGCTGAAATACAGAAATTAACTGAATGTGTAGCTGGTTTAAATGGCTGATACTATAATGTTATGACGTGGAAAAGCCAATCAGAAATCAGTTCCTCCACCCAGTGGCTAATCTGCACCTCAACCCTGTACCTGCTGTTGATCTGATGAAGCGTTGCCTGATTAAACTCCAAATTGGCTTTAATTTTAAGATTATTGCCCCCTTGTTCCTGATTTCCCCAGCAGACAAAATCCCTTCTTCGTATTTTTCCTGTGGAACCTTAATTATTTTAAAAACATGGATCAGCTATGTGATAATCTGACCTGGTTAATATTCAGGATTGGATCATGTGAGTGTATCTTTAAGAAAATTTTTTTTAATCATGCAGTTGACAGCTTTAGTGATGTAATTGGGGGTGGAACTGAGATGTGGCAGTCAGATGATAGGGATTTTCTCCTTTGGGTTCTCAGTTTAGTTTTCAAGAGTGTGTTGGAAGCAGTTTAGCAGCAACTTAAGAAGCAGTCTCTATCTCTCCCTGTTCTAGGCTTTGTTTGGTTCTAAAGGAACCAGCTAGCTGAAGGAGAGGCTTATTTCCATCCACTTTTCTGCCTGTTTGACCAACCCATTGATATCTGGTCTGTAGTCTGCAGCTTTCTTCATTTCCAAATATAAAGCCGATTTTCAAATTATCTGTAAACTTCTGAATTATACCTTGGTATTTGGTTACAAGTTGATATATACCATAATGCAACCCAAAACTGAATTCTCCAGAACTCAACTGGATATCACCACCCAGTACAGAAACACACATCAACCCCATAATCCTTTGTTTCCTGGTATTGAACTAACTTTGGATCTAATTTGATACTTTATCAAAGGCCTTGCCACGACTCCATTAAACTGTGCCAGTCCCATTGCCCTTCCTGGTCACCTTCTCCAATCAGTCATAGAATCATAGAATGACATGATGTAATCCATGTTGACTGTCCTGATTAACCATTGCTTGTCTGATTAGCAACTCATACTGTTTCAGAATCTTCTCCAGTAATTTTCTCACAAACAAGATCAGGTTGTCTTTTTTTGATAATAAAAATATTGCAGCCCCCTGACATCCCAATTAAACCCAGCAACTCAAGAAAGGTGGAAGAAACAATAATATTGGTATATCCTGATTGGCTAGTTTCAGTAATAGTTTTGTGTTATACAATGTCATCTGAAATACAATTGTAATCCCCAATGTGACCTCAATTTAAAATGTCTTGCAAAATTAATGACAATTTTCTCTTTGTTTTCAAAAAAATAAATGATATTCCACCTGATCATTAGGCAGCTCACACCATCGGAATCCCATGGCTATTAAATTCTCATCAAGGTAAAAAATGACCATGACATCGATATGAGTAATGATCCACCAGCTAAAGCCGATCTAAATGGCAACATGTGAGGAGGAGAAACTGGAGCAGAACATTGAAATTAACGGTAATATGAATATTTCTGAAAGGCAATTACCTTTATATGGTAATGTCACATTGAATTTTCTCCCATTTTATCCATTTTAATGGTTACTTTGCATTAATGTATCCTGAAGTAATATTGCATCTAGAAATGCCATGTTTGAGAAATGCTAGATTATTGATTTGAAACGTGTGGGTTTTGTTTTTCATATTGCCATGTTTCTAGCTATTTCTCATTAGTTATAGGTTTCCTCTAATGTTGGAACCATTCATCAACATTTAGTAATCATTTTGCAGCATCAGCCATCAGTTGTGTACCTCAGTGAGAGCCAAGCGAAGCAACGCATCATCGACCCAGTGATAGTCGGTGCTCACTGAAAAGAACAAATTGAACAATTCTGCAATGGATCTTTGACTCAAACATTCCAATTCTATCCCTCAATTTCCTGCACGGCCAAGTGGTGCCACTATCCCTTCTGAGTCGAAGTTTAAAAAACACAGTTGACAGCCAAGAAACAACAAAGTCACTGGAGAAGATAGAATCCCTGCTGAACCAAGTTGTGAACCACAGCCAAGTTGGCAACACATCATACCTCTCACCTGGGAAGAGTATGTCAGGGACCCCAGAGATGCCGTTATAGTGACCTTATTTAAGAAGGGAGATGCCTCTGATTACAATAACTACAAATGAGTTTCCTCATTTCCATTATTATTGCAAGGATCCTCCTCCACTTTCTCTTCCCTTGGCTCAGGAACATTCTTCCAGAACTGTAGTGTGGTTTTGAAAGAATCCTCAGAATGATCCATACCACACTCTAAATTCAATAACAATGTAATGAACAGCACCAGCCACTAACAAAGTCACAAAAGCACTTGGCTCTCTGTTAACCATGAAGGCTTATGGAGTATCTTTCTTAAATTTAGCTGTCTTCAGAAATTTCAGTATTATTCAGCTATTCCATTTTGCCATGCAAGTTATGATCCTTATAGAATAATCACAATCCCATCCCAATGAACACCAGTGAAAGAAGGAAGTGTGATTGCATCAATTCTCTTCTCTATTTTCCTTATAGTAAGACTCACCTCATCTCTAGCAAATAAATATAGGTCTGCAGGTGTACAGCACAGAAACAGGCCCTTCAGCTTTCCAAGCTTGTGTCAATTGTATAACCTAAAATAATGCTTTTGCCCTGACTTGGTCTGTATCTCTCTATTCTCTTTCTATTCATGTACCCATCTGGATACCTCGTAAATGTTGCTAATGTGCCTAGTCCACCACCTCCTTTCATAGCACATTCCAGGTACTCACTATTCTCTGTGTGAAAGACCTCCTCCGCACATCTCTCTTAAACTTTCCCTCTCTCATCTTGAACTTGCATTCCCTTATAATTGCCACTTCCAACCTGGGAAAAATTATCTGATTATGCACCCTATCTATGCCTCTCATTATTTTGTAGAAATCTATTAGATCTCCCCTCAAACTCAGTTTTTCCAATGGAAAAAAGTCTCAGTTTATTCAACTTCTCGTCATAGTCAACATCCTTGAGACCAGGTAACATCTTGGTTTAACCAACACCAATCTTCAATCTAAAACCAGAATCTCTCCTATCTAAGCCCTTGAGCTTTAGAATGTAAACGAACATTTACATTCTAAATGAATGAATGAACTGAGCTCCAGATCATTGTCAATTCCTTGCTTCAGTAGATGAGAATGGGCCTTTTGCTAAACACTCAGAAAGTGAAGGTCCTCTTCCAATCAGCTGTTGCAGCAGAATATCCATCCCAATAACTAAAATAATCAGCGAGTTCTGAGAAAATGTGGATCGATTTCCATATTATGGGAGCTTCCTCTTTACAAAGATAGACAGGGTGAAATTCGTCATCAAGTACTCATTGAGTCAAAATCCTTGAAAGCTGTTAAGTTGCCAGGGTCAGATGGATTGTTTCTGAGGCTGCTGAAGGTGGTCAGGGAGGAGAAATAGAAGATGCTCTGAGGATGATTTTCCAATCTTCACAAGACACAGGGGAGGTACTGGAAACATGCAAATGTAGTTCCATTGTTCAAAAAGCGATGAAAGGAAATGCCAAACAATTATAGGCCTGTTAGTCTTACATCAGTGGGTGGATTAGTAGAATCAATCCTAAGCGATAGGATTAACTATCAGATAGAAAGGCATGGCCTAGTCAAGGATGGTCAGATGAATTTATTAAAGGAAGGTCTTGCTTCACAAATTTGATTGAATCCTTTGAGAAAGCGACAAGACGTGTTGATGAAGGTGGTGTAGCCAGATGTTGTGCTTATGAATTTTAACAAGGTGTTTAATAAGATCCACATAGCAGATAAGTTGAAAAGTAAAAGCCCATGGGATACAGGGTAATGTGGCAAACTGGATAAAAAGTTAGCTTAATAAAAGGAAACAAAAGGTAATGTTTGATTGATTTGCTTCTGAATGGTAAGGTGTTTCAGATGGTGTTCCACAGGGTTCAGTGTTGGAACCTGGATTGTTTGTGTTAAATATTAAAAATTTGGATGTGAGTGTGTGGGAATTTGCAGACAACACAAAGATTGGCTGAGTTGTAGATAGGGTAGGGAATAGCTATAATCTCCAAAATATTATTAATGGGTTAGTGGACTGGCAGATGGAAGACTAGAACACTGCATTTGCCTGAGGAAGACACAGGAGTCGAAAGCTCGCTTTTTTACTATCAAATAAATCGGTTGGATTATAAATTGGTGTTGCTAAATTCTTACTGAGATGGATTTTAATACAGAGAAGTGAGGTAATGCATTTATACAGAGCACATAATAAATGGAAACATGTAAGAAGGATAGATTAAATAAGAACACTCAAAGGCAGAAAATTTGAAAGACTTACCATCCGAATGAAAAAAAATTCCTCCTCATCTCGGTCCAAACTGGACACCCTCTTATTCTGAAACTATCCCCTAGTCCTCAAACACCCAGCCAGGGACATCATCCTTCTTGTACATTTGAGCAGGCTTGAAGGGCTGAATGGCTTCCTCCTTTTTTTATTGTCTCATAATCAAAAACCACATTTTCTGGAAATAGTTACAGTGTTATGGCTTTCTGTCACATTCTCCAATTGATTAGAACCATTGGGTGTCTTAACCGATTGTAAAATCTAAGCAGATCTGTCAGTTTGATGCAGATTGTCAACTTTAATTTAAACAATACAGGTCAACCGCAATCTGCAAATACACAGGAGCCTTTTATAGCTTGACACGATTCATATTAATCTCCACCAATGTCTACTTGACAAAAAGTGGTCAATGCAAACACTGTGAAATAGATAATGAATTAGTAGTCAATTTTTCACAACTGCTGATCTATTTTTCACTTTATGGAGCCTTCATTTCCTGCTCTCACCATGGCTTTCACTTGGTTTGAAATTAAAAATCTACACAACATTTCTAAGTCGATGGAAAATGAAAATGATTCCAGTGGCAGTTCAGCATCTGATCAGCTCCGAGTCTAGTTTGAGCTCCTGATGAAAACCAATTCCACCCATAAGACTGTGTTTAAACATGGTCGCTGGCTGAATTCATCTATCCATCTATTCACATTCGTTTAATATTAGTGACACAGACCCATCTCCTCTCCTAATTCACTCTGTCAGTTTGGGGCATCTCATCCTTCGATTTATTTACTGCTTCATTTGAACAGGTTCAATAGTTATCCACAAGTCTGCTTTAATTACAATATTTCACTGTCAAAGAGGCTCAGACAATATAAATCGAACTTAACTATTTGAGTTAACAAAACATTGCAGATGTTGGAATCTGGAAGAAAAGCAGAGTGTTTCTAGAATCCTCTCCTGTTAACTATTTGAGTCAGTATAAAATCCTGTTCCAAAAACTGTCATTTCTCATCAGATGATTATGGGTAAGAGTTAGACAGAGAAAAGTTAAACTTATTTCTTAGCATTAATAAAAAAGTAAAATAAAGGTACATATAATTTGAGTTGCATACTTATTTTAACTCCATTCTTGATTTCTGTGAAGAAGTTCTATTCCAAGATTTTGGAACTGTGATCTAGCCAGTGATTGGGCCTCATCTCTGGAAGTGTCCAGTTTCCCAAATGGAGGTCTTTACAATTGAAGGCAGTTTGACAGGTTGGATGTTCCTATTGAAGGGAGACCAGAACCATGGATCAGAACATAATTATCAAGTGATCACAGGTTAATCCAATTAGCAATTCTAAGGTCTGCCTACATATTGCCCCTCTCAACCCCCCCCCCCCCCCCCCCCCCCCCCCCCCCCACCCAATCATTTACTCCTGTTTACTTTAAATCCCTCTCTATTTCCTTAGTTCTGTGATTTGCAGAACACTGGTCTCAGCGTGGTTCAAATCTGGGTTGTCCCAATGGTGCAGTCCTCTCTTACCCCAATACTGATACCAATGTCCCACAAACTAAAACCCACATCACCCAGTCTTTGAACTATGTATTCACCTTTCTAACATAATGTACCTCATGCTAATTTGCACACAGCTAATAATCCAGAGGTTATAGGCGTGGAGGTTCTGTTGTTTAATTTAGTGCTGAGCTCCTCAAACTCTTCACGTGGAACCTCTTTCCTCATTCTACCTACGTCACTGATACTGAGGCCACCTCCTCCCACTGTAGGTTCCTCTCTAGCGCTCAGCCTGTGTGTCCTGAAGTCTGACACCAGGTAGGAAACATAACCTTCTGGAGTCCTGCTCCTTGCTATAAGGAACAGTGTCAATCCCCCTCACTACTCTGCCCCCTACTATCATTACATTCTTATGTGCATCACCCTCCTCTAGCCCTGTCTATGGAAGAGAATTTCAAAGGCCTACGATCCTCTGAGAGAAGAAATTCTTCCTAATCTCATTTTTAAATCAGCGACATTTTAGTTGGGATTCTGCCCCCAAAAAACTGTGCTCAATGGAAGAGAAAATGGGAATGTTTCTCGATGGTTTTTTTTCAGTGTACTTACAGAATAAATCTATGACGGTTTAAGCAATGCAGAGTGCCTCAGCCTGGTTCACTCTTGTAAATAGGGGGCCTCTTCCCCTCTGAGAAGCCGGCAGCATAATGCTGAGTGGGCCACGGCACGTGCACCAATCTTTCAGTTCAGTGATTGGCGCACGTGCAGCTGTCCCCCGTCACCAGCTTCACAATCGCATCTGATTGCTGGCCAATCCTGCAAACCCCTGATCATTGGCATTCCCAAACCCTACTCCCGATTACTGGCCTACCAGACCTTCCTGGGCCAACACTGATGTTCCACTTCCCGCAACCAAACAGCCCCAAATGTCCCACCCTGACAACCCCCTACCCTGACGTCCAATCCCAATTGCCCTCCTCTCTCCCTCCCCCACCAATTCTAATTGCAGAGTGGCAGTGGGCTCTCTCTTCCACCAATCATTCCCAATAGATCCCTGACCACCCCACCCCGTATGCTCCATTCCTCTTGTCCCGTCTCCTTCGCCACTGCCCAGTGCACACTGGATAGTGCCAGTTTTCTCATTGGGCAATGCCAGGGTGCCAGCCTGACACACTGCCAGAATGGCACTACCCAAGGAGCACACCCTCATTGCTTCTGATCTTCTGGTGAGTTAGAGGGCCTCAGTGACCTCTGTCCTGACCAGCAGGGTGAGGGTGCCTGTTCCCAGTTAGTAGGAGCAGGAGTAAACGTCGCTGGAATGAACCACTCCTGTCAGTGGGGGGACAGGGAGACACGAGTGGGCCAGGAGATTACCGCCCCGGGCCTGTTAATCATTACTGAAATTCTAATTTCAACATGATAATCAGGTCTGCACCAGTCATGGGCATTAGTAACATTAGTTTGAACATTAGAACGTTAATAAGGAATCCCTGCTGGTGTCTCCCTGCTGCTTGCGCTGTGTGGTAGGCCTGGAGAATCCTTCTTTTTAAACCATTTCCTTGAGTTCTAGACTCTTCCACAAGGGAATTTTTTTTTTGCAGCGTCTACTTTGTTAAACCCTTTCAGAATATTACATATTTGAATAAGATCACCCCTCACTCTCCTAAACTTTAATAATTACTGGTCTAATCCTCTGCTCAGTGTTTTCTCATAAGACAAGATTGAGGTCCCAGTAGCTTCAATGTAAGTGTGGTCTGTAGTGACTTGGATGTGTTAGCAAGTTAATGTCACAGAGTTGGTAAAATAGTCTCAGTAAGAGAGAATGGAGATGGGTTTAGAGTCAGTGCAATTTGCTGTCCAAACTTGCAAAGAATTCATATTTCCTGTTCAGAGTGGATACAGCCTGGAATGATCAATGGGATAAACTCCAATGCTGTTATCATTCAACTCTTCTTGTGTCACTGAGGTGAAACTTAGCAGGTCTCAGTAAAGCAATACCTGGACATGAAATGTCTCATTCAGGCTGGGAATTCGTTGCACACTGCCTCTTACTGACAGTGACGAGTCTGGGTCTTGAAATCATCCTGACAGGAGAGAGGATAGAAGTGAAGGCAAAGTGATCTTAGAAAGAAGAAATTAGTGAAATAGGAGAAAAAAAAGTGAATGGCTCTTTCAACAGCTGCTGCTTTTCCAATGATAGTGGGAGCCAGTGCTAATTTACACTGACATCTTAAGTGATGTTATTGAGCAGAGTACTCTGGACATCTGAAAGCATTAAATAAGGCCTAATGATTTACTTGCATTTCTGGAACTCTTTGATTTGGAAGGATTTAATGGGATCAATGGTTAAGACAATTACAAAGTTTCATACAGTGTTTTAACCGTAAGTGGAATAATCCCGTGTAGTTATGTTGCTGTTCGACTTCCCACTGATAACATAACTATAACTGGCTCAGTGAGAAAGCTTAAATCAGTGCTGTTTTTCCAACTCAAAATAGATTTTTATAGAGATGAGTTTTCCATGGCTGCTGTGATATTTTTTACCTGGTGAGAATAATATTTATTTCATTTAATCAGAAACTCAAGGGGAATATTTGAACATTTGTTTGTGTTTGGAAGAGTTTACTGCTGGATGCAGAATGAGCAGCGATTCAATGCTGGGTGAATTCACCATGTGTGCATAGTCAATGTTGGTGGTTAGTGACGGGCAGTCATGATTATAACTAGAAATGTGAAGAATGGATCATCGATAATTAAGGACAAGAAAAGGCTAAACTGCACCTAAAAGTTATTTCCATCAGTCTCCATAGCATTTCAAAATGTGAGCAGTAACAAATATTAACTTAAAACCATGCAGTCCATTGCAAAAGTACTTAGATAAAACATAGAACATAGAACAGTACAGCACAGTACAGGCCCTTTGGCCCTCGACGTTGTGCCAAGCTATGTCCAAACCCAAGATCCAGCTATCCCACTCCCTATAATTCTGGTGTGCTCCATGTGCCTATCCAGTAACTGCTTGAAACTTCCTAAAGTGTCCGACTCCACTAACACAGCAGGCAGTGCATTTCACACCCCAACCACTCTCTGAACAAAGAATCTACCTTGGACATCTTATCTAAACCTCCCACCATGAACTTTATAGTTATGCCCCCTAGTAACAGCTACATCCACCTGAGGATCCACTCTATCTATTCCTGTCATCATCTTAAACCCTCTATTAAGTCACCTTTCATCCTCCTCCACTCTAAAGAGTAAAGCCCCAGCTCTCTGAACCTTCCCTCATAAGACCTACCCTCCAAACCAGGCAGCATCCTGGTAAATCTCCTTTGCACTATCTCCAATGCTTCCACATCCTTCTTATGGTAAGGTGACCAGAGCTGCACACAATATTCCAAATGCAGTCTCACCAAGGTCCTGTATAGAATAAAGAACAAAAACAGCATGGGAAACAGGGCCTTCAGCCCAACGAGCCCGCGCCACCACTCCGATGTTCCCACCTCTACCCGCAATCCCTGTCCATGTTTATAGATCTATGGATTAAAAACAAAATTTGAGACAATTTAGGGAGAATTTGTTTTGCCAATTAGCCTAAGAGCACATCTTTCCTCCCCAGGAGGAAACCGGAGCACCCGGAGAAAACCCACACAAGCACAGGGAGAATGCGCAAACTCCCACAGACACAGGCCCAAATCCATGTATCTGCACAGCACAGCGATAGTTACTAAGCTGTCGTGTTGCCCATCAAATGGTCCAGGTCAAGCATACACTAACCTCATGAAGCACTAGGATACTCTTGAAAAAAATCCAAGAGCAGCCCTCTCATGACCCATCGCGTGTATGCTCCTTGTTAGACAACAAGGTGGACCAAAGCACCTGTAGCATTAAAAACAAGTACATCAATATCATCATCTATTTATACACTTCCCAGGGACTCCCAAGGCTCATGATCCCTATTTTAAATTAGTTTTCTATACCCCTCCTTTCCCATTCTGTTCATGTGCCCATCTAAGTATTTCTTAAATATCTCCAGCGTACCTGCCCTCATCGCTTTACTTGGCAGCGCATTCCATATCCCCACCATCCTCTGTGTGAAAAAATTCCCTCTAGCATCCAAATTATACCTTATCCCCCTCACCCTAAACCGATGTGCCCTCATGCTATTTGAGTCAATCCTAGGAAAAAGCTTAACCTTGTTTACTCTATCTATACCCCTCATAATCTTGTACACCTCTATCAGATTTCCTCCACGTCTATGTCTTTCTAAGGAAAACAGTCCCAATTTGCCTAACCTCTCCTTATAACTCAGACCTTCCTTACCAGGCAGCATCCTGGTAAACCTCCTCTCCACTCTCTCCAGAGTCTCCACGTCCTTCCGGTAGTAAGGCGACCAGAACTGGACGCAGTATTCCAAATGAGGTCTAACCAATGTTTTATACAACTACAACATTAAAGGCCAGCTCTTAAAGGCCCTTCCTATAAAGGCTAGCATACCATATGCTTTCTTCACAACCATCTCCACTTGCTCTGCCACCTTCAGAGACTTGTGCACCTGCACCCCCAGGTCCCTCTGCGTTTCTATACTCTTAATAGGTCTACCCTTTATCATATACCTCCCCCTACATTCTTTCTCCCAAAATGCATCACCTCATTTATCAGGATTGAATTCCATCTGCCATCTATCTGCCCAAGCTACCAGCCTATCTATGTCCTGCTGCATCGCCTGACAATGCTCCTCACTATCCGCAAGTCCAGCCATCTTTGAGTGAACTTGCTGTTCACTCCACTTAATCCCTCTGCCAAGTCGTTTATATATATTATAAATAGATGAGATCACATCTCGATTGCACTCCTATTTTGAGTTTTGCCTATTGCTATACTGAACTATCCTTTGGTGGATGGATTCTTTGTCATTGCTATTTGAACTTTGATTTTTTTTATGGCAGTAGCCATCTTAGTCAGAAAGGTCATGGAGCCACAGAGGTTTACAGCATGGAAACAGGTCCTTTGGCCCAACTTGTCCATGCTGCCCCTTTTTTAACACCTAAGATAGTCCGAAGTGCCCGCATTTGGCCCATATCCCTCTATATGCATTTTACCCTTATAACTGTCTAAATGCCTTTTTGAAAGACAAAATTGTACTCGCCTCTATTACTTCTTCCAGCTTGTTTTAAACACTTACCACCTGAAAAGATTGCCACTCTGGACCCTTTTGTCTCTTTCCCTCTCACCTCAAATCTATCCGCTCTATTTTTGAATCAAGATATTGTCTATCTCGCTGACCTATGCCCTTAATTATTTTATAGACCTCTATAAGATCACCCCTCAGCTTCCTACACTCCAGAGAAAAAAGGCCCAGTCTATCCACCTCCCAAATCCTGGTAGCATCCTAGTAAATCTTTTTGCACTCTTTCTAGTTGAATAATATCCTTTCTATAATAGGGCCAGAACAGTACACAGTATTCCAAGTGTGGCCTTATCAATGTCTTGTACAACTTCAACAAGATGTCCCAATTTCTGTATTCAATGTTCTGACCAATGGAACCAAGTACGCTGAATGCCTTCTTCACTATTCTGCCCATCTATGATCCATCTTCAAGGAGCTATGAACCTGTACCCCGAGATCTCTTTGTTCTGTAACTCTCCCCAGTGCCCTACCATTAACTGAGTAAGTCCTGCCCTGGTTCAATCGACCAAAATACATCACCTCACATTTATCTAAATTAAACTCCATCTGCCATTCATCAGCCCACTGGCCCCAATTGATCAAGATCTCATTGCAATCTGAGAAACCTTCTTCACTGTCCATTAAGCCACCAATACTGATGTCATTTGCAAACTTACTAAATTCATATTCAAATCATTAATATAAATGGCAAATAACAGTGAACCCAGCACCAATCCCTGAGGCACCCCACTGGTCACAGGCTTTAATTTGAAAAATAACCCTTTACAATCACCCTCCTTCTTCTGTCATCAAGCTAATTTTGTATCCATTTGGCTACCTCATACTGGATCCCATGAGATTTAACTATGCATGGATAAAATCTGGTGGATGTGAGGGAACATGGGAGTGGGAAATGCATGGATTTCCATGGAGAGGCCATGAGGTGGGTAGGGGATGAGGGGTGTGTGTGGGCTGAGAGCAGGAGGGTTTAAATAACTTTAAAGGGTTTGGATGAAATTCCAGAGAACTGAGGCAGGTTTTCTAACCATCATTCATGAGCACTCATTGGCCCCTGTGGCCATCTAAGATCTGTTTCAAGAGTCAATGGCCCTATCACAATCCTACCCTCACTTCCCCAAAGCAAAGACTGTGCTTATTGGGGCCCTTTAAATCAAAGCGGGTCTTTTGAGTCAGCAAACTTCATGACGTGAACTTTCTACCTTGTTGATAAAAATCTGTCTCGTTTTCTTAGTGTGTCTACAAAGGTTCTATCTGACCTGCTGAGTATTTCCAGCATTTTTTTTATTGCTTATATACCCACTGTTAAGCATTTTCTCTGCTATTTCACTGTTATTATTTCCAGTCTTCATTTCCAAGGTAAAAAGAGATGAAAGTTATTTGGAGTAACGAAGCAACAATAAAATATTGTCAAATTATTTGCTATGTACATCACAATCACTGTCCATTCAACCTGGCCAATTCTTTAACAAGATATCCAGTGAGTTTACACTATTACAATGTTTTTAAGAAAAATGTGTTCAGTCCAGTCTAGTTCACACACGAGAAATAACCACTTTGCTGAGCTATTATGGTCAGTGCTGCAACTAGAATGACTTTGTCCACTTTCAGGACTGGGATGGTGATGGTGAGGAGGAGTGTGGGGGAGGGGAAGGGGTTTGGGGTGGGGAGAGGACATTAAAATGAGGAACCAGATCATAGAATGTTCTTTTAATCCTTTTAACTGAGCATGGAGCAACCATAGAAAATCATGGGGTAACAAGGAGCACACTGCAATTGAAAAAATAACATGCTTGAGGTGCTAGATATTTAAGTGTTTATATCTGGATCAAAACTGCGAATAATTGAAGTGAATAGACATTGATGTGACACATTACAAATGAATGCTTGGAACAGATTTAAACATTGAACCAAAAACACAATCTGGATTTGATTGGATTGAATTCTTCAGTTCAACATAATTTAAAAATTGCGAATGTCACACCATGATACACGTGACTGAAGTGAGTTTTAGCTGATTACGGCACAGCTGAATAATTTAAGTGGGTAATAAGCAGAAAATCCTCTCCAAAGAGATTAGTGTAATGTTCGCAATGGAATGCTTTGGATACACAACTTAAACATAGCTATGGGCAAATGGCAATGTGAGCATTTATGTTTAATTTGAGAAGCTTTTAAGATTCAAACTTGGAGCGAACAGGAGTTAATTGAAATTTAACACTCAAAGGTTAGTTTGCTTCAATTGGTGAGTCATTAGCTGTCGAGTTATGTGTAATTTCTGTGTCACTTACTCATTATTAAATAAATAACATTCTTTTTGATTTAAAAAAAACAATGATCCTTAGTGAAGTCTGGATCAGAGCATTCCAATGTTGCTCCATGAAACTCAGAGTCCTCAGTTACTGTGGGAGACTCTTGCATTTTTTTTCATTCATTCCTGGGACATGGGCCAGCATTTATTGCCCATCCCTAGTTACCCTTGGAGGACAGCTGAGAGATGATCACATTGCTACTTAATTCCAGATATTTTTTATTGAATTCAAATTCCACCATCTGCCATGGCGGGATTCGAACCCAGGGCCCCAGAGCGTTATCTGAGTTTCTGGATTAATAGTCCAGCAATAATGCCACTAGGCCATCGTCTCTCCATTATATTAATATTTGCAGGTGTCCCTCAGATTGTATCAACATCTGCAGTGGGTCAAAAGGTTTTGTCCAGAAAGTCTCTGAAACTGTGATTGTAGAATCATAGAAGCAGAGGAGTGGCCATTCAGTGCATCAAGTCTGCACCAACTCCTATCTAGTCCCTAGCCCCACAACCCCTTATATTTACCCCACTAATCCCCCGAACCTTCACCTCCTGGAATTTACCATGCCCAATCCACCTAACCTGCACATCTTTGGACTGTGGGAGGAAACCAAAGCACCCAGAGCAAACCCACACAGCCACAGAAAGTTGTGTAAACTCCACACACAAAGTGACCTAAGGCTGGAATTGAACCCAGATCCCTGGCGCTGTGAGACAGTAGCGCTAACCATGCCACCACTATTGTATTTGTAGAAAGACTTTGGTACTGTGATATCTACAAAGGATGCCGAATGTTGTGCCTATATTTGCAGGGGATCTCTGATTTTTTTCACTATTTAGCTCATATGTCTACAACTGTGTCACTGTTTGGAGAAGGTCAGTGGGATTCAGTCATCTGTGATAGGTAATCCCTGGGAAGGAGTTAATGTTTGAGAGAGCTCTCTGGGCATTGTCAATATTTGCAGAAAGATGATCAACCAAAGCATTTGAACATTCCAGTCCTAACGGAGTATTCCTCTTGTATTAAATACGTTTTCCATGTGATTGTTACTCCTTGTTTGCTCTTTGAGGGCCTTTTAATCCAAAATACTTTATAAAATCATAAATTCTCTACTTCCCCCAATTTCTGCCATTGCTGAAAAGCAAATTTAATTTTTTTATCCAACTAGGGCATACTATGATAAATGAATATTACAAAGCAGATCTTTTGCTCCCCAGACTTTTTGACCTGATCAATAATTGCTTTTGTATCATGTTTGAATAGTTTTCATGGATATGTGAACAGAGTTCTCAAGAAGCCTGACTGGAAGAGAACAGAGTTTACAGAATGCAAAATGAAACCACTACTGTGGTGTACACACACCCGTCTCTGCCTGGGCAATTTCCCAGATGTTGTAAATGTTCATAAACTTAATTTTTTATCTCCTTCAAATGGTCTCTTTGAACATTTTCCTGTTACGAAACCTGACATTCTAAAATTATTGGGTACAAAACTGTTTTCAGAGTTTTGGATACAAAATTTTCAGAGCAAATTCACAGGAGCTTATTGGGAGAATTTCACTCTTTAAATGGTGGGATAATAAACGACTAAAAATCTAATGATCCCACTTCTGCTTTTAGTGATGGTGGATCTGGAGTAGGTTAGGTGGATTAGTCATGGTAAATGTGCGGGATTATCAGGTAAGGGCAGCAACAAAAAATGCTGGAGAATCTCAGCGGGTCTGACAGCCTCTATGAAGGGAGAATAGAACCAACGTTTGGAGTCTGGATGACTCTTTGTCATTTGGGTGGAATATAATTTTAATATACTGCAATGTCAACCTGCTTGGAAGGCTTCTGGAAAACTAGTGATTCTGATGTTTAGAGTGATCTTATTGTGAATGAAAGAATTTCAATCTAAGGGCCCGATTTTACCATTGCTTCGAGCTCATTTTTGGAGGTGAAAACTTGGTAAAATCAGGCATGAGGTGATTAGCACAATCCGTACCCGCGCCTGCACAGATGCCCCCTTTACCAGAGCCTGAAAATGGCCGCTATTGGAACTATGCCTGAAACGGGCCCAACAGTGATTTAGATGCATTTGCATGCATTTAAATTGAATTAATGGGCTGTCCGCCCTACTTTACCGGCATGTTCCCCTTTACCATCACATTCCTCGTCCAGATTCAGCACGAAAGAGAAATGATCAGCAAAGATCTGTTTCAGGTGCTTCAGAAGATTCAGAGCTTCCAGTGAACCACTGACTCAGATCAATGGTGAGGGGAGTGGGGGGGCAAGGGATGCAAATCAGATCATTCTCTGGTGGGGGATGGTGGGGTGGGGGGGAAAAAGGCAGGTCAGATGTATTCTGGTGGGGGAGGGGGAAGGCCAGGTGGATCTCTGTTGGGAAGGCAGGGGCAGGGGGGACTGCTACAAATGTGTGGGTAATCTGTGGGGGAGGATGGGTGGATAAGGGGGACAGTTATGTCGTGGGGATAGGGTGATGTCTGTGAGGGCCATCACTCCCGCTTTTTGCTCCTGGGCCACTTTATCCATTTATTGCATCCCAGGAGCGATCTGACAGGAGCACGCTTTTTTAATTTTTTTCTAACTGCGCATACGCAGTTCAGAGATCTGATTATTTCGGGCCCATCCACAGCGCGATTCAGACCCGTGATTTTTTTTTCAGGCTGAGTGTGTATGGAGACACCTGAAAGCAGATTTCCAAATCCGATCTGAATTATGGCCAGAATCAGCACTTAGAATGAAAATGGTAAAATCGGGCCCTATGTCTGCTGTTTTGTGTTAAAAAGTTGTGGAATTAAATAATGTTATATTGGTTCACACCATGTTGTCTTACAGTATGGTGACAAAAGAATTCCTCTCAATGCCAATATTATATGTTAGTTTGAGCTGTTAATAAAACTATCCATATCTGCCATTCCATCACTAACCGTCAGTTTTATACTGATCACTGCAGCTCGACTGAAAGTGAAACCCACTATTAGGGGCTAAAAATCCTCTGTGTTTTTAGAACCATAGAACATTACAGTACAGAAACAGGTCTTTTGGCCCTTCTTGGCTATGCCGAACCATTTTTCTGCCTAGTCCCATTGACCAGCACCTGGACCATATCCCTCCACAACCCTCTCATTCATGAACCCATCCAAGATTTTCTTAAATGTTAAAAGTGAACCCACTTTCACTACTTCATCCGGCAGCACATTCCACACTCCCACCACTCTCTGTGTGAAGAAGCCCCCCCTCTAATATTCCCTTTAAACTTTCCCCACTTCACCCTTAACCCACATCCTCTAGTTTTTTTTCTCCCCTAGCTTCAGTGGAAAAAGTCTGCTTGCATTCACTCTATCTATACCCACATTAATTTTATACACCTCTATCAAATCTCCCCTCATTCTTCTACACTCCAGGGAGTAAAGCCCTAACCTATTCAACCTTTCTCTATAACTCAGTTTTTCAAATCCCGGCAACAGCCTTGTAAACCTTCTCTGCACTCTTTCAACCTTATTAATATCCTTCCTGTAATTGGGCGACTAAAACTGCACACAATGTCTTTCGCAACCTCACCATAACATTCCAACTCTTGTACTCAATACTTTGATTTGTAAAGGTCAATAAAGCACTCTTTACAATCCTATCCACCTGTGACGCCACTTCTAGGGAATTATGTATCTGTATTCCCACATCCCTCTATTCTACTGCACTCTTCAATGTCCTACCATTTACCCTGTATGTTCTACCTTGGTTTGTCCTTTCAAAGTACAATACCTCACATTGTCCAAGATTGAAAAGTTTGAAGTATTCAATCTTGGATTACAAACTAAATTGCATAGTAAGTTTGTATATGCTATTGTGATAAGATCATCTATAAATTTCAAGCATGTAATTTTCTGGGCTAAGTTATATGTATGTTATGAACCAGATATTTTGAGAAGAGACAATGGCTGATTTGTGTCAACAGCATTGGAAGAATCTAGAAATTCCTTGCTTGAGAATGATGAATTATTTATCAGAAGTACATTGCTCACTTCTAGTTTTTGATAAAGGCATCTCTAAGAAAGACAGAGTTCAAATTGGCCTTGTTGATTTTGTAATTCTGAGGTGGGTTTTATTTTATTCAAATGTTTGTACCCATTAGAATTGAGCCTTCTGTGAAATATTTTATTGAAGAAATAAGACATGTGGTATCCTTCAAATAATTACTCCAAGATTGCTACAAACAATTCTTTCTACACAAAATGCAAAACATGAGATGCCTGGCTTGTGGCCAAACCCTGGTTTGGAGATTTCATTTCCTTGAGATTCGGTACAGCTGGATTAGTCTTCGCTGTGCCAACATCCCAAACTGCCGAATCCACAGGTAGCTAACCCAGCAAACATCTTAATCTGTAAGATCTATGCTATAATCTTCCAATCCAATCTGTTATGCATGTGAAATTAGTTTGTATTTCTGAAAAAGAAAATCATTCTTGGATGATTTTTGTTGGGGATTTTGTGTCTTTTTTAATTGTTTTTGCTTCAGCACATGTCTCTTTCCAAAGCTTGATGTTTCCACAAACTCACAACTGACTTTCCCCTTTCCTCAATAACCTTGTCCATTTCTTCATTCAATTCCCAGTAGACACATGAGCTTTCCTTAATCAATGTTAATCTCCCTTTAGGGTTTTGACCTTTGTAATAAGAATATAGTAATGGGAAGATTTTAACACAAGGCAGCAATTTTTCTGCGAGGACTTTTGCAATAGACAATACAACAATATTTGTTACAATTGCAACTAATCTTTGTTTGAAGAGGTCCAAAAAATGAACATTTATTCATAAATCTGATCTTTCTGCTCATTTTTTTTGAACTTTAGTATATACAAGTGACAAATTCAAATGATGATTTAGCCATCATCGTTGTAGCTTGCATTTAGCTTCAGCAAATCTGTTTTCAATTTCTTAAAGTCCTTCTGTGCTCCCACAGCTGGTAGCGTTCATGGTGAGACATCTATCTTCATTGCTGTCATTCTGTCCTGTTCTATTCTTTTATTGTCCCATCTAAGAAGAACAAAAAAAGAAGAACATTTTTTGATTTCAACAATAGTCAATCACATCATTGTTTCCTTTCAATACCCTTTTAAGGAAACTTAAGGCGAATAAGTTAGCTTGATGCAATGCCATTTGTTGGCATAGAAGAATAAAGAAACAAGCTGGAGCCTCATGGTAACCACAATATACATTACATCAAATCAAAGGAGTTTCCATCATTCTCGCACAATCTGCATTCAGGTTTGAAATTCCTTGCTTCTTGAATGTGTTGAAAACTTTAAAAAAAAAACAACCATCAGGTTGCAATTATCCTGACAATTGCAGGATATTTATTTTTCTCATCCTGGGCCCATGTGTTTCAGATGATATGACACAAGTGAACAATGTGTTGATTGGTGGTCCTTCCAGATGATTCAGTGCAAATGTAATTGTTAATGTTGATTGATGTGAAGGGAGATATAATATTTTGGTAGGTCAAGGTCTGAAAATGTTGTAGCATTTGAAAATCTTTGGATATCCTGGGCATTAATATGAATCTCTAATAGCTTTATTGTTGCACAGATTATTCTTTAAACCTATCCATCATGTCACCAATTTGTTAACTTCACTGCACCAAGGGATCTTCAACTAACAGAAGAGAAATTTTCCCCAGCTGGGTTGATCTCTCTATGTCTTGTCATCACAACGAAAGTGACTTAATGGCAAAACAATGAGGACCAGCTTCAGTAAACACATTGAGCATCATTGTCCATCATGTCATCAATTTAATTTTGGAAAGCTTCCTGCCGGGAGAAAAGTTCTGTTCTCAATAATGTGCATCTGGTACTCGATCAATAACTTGTTAAAGCGCTGGGTGGTATTTTTTGATTTTTTTCTCAAAGTTTTGTCTCTAGTGGGAAAAGTGAGGGTAGCCCACCCTTGCTGGGTTTTCTGCATTTATATTAAAATGTGAGAGGCGGGCTCCACAAAGTCATGTTGGTGGGGGCGGGCTCTGACTGAGAGATATCTCGATCTGAAATAAATAAAAACAAAAAAAAGGAACATCTTCCCCTCTAAACAAACATAGGACCCTAATCCTTGGAAAACCTCCATGGACAGGTGACTCCCTTCCCCTACCCAAGAATGCCACCACACCCCGAATGTCCCCAGTAGAAACTCCTTGGCACTGGCCTGTGGTGCTGCTCAATACAATGCCTGGGCAGTGATCCTTGACTTGCCCAGTGAACTGTATCAATGGGCAGTGTTGAGGGAAGTACTGTAGCACAGTGCTGGGGTATTCCCAGACATGACTCTCTCCCCCCCACCCCCCCCGAGGACTGTGCTTACCTGTTCACACCTGGTGGATTCTGTTTGCCAGTTTCCTGTATGCTGAAACCTGCTGTAAACCCTGGAAATATGCCACGTGTGGGACGGGCGTGTTATTACATAAGAACATCAGAAATAGGAGCAGGAGTCGGCCATCCAGCCCCTTGAGCCTGCCCCGCCATTCGATAAGATCATGGCTGATCTGTAGTGGTTCAGTACCACTTTCCCGCTTTCTCCCCATAGCCTTAAATTCCCTTGTCAATCAAAAACCTATCCACTCTTGACTTGAACACATTCAGTGAGGAAGCCTCCACCACCTCATCAGGCAGAGAATTCCAAAGATTCACCACCCTTTGTGTGAAGAAACTCCTCCTCAACTCTGATCTGAACCACCCCCCTCTAATCTTGAGCCTGTGCCCTCTAGTCCTGCTATCTTTGTTAAGCAGGAAGAGTCTCTCAACCTCTACCTTAGCCATCCCCTTCATTACCTTATATGTTTCTATAAGATCCTCTCTCAGCCTTCTAAACTCCAAAGAGTACAAACCTAGCCTATTCAGTCTCTCTTCATAATCCAACGCCCTCATCTCCGGTATCAGCCTAGTAAACCTTCTCTGCACCCCCTCCAAGGCCAATATATCCTTCCTCGAATGCGGCGACCAAAACTGCACAGCTGCGGCCTCACCAGCACCCTATACAGCTGCAACAGAACCTCCCTGCTTTTATAATCTATCCCCCTCGCTATAAAGGCCAATCTATGGGGGATAATAGACCGGCGAGGTTCACTAACTATATTTAAATGGTAGGAATCCTGTTACATCAGCGGTAAGGAGTGGGGACAATCAAGCAGGAAAATCCCACAGGTTTGAAAACCATGTTGGAACTCCCCTAGATTTATTTGCCCTCAACCCCATTCCTGCAATGAGGGATGGAAAATCCCTACCACTCTGTCGATAAGGACATTTGTGTGATATAAAATGACCAATACATTTACCAAAATAGCCTAGTTGCACTATTTCAGAAAACAACAACTTGTGTATATTTTGACATCAAGCCACAACAGACAATATTAAGACAGATGGCCAAAAATATGACCAAAGAGGTGGGTTTTAAAAAACATCTGAAGGAAGAAAAATGGTAAAGAGTCAGAGAGATATAGGGAGGAATTTCAAAGTTTAAGGCCCAGGCAATATGGAAGATCCTTCAGGAAGTGAACATAGAACAGAGAGCTCTACAGCACAAACAGGCCCTTCAGCCCATGAGTTGCGCCGATCACATCTATACCTACCAAGCCACAGACCTATCTATAACCCCCTATCCCATTTGTTCCCATATACTCACCCAGAAGTTTTTTAAAAGACCCCAGCGAGTTCGCCTCTACCACCACCGACAGCAGCCGATTCCATTCACTCACCGCCCTCTGAGTGAAAAACTTACCCCTAACATCCCCTCTGTATTTGCTTCCCTGCACCTTAAATCTGTGTCCACTCGTAGCGACCATTTCAGCCCGGGGAAATAGCCTCTGAGAATCCACCCTATTTATTTCTCCCAACATTTTATAAACCTCTATCAGGTTGCCTCTCAACCTTCGTCTCTCCAGGGAGAAGAGTCCCAGCTCCCTCAACCTATCTTCATAATGCATGCATCCCAATCCAGGCAGCATCCTTGTAAAAAGCACACAGAATGCATAGAAGATGGAAACTACTTCATGTGTTCTCCTCTTTAATCATTTTACTCATTCACATTGAAACTGGGATGTCCCTATGATGAATGCACAAAGGACAAAGAAAATTACAGAGTCAGAAGAGGCCCTTCGGCCCTTTAAGCCTACACAGACCATGCAGCCTATCTGAGCTAAAACCCCCTACCCTTCAGGAAACCATATCCCTCTATTCCCATCCTATTCATGTATTTGTCAAAATGTCCCTTAAAATTTACTATTGGATCTGTTTTCACTACCTCACCCGACAGTGAGTTCCAGGTATGCACCACCTCTGTGTAAAAAAGAGGCGAGTGCATGACTGAGGAGAGGGGAAATGAGCAGTGGGGGAAATGGTCTGCTGATAGGTGGACGACTACTACATTTGTGTTGGTGTTTCACTTAGGACATCAGACATGGAAGGTGGAGTACACATGATGTAGAGATGCCGGCATTGGACTGGGGTAAACTCAGTAAAGTTTTACAACACCAATTTTAAATCCAACCAATTTATTTGATAGTAAATCAGCGAGCTTTCGACTTTTTGTCTTCGTCAGGCAAATGCAGTGTTCTGGTCCAGAACACTGCATTTGCCTGACGAAGACGAAAAGTCAAAAGCTCGCTGATTTACTATCAAATAAATTGGTTGGATTTAAAATTGGTGGAGTACACAACAGAGCAACTTGTATTTAATTAGAGTATAGTGAATCTCATGGGATGATGGCCTTTTATTACATTTTTATGATATAATAATGTGCACTATAACTTGTGATGAAGAGAGTGATTTTCTTCCATGAATTGTCTTTATTTTGAAGCAGAAAATTCAACCAAAGGCTTAGATTGAATGATAATAAGAACTCATATTTGTAGAATGATTCTAGTGTCGTAAGCTGCATCAAGATGCTTTAGCAAGTATCTATAAAGAAAGCTTTACAAAGCCACAAAAAAAGATATTAGAGCCAGACTCCTTCAAAGAATTGTGCTTTAATGGGTGCCTTGAAAAAAGTGGGAGAGTTTGAGCAGATTAGGGAGGGTATTTCTGAGATACCAGTTAAGGTATTTAAAAGACATGACAACAAGGTGGGAAAACTGGAAGTGGAGATTCTCATAAGGTTAGACATTTTACAGAGTTGTAGGCCTGAAGGTGAAAGTGATGCAAAGACATCTTCTGAAAAGGGAAACATTTGAAAAGGTGGATGTTCAAAGTAACCGAGGGATCTAAATACGTAGATCATTAAATTGTCATGACAGCAAGTGAAGAAAGTAATCCAAACGGCTAATGGAACGATGGCCTAAATATTTAATGGCATAAAATACAAGAATGCAGAATGCTTTGGGTATACAAAGCTCTGGTGTGACCACAACTAGAATACTGAGAATAGCTCTGGGCATTACACCTCAGGAGAGATATATAGATCCTGAAGGGAATGTATTGTTGATTTACCAAAATGATAGCATGATTCCAAAGATTAGAATAGGAAGAGCAATTCGACAAAGTAGCCTTTTATTCCCCTGGAATTTAAAGGGTTACTTAGTAATTTGATCAAAATTTTCGAGATATTAAATGGTAACAGAGAGGGTGAATTGAGAGAGACTAGTTCTGCTGGTCTGGGACTCGGGGGCACAATGTAAAAATTTAGAGAGGCCAACACTTCAGAAATGAGATTAGGAAACACTTTGCCACATAAAGAGTGGTAGAAGTTTGAAGCCTTCCTCCTAATTGGCAACTGACAGTAGGTCAATTATTAATTTTAGATATGAGATTGAAAGTTTTTTTAATTTTAACCAAAGGTGTAAGGGATATGGAACTAAACTGGCTTTTGGAGTGAGGTCACAGATCAATTTCATAGAATGACAGAACCAGAGGGACAGCTGAATAGCTAATCCTTCTCCTAGATTCTAAAAACACAAATCTGCAAAGGTTACCCTGGTGTATTTTTGTGTCATTGTGTGTTGCTCCTCTGAGAGAGCCTATTGCTAATAGCAGTGAGCCTACATCCTGAGGAAATTGTAGAGGAATTGGAATTATAGACATTGCCAGGTGCTTTCCACTCAACATCCTCCAACTAGAATGGGCAGGAAGGAATAACTCATTAGAATCGAAGTGGAAAACCCCAGCCTCCTCAGAACTCCAGTTTAAGGAGCCAAGATCTATAAATGGCCTATAATTTTCAAATAAAAAGATCCATTTTTTAAATGAACTTGACAGATTTGATTAGTTTTAACATAAACATATGTTTTATTGTACCAATATCCGAGAAATAACGGAAAACTCGGATAAACAAACATTTTGAAGTTTTGGCCAATTATTAGACTTCTTCCATCACTAGAATATAAGTGGAATTATTCCAAATTCTGGGAGTTACAACGTCTGGTGTTGTTGGTGTTTAATTATCAGCGACCCCTTCCGATTTCTCTTCTTCTTCCTCATAATATTTCAGATGAATGCTAAAGGAGAATGAGAAGGGAGAATGGAATGGTTAGTTCTTTAATGATCAGATACAATCCCAACCTGTCTGAAAGCTCTGTTCCTGCTGTGAGACCTTCAATAAACCATCACAGATAGAACGTTTTGGGATTAATTCGGCACAGTTTTGGAGTTGGTTTCATCTGGTTGCTGTTCATTGTAAAATAAATTTTAGCAACTGTAAGACATGCAAATCCATTAATAAGCTATATCAGTTCCAGTTTTCACAAACGGCCAAAGCTCCTTTGCAGAGTTAGTTAATGCAGATGTTTGTACATTCCTCACATAGTGCATTCCTGAATTCAGCAAGCTAAGTTACTGGATATAATGAGTGGCTGCAAATACTTCCTGCTCAGGTCAGACTGCACACAGCATTTACCCCACATACTGAGATGGACATTCCAATCCAGAAATGGGAGCTAAAATTGGCAAACCTTCTGTTGCCTGTAAATGATTCCCAGTATTACATCTGCTGCTGAGTGACGGCATGCTTTATCACGGAGCCCTAGTTCATGTGAGATTTCTCCTCTTGCAGGAGAGGTAACTTCCTGCTGCAATCGGCACTGAAAGTCACTATTTATGATCAGGAGGAGTGGGATTGGAGTTGCAGAGTAGCAAGCATGCCTCAAGGTTCTCCAGTGCAGCATCAAAGACCTTGATGGAGCAGAAAACAGGACAAATGAGTTCCTCTTCCTCCGGGAGAGCCAGGAGGTCCCCAATCAGTGACTCAATGACTATGTTTCAATAAAGTTAATATTGCCTTTACTTTAGCAGACTCTCTAAACATTCTGGGATAGCACGGCAAGACCAAGAATGTTATATTGTGGCAGCAGGTGAAAGAAAACCATAGAAAAACCTGTGCCATTACTGGAAAGCTTTGAGTAGTTTGTAGGTGTCAATGAACGAGAAACGTGACTGAACTGATAGTGAAAATTTCCAAAATATCACACTGCACTGAGCCATGATCAGCCGTGAGCAGTTCAGTTCATTGTTTAACATGATGGGTGGCTGTGCAAACAATACCCTAATAAGACAAGGGATTGATGAAGAAAAATCTATGCATAGAATCCAGAATCTATGCATAGAATGCAGAAGGAGGTCATTCGGCCCATTGAGTCTGCATCAACCGCCATCCTATGCATGCTCTATCCATGTGACCCCATGTATTTACCCCACTAATCCCCTTCCAGCAAACAAAGCCAGTGGAAACTAATCAGCAACAAATCTTCAGGATATCAACAATGTTTCATATTGCACTGACAGGGGACCCCTTGTCTTTCTGAGTTTTATGGGAGGGTTTAGTTGGGGTGGTGAGGTAAAAATTGCAGCAATGGTGTTAATCAGTGTTAGGAGCTTACTGGCAATATAGTTTGTCAACTTTGCATATTTCACCTTTATCTTCACAATGTCCACGCACATGGTCTTACTGAGATGACCATGTAGTAGTTGGGACATAACATAGTGGCTATCTTAAGTCAGAGGGACGTGTGTAAAAGGAACTGCACACAACCTTGTCCATGAGTTAGCTTCATTATATTCAATCATCTGTTTTTTTTGTATGGAAATCATTAAAGTGAGCATCAAGAGGTGAATTGCTGAAGAGTTATCTGTAACAGCAGCTGGCAAAGGAACACCTGAATGCACAATGCATTTCAATCCCTCTGTAAGGTAAAACAAAGAGGGTCTGTGTGAAAAAGCTACCGTTTTACACTTTAACAGAGAAAAACATTCCACTCCATGGGCTAACAGACTGGTTAATGCGAGGAATAAAACTATAGAGAGGCAGCATTCATTTGCAATGTAGCAGCAGAGCCTGATTAATAAGTCTTCAGGAGCAGATCTTGCTTTTATCAGTGGAGATGATGAGAAATGTCACGCTTCTTTTTGTGCATCCTCTTCCACCATATCTGACATTGTCTGGAGTTGCATTGAGATGGACTGGAATTGATGTGTGAAATTAGGCGGAATGAGTTCAGGTACAATGGACAATTCAGAAGCTTTCAAATTTACTGCAGAAACCTCCCAGTTTTGACATGAAAACTAACAGTTCACATTAGTGCATTTAAAAGGTTGTGGCAGTCACATGAGTCAATGTCTGGCCTGGCCTTTCTCAGTGTAACTGTTGGCTAAAGCGTTTTGGTAAATTTGAGGTTCTGCGACATGACAGGCAGAAATGTAAGAGATGGATAACATGGCTGGGGATCTGAGAAAAGTCCATTCACTTCATAATAGCGAACTCAAAGCAACAACCCCAGAAATAATCATCCTGACAACTGACAGGAAAGGTCAGAAGTCAGGTTTTCGTTGAGTCACTGCACAAAACTTCTTCTTCAGAGTCAAGCAGGTGGAATGCTAAACTCAATTTGAGAAAGAATTTTTATTTCTTCAGCTGCAGCTCAATTATTCCCAAAAATATAAAAATTAGACTGAGTCACCTTTTTCCATCTAGTTAGACTCCTCTACAAATTTACTAAAATGAGTTGCTCCAACTTCCCAAAGTGAGGTGTACATTCCTGCTGAGCAAAGGAATTCAAAGCAATGACTTTTTATATTTTTAATGAGAAACAGATTAACTGACCGAACATCTAATTCGTAGTCTTGGAATCTTCCTGACTGGAAAATGGTGGCTGAATGTGTCTACCTGACAACAGTCCTCTTACTTTAAACCAATTAATTATTGAGCTCCTTGAGACGTTGCTGAGAGGTGTATTAAGGTGTTATGGAAATCCAAGTGTACTTTTCTCAAATAATTGGTTGATATCCTTTTCTAGTTTTATATCACATTTCTTTTTGTATTGTTTTTTTGTATTTTTTTGTATTTTGTAATTATTTTTATTTGCAATCCAAAGTTAAATAACAAACTAAATGGACATTATCAATGTTTCTAACTATTTTAAAGGTTCTGAATGATGATTCAAAATGGGGCAGCAATGGGACAATTTTGCTCTCCTGGCAAACTCTCAAAGCAATGTAGATGTGGTGTCCTAGGTGGATGCTCCACGTGGTTGGGTACCGTGGGGTGATCTGGATGGGTAGGTGGGCAGACTGGGTGGGCATACTGAGTGGATGGGTGCTGTGAGTGGGTGCTTTGCCTGGGTGGATGGGTGGGGTGCTCTGAGTAGCTGAGTGCTCAGGGTGGCACGCTATGGGATGCAATGCTCTGGTGGGCACTCAAGTGGGTGTGATGTTCTGGAAGGTGCCAAAATCTCCAATGGAATGCTGCAGATGGAGTGGTGAGAATAAAAATACTTTGTGGGCAAAATATTGGAGAGAATTATTAGGGATAGGATTTATAGTTATTTAGAGAGAAATGAATTGATTGGGGATAGTCAGCATGGTTTTGTGAAGGGTAGGTCGTGCCTTACTAACCTCATTTGAGTTTTTTGAAAAAGTGACCAAAGAGGTGGATGGGGGTAAGGCGGTTGATGTGGTATATATGGACTTTAGTAAGACGTTTGATAAGGTGGCCCATGAAGACTTCTGCAGAAAATGCAGATGTATGGGATAGAGGGTGATTTAGCTAATTGGGTTAGGAATTGGCTAGCAGATAGAAGACAGAGGGTGGTGGTTGATGGGAGATATTCATCTTGGAGTTTGGTGACAAGTGGTGTACCTCAGGGGGTCTGTTTTGGGGCCCCTGCTGTTTGTAATTTTTATAAATGATCTGGATGAGGGTATTGAGGGATGGATTAGTAAATTTGCAGATGACACTAAAGTTGGTGGAGTGGTAGATAGCGAAGAGGGGTGTTATAGTTTGCAGAGTGACTTGGACAAGTTGCAGAGCTGGGCCGAGAGGTGGCAAATGGAGTTAATGTGGAAAAGTGTGAGGTAATGCACTTTGGCAGGAATAATAAATGTGTAGAGTATAGGGCTAATGGTAGGGTTCTTAATAGTGTTGATGAACAGAGGGATCTTGGTGTATGTGTGAATAGATCCCTGAAAGTAGGCAGTCAAGTCGATAAGGTTGTTAAGAAGGCATATGGAGTCTTAGCTTTTATTGGTAGGGGGATTGAATTTAGGAGCCGCAGCGTCATGTTGCAACTGTACAAAACTCTAGTGCGGCCGCACTTGGAGTATTGTGTGCAGTTCTGGTCCCCACATTATAAGAAAGATGTGGAGGCATTGGAGAGGGTACAGAGGAGGTTTACCAGGATGTTGCCTGGTATGGAGGGCAGGTCTTATGAAGAGAGGCTGAGGGATTTGAGGTTGTTTTCGTTAGAAAGAAGGCGGCTAAGAGGAGACCTTATTGAAACATATAAGATGATTAGAGGTTTAGATAGGGTGGACAGTGATAGCCTTTTTCCTAGGATGGAGAAAGCTAGCACGAGGGGACACAGCTTTAAATTAAGGGGTGATAGTTATAGGACGGATATCAGAGGTAGGTTCTTTACCCAAAGGGTGGTTCGGGAGTGGAATGCCCTGCCTGCAGCAGTTGTAGATGCGCCAAGTTTGGTGGCGTTTAAGAGGTTAGTTGATAAGTATATGAAAGAGAAGGGAATGGTTTAGTTTGGAGGGGCATTGCTTTTTATATTGGTCGGCACAACATCGAAGGCCGAAGGGCCTGTTCTGTGCTGTAATGTTCTATGTTCTATGTTCTAAAATGGAGATCAAATGGACAACACACAAAAAAAAATCACGAGGGATTCTTTAAGAAACCAAAGCCAGTTAGTTCCCGATCTAATTCAAGAGGAAAGGACACATCGCTGTCCTTCCAATATTAGTCACTGAACTTGCACTGCTGTTGATTGTTGATAGAGAGAATTTGTCCCATTGTCAGTGTGAAATAAGACATCGGTATGAAGCTTAATGGAATCAGGGGTCACAGTTCAGAACCAAGGGTCACAGTCTGAGGATTCAGGATCAACCATTTAGGATGGTGGTGAGAAGACATTTCTTCACCCAGAGAGTGGTGAGCCTGTGGAATTCATTATCAGAGGAAGGAGTTGATGCCAAAACATTGAATGTATTCATGAAATGGCTGGATATAGCACCTGGGGCAAATGGTATCAAAGGTCATGGGCGAAAGCAGGATTCAGCTATTGAATTGGACATTCAGCCATGATTGCAATGAATAGTGAAGCGGGCCTGAAGGACAAAATAGAACATAGAACATAGAACATTACAGCACAGAACAGGCCCTTCGGTCTTCAATGTTGTGCCGACCAATATAAAAAGCAATGCCCCTCCAAACTAAACCATTCCCTTCTCTTCCATATACTTATCAACTAACCTCTTAAACGCCACCAAACTTGGCGCATCTACAACTGCTGCAGGCAGGGCATTCCACTCCCGAACCACCCTTTGGGTAAAGAACCTACCTCTGATATCCGTCCTATAACTATCACCCCTTAATTTAAAGCTGTGTCCCCTCGTGCTAGCTTTCTCCATCCTAGGAAAAAGGCTATCACTGTCCACCCTATCTAAACCTCTAATCATCTTATATGTTTCGATTAGGTCCCCTCTTAGCCGCCTCCTTTCTAACGAAAACAACCTCAAATCCCTCAGCCTCTCTTCATAAGACCTGCCCTCCATACCAGGCAACATCCTGGTAAACCTCCTCTGTACCCTCTCCAATGCCTCCACATCTTTCTTATAATGTGGGGACCAGAACTGCACACAATACTCCAAGTGCGGCCGCACTAGAGTTTTGTACAGTTGCAACATGACGTTGCGGCTCCGAAATTCAATCCCCCTACCAATAAAAGCTAAGACTCCATATGCCTTCTTAACAACCTTCTCGACTTGACTGCCTACTTTCAGGGATCTATGCACATACACACCAAGATCCCTCTGTTCATCAACACTACTAAGAATCCTACCATTAGCCCTATACTCTACACATTTATTATTCCTGCCAAAGTGCATTACCTCACACTTTTCCACATTAAACTCCATTTGCCACCTCTCGGCCCAGCTCTGCAACTTGTCCAAGTCTCTCTGCAAACTATAACACCCCTCTTCGCTATCTACCACTCCACCGACTTTAGTGTCATCTGCAAATTTACTAATCCATCCTTCAATACCCTCATCCAGATCATTTATAAAAATTACAAACAGCAGGGGCCCCAAAACAGACCCCTGAGGTACACCACTTGTCACCGAACTCCACGATGAATATCTCCCATCAACCACCACCCTCTGTCTTCTATCTGCTAGCCAATTCCTAACCCAATTAGCTAAATCACCCTCTATCCCATACATCTGCATTTTCTGCAGAAGTCTTCCATGGGCCACCTTATCAAACGCCTTACTAAAGTCCATATATACCACATCAACCGCCTTACCCCCATCCACCTCTTTGGTCACTTTTCAAAAAACTCAATGAGGTTAGTAAGGCACGACCTACCCTTCACAAAACCATGCTGACTATCCCCAATCAATTCATTTCTCTCTAAATAACTATAAATCCTATCCCTAATAATTCTCTCCAATACTTTGCCCACAACAGAAGTAAGACTCACTGGCCTATAATTCCCTGGAAGGTCTCTCTTCCCCTTCTTGAACAATGGGACCACATTCGCTATCCTCCAGTCCTCCGGAACCACACCCGTAACCAACGAGGACCTGAAGATCAGAGCCAGAGGCTCTGCAATCTCCTCTCTTGCCTCCCAGAGAATCCTAGGGTAAATCCCGTCCGGCCCAGGGGACTTATCCAATTTCAAACCCTCGAGAATATCTAGCACATCCTCCCTATCTACTTCGATACTTTCCAGTTTGCTACCCTGTACCTCAGTGTTCTCCATAACTACATTTACATCACCCTGCGTGAATACCGAAGAGAAATATTTATTCAGTGCCTCTCCAATCTCTTCAGGCTCCACGCACAACTTCCCACTGCTGTCTATGACTGGCCCTAATCTTGCCCTAACCAATCTTCTATTCTTAACATATCTAAAGAAAGCTTTAGGATTCTCCTTAATCCTATCAGCCAAAGTCTTCTCGTGTCCTCTCTTAGCTCTCCTCAATTCACTCTTTAGCTCCCTCCTGGCTAATCTATAGCTATCCATTGCACTAACCGAGCCTTCAAGCCTCATCCTGACATAAGCCTCCTTTTTCCTTTTAACCAGCAAATCAACTTTTTTCGTACACCAAGGTTCTCTTACTCGACCATTTCCTCCTTGCCTGACAGGGACATACTTATCAAGGACTCGCAGCAGCTGCTCCTTGAATAAGCTCCACATTCCAGATGTTCCCAGTCCCTGTAGTTTCCTAGTCCAATCTATGCACCCTAATTCTCTCCCGATGGCCTCATAATTACCCTTCCCCCAGCTATAACTACTCCCCCCAGCTTCATGCCTATCCCAATGGCCTCCTCCTGCTTCTATCTTCAATGTTTCTATGCTTCTGTGTTTCTATATAACAGATATTGATTTTCCTATCCTTGAAATTGTGAGGTTTAACTGAATTGTAATTGTGGTCCTTTTGAATTGTAATTAAATGTTTAAGGCAGCAGGGATCATTAAAGAGCTGTTTACATTCTTCAAAAAAATTTTTTTTCAATGTGAAATTTGGAAAACTGCTTTACATTGCTGGCACAGCTGAAAGTACTCAAGAAATCCAGATCTGAGATAGACAGATGTTGATCTGAAATGGACAGATATTGTTCTGAAGTGGGTCAGTGTTGATCATTGATGGCCAGACGTTGACCCTATATCAAGTTTGTGTGAAGAATTCTCCACAAAATTCTTCTACATGCTTGTTAACATTCTATAGAGGATACAATTTGCAATGTAGGAACAGGAGGAGGCCATTCAGCTCTTCAAGTCTGTTCTTCCTTTCATGGCAGACATGTGACCAGCCTCCATTGGCCCACCCTTATATTTATCATGTTTATACCTCAGGTTAACAAAAATATGATCTCTCAGAGATTCTTTAGTTTGCTAACATTCGGGTTTGAACCCTATAGTGCCAGACCATTCTGCAGCCTGACCAGTGTTGGTTATCTATCATGTGAATATCTATGATTGGGGTTTTATACAGATAATAGGAGTTCACTTCTAGTTTCAGGAGCATGAGGGGTATGAAATGAGGTGTAAATGTCCACCCAATAGCTGGCAGTGGGAATCAGGGCCATTTTTATCTCAACTACAGGGATTGAAGCGGTTCAAGAAGGCGCTTTGTGAAGGGTAATTGGAGATGAACAATGAATGCTGAGCTTGACATCAAAAACCACATCTCTTAAATGAATAAGAAACAGTGGCTGCTGCCAAGGCCAATTCCACTGCTGGGAATGCACCTGCAGGATGTGGACACATTGAAGACCATGAGTACTCAAAGTCAGTTAATGGGAATGAAGTGTGTGGGATCAGGCAGGCAGGCCCTATTGAGGGAAGAGTGGAGGTTGGTGAGGGAAGGAGGTGCCATTGCTGTGGGGACAGCATGTTGGTGGTGGTGAGATAGGGGATGCTGGGGGAGGATATTAGGGGGACATTCATGGCCCAATGAATAGCAAACCCCTCACCCCCCCCAGAATCCATGAAGAGGTTACCTGGTTTCATCCAGCAGCTTTGCCATGCAGCAGAGTGCTCCCTGAATATTGCTAAATTGTCAGAGAGAGCAGGAAGAGCTCCTGATATGGCTGAAATGGTGCAATTGGACTCTAGGGAGGAATGACAGTCCTGCCTTTCCTGCTGCTGACAAAATGGCCTAAGTGTTGGGATCAGCACCCCCTCCCCTTCCCACACCATGTTGTCACCCTATTAGCCTCCCAGCGTACCCGCAAAGGGCTTGGAAAATTCAGAACTATGCCATTCAAAGTATTCTCTGTAAGTCCATAATGTATTGGGGCCAGATTCTCTTTCAGAAGTGATATGGAAATTCTGACAATAACTTGTAGATTTTTGTGGTTTGACTGCACCTTCACAGCTGGTGGAATTCACTGTGTGATTTACTCTTTGATAATGCTGATAACCTCTTTGTGATTTTTACTGTAAATTCCAGGCCAACTTTATATCGTTGTATGGAATCATTCACCATTAACAGCAATGAACTGCTAATGTCCAAAACACATCGCTTAAATGTTTACTTGACACAATGTTCTTTATTTCTCTGCCTCAAGACAGTTCTTTGGTGATTCGTTGTCAGTGACAAAGCACTATGATTTTTGCCTTTAGTACGGTGAAGAGATAGCCCTGAGTTTACCTCGGCAGAGATGGGGATCAAACTGTGCTGTTGGTGTTTATCTAATCCACGTGCAGGCAGTCTAACTGAGCTCATCCTCCTTTCACTTGGTCAAGTTATTGCCGGCAGGTTTTTGAATGGTGCTGTTGGAAATTTAATCAGCCAGTATTTTTATGATGAATTGAATCTAAAGAAGACATCATCAAACTCAAAATTATTGAAGGCTAGACTGTGCTTGGAACTATTGCACTCCTTCTGCTTTTGATGGTTTTATTTGAAGCAAATGGTTTAAAAAGGTTTTTTGTCCAAATTTAGAAGGTGTTTATAGCACTCAAGCCTCAGTTGCTATAAATGGAGATTAATTGAAATGAATGCAACACTCCATTTCCTCAAAATAAAATCTTTTTTGAAGTTCTGCTGTTGTTTTGAAACAACGGTATTTTATACTTGCTGGCTACTAAAAAAAATCATCACAAATTCCCTATTTCCAGGTTCAGTTTGCTGCAGCTTTTAATTACTCAATGCAGAATGCCTCTGGCACAAGTCAAAGCATGTGTTTCAATGAAGGAAACATTTGCTGCTGCCTCCTCGTACAGATTGTAATTATTACCTGCACAGGTATGAATTAATAAAGTATGAAGACATGAGCTAAGACATGTCCATTTAACTTGATCAATGACACGAGGCACTCTACACTTTGTATTTTGTCTTGTAATTAATAACTTGTGGTTGACATTTAAAACATCTCATTTTCAAATAGTACATGCACTTACACATCATCAAAAGTCCACAATTGCCTTGAAGCTAATCATCTACAGACATAATTTCTGCTGTAATATTCATGTACACAGGTGTTAGAAAGATGAGGAAATCACTAAAGGTTGTTTCTTTGAAAGGTTTTAGTATCTCTCCCAATCTTCCATCATATGAAAACAGATTAAGTTTACTGTAATATTTTGCGACTATTGATTAGACATTATTTATTAACCCCAGCTCCAGTGTTCATGGGTGGGCTGTCTTATTCTGGTTACAACATTTCCATCCAAGGCATCTAATTATTGCAAAACCTCCTCCAGCTAGGAATTTGAGAATCGAGCTCAAGAGAAGATTGCACAAGACATTGGAAAACACCTGTTTCATTCTCTCTCTCTCTCTTGCCTTTCTTCACACCTATCCTTTTTTTTTGCCTTTGGGGAACAGTGGAGGAAATGGTGGAAGGATTTCCGAGATAAGTATCAGCCCATTGAACTGTGTTGAATGCTCTTTCTGTGGTTGACACACGCTGCCGTTGGACTCAAACTTGGAGTGCCTAGTCCAGCAGTTGGGGCATTATCACCCATGTTAATTTGCCTGCTATTGACTCCACACAGTATTGCCCAACAACCCAGTCAGAAACAATCAGATTCCTCGATTCCGAAGGATAACTCATTGCCAGCCATTGACGTTGCTCCCATACTAGAGAATTTGACATTATTATTTAGAATATGGTGGGGTGTGGGGGGGGAGGGGGGGGACAGTCACACTTGTTACAGCTGTAAGTTTCAGCTCTTCGACTGCTGAATGAAATAATTTCCATTAGCTAAATGAACAAAATGTGCTATAGCTCATATATTTAACACTCAATATCCTTTGAAAATATTCTTCACACAATCTGAGGCAGATTGAGTCAGATGGTTCATTTCAGTAAGCTGATAGAATCAGGCCAGAATACAAGGGGGAGATCGGTCTGATTGGAACGTCAGAACCTGCCAGCTGACCTTACACCCTCCCCAAATGTTATCACAGTAAGGAATCATGGCAGGCTCACAAAACAAGTTTAACTCTTAAATATTTGCATTCTAGAGAACCTCCAAAGCTGATTTAGTCGATTTATATCCACTTCAGCTGCCACCAGCTAATTTAATGTCATTGATGTTACTACTTTTCTTGTTAATTCACTCTTAAATCACTTGGAAAAAGTGGAGCCACTATAATTGCACTCCAATTGGTCTCTGAGAACAATGCCCAATAGATGCAAAGAATGTAAAGGTGATGCTAAATGGCAGTAGGAAGTTCCCTGTGATAATGGCTGGAATTTTCCAGGTGTTCCTGCTGTTTAAATATCTGGAAATCAAAACAGATTGAAATCACTTTCGGTGGAATGAATATATTTTAATTTTGATGCAATATTGAATTTCCTTAGTTTTTTTGTTCGAACATTGTTGTGAAGCCAGTTTAAACATTCTGGCAAGAATGTTCATTTAGACCTGATTACAAACACAAGTTTCCTTATTACATCAACAGGCCGACTTCATAAGATCCAATAACATAGAATCCTACAGTGCAGAAGGCGGCCATTCAGCCCATCAATTCTGCACTGACCCATGATCCCATCCCATAACCTCATGTATTTACCCAGCTAGACCCCTGACAGTAAGGATCAATTTAGCATGGCCAATTCACCTTACCTACACACCTTTGGAGTGTGGGAGGAAACCGGAGCATCCGGAGGAAACCCACACAAACACAGGAAGAACGTGCAAACTTCACACTGACAGTGACCCAAGCCGGGAATTGAATCCTAGTCCCTGACATTGTGAGGCAGTAATGCTAACCACTGTGTCATCATGCTATCCCTATTTCCTAACTATTCAGGATTGTGTTCCATGATTTTCAGAAACTTGAGCTATTTTATGAACAGTGTCAATGATCTTGGCCAGTTTCCAGCAATCCCTCATACAGCCAGGCAATCAGCTAGCCTGACCACAGGGGGTGCAACTTCACTAATTGAAACTGGAATGTAATTTCTTGATCAACTGCTGCTTCTATTAACAGAGTGTTTATACAAGATGATTTTTTTTTCTGATATAAACGTTCCTTGTACTGTGAGGGATATTTTGGTTGTTGTAAAAGAATGCCATCCAAATCTCCAGTGTGAAATTTTAACAATAATGTAATTCAATTTCAGGATGTGGATTGTTGTGACTTGATTCAAGGATGATGTCCATTCAGAGTTGTGACTTCCTGCAGTGGGTTTTCGTGTAACTGAACAGACCAATTCCCAATTCACAGATTTCTGGGTGCATGGGGTAGGATGTCTGAAGGGGCAGTGGGATCCAGGATTTATTTCCTCTTCTTATCCACCACCGCCCTGCCTCATCACTAAGACACTGTGACTCAACGTGCAATGCAGCTTGATGGATTTTGAATGACCAGTTGCAAGTTCCTCCTGGTTATTAATAATAACTGCTGTATTTCAAGGAGAGCGTCAGAGTGTTGATGGAATGTTTTCCTTGTCTGGCTCTGGAACGATGGCCATTTGAGAGTTGACAAAGCAGAACCTGGTGGCATTTCTGGCAGTCCAGTTGCATTGTCCAGTCTGTCAAATTGGTTTTTCAGGAGTTTTGCCTGAATGCTTGTGAAGCTGGCTTCAAGAATAACATTATAGTTTGTTTGAAGATTCTCCCATCGATTCTGGAGGATAGGGTGGAAACATTGTTGATGGAATTTCCTTAAACCTCTTAAGTATCTCAAACAATGATGAAACAGGTACAGGAATGAGGTAGAGAATCTGGTGAACTGGTGCAGCAACAATAATCTCTCCCCCAATATCAACAAAATGAAGGAGATTGTCTTTGACTTCAGGAAACATAAAAGAGAATATGCCCCTGTCTACATCAATGGGAATAAAGTAGAAAGTGTTGAGAACTTTAAGTTTTTAAGTATCCACATCACCAACGATCTGTCATGGTCCCCCCATGCCAATGTTATAGTTAAGGAAGCCCATCAACTTTCTCAGAAAACTAAGGAAATTTGGTATGTTAGCTATGACTCTCACTAACATTTACAAATGAACCATAGAAAGCATTCTTTCTGGTTATATGTTGGCTTGGTATGGCTCCTGTATGCCCAAAACTGCAACAAACTACAAAATGTGGCCCAATCCATCATGCAAACCAGCCTCCCATCATTGACTCTGTCTACACTTCCTGCTGCCTTGGCAAAGCAGCCAGCACAATTAAGGATCCGACACACACCAGACATTCCCTCTTCCACCTTCTTCCTTTGGGAAAAAGATACACAAGTCTGAAGTCACGTACCAACTGTTTAAGAACAGCTTCTTCCCTGTTGCTGTCAGACTTTTAAATGAACTTACCTTGCATTAAGTTGATCTTTCTCCATACCCTAACTATGATTGTAATACTACATTCTGCACTCTCTTGTTTCCTTCTCTTTGAACAGTATGTTTTGTCTGTACAGCACGCAAAAAAAGAATATTTTCCACTGTATGTTAATACATGTGACAATAACAAATCAAATCAAATAAAATTAAATCAAATGATGCATAGCCCAGGTCTCACTGCAGCACAAGGGTGTGGTGAAGCCACTATACATTACTCTTTTGTTGGCTTACAGAGGTTGTCTTTGCTGTTGTAATTTGTAGAAAACTGATGAGGCTAGGCTGACCCAGCACAGATCTATTCCACATCATCCCCTCACCATGGAAGCATACCACATTTATCCCTATGGAACACCTCAATACCCCTACAGAACTCTTCTACTCACTAACCCACCCACCTTCTCAAGATATTCTTCACACCCCTTCATATAACACCCTCACACCCACCATCCCCCCAACCCCCCAAACATGGAACCCTACCACATCCAGCCACTCCATCCAGACCCCGTCCACAGAAAATCTTCACCCTACCCACATGAATTTTCCTGCATCTCCCTCAAAAAACCCCTAGTATCTCCCCTAATTGAGCCCCGCCTACTCCACTGCAATCTCCCCCAGGGCACTGGCAGGATGAAATATCTGGGCATGTCCACCTCCCCCGGGGGGCTGTACTCACTGATAAATCCCTGGCAGGTTCTGATTGGCAGGTTCACACACTGGGCCATCACATTGACAAGAATGACCAATTTAACAGGGTGGGGGAGGGGAGGTTGAGAAGCCGAGAGGGGGGGATTATTTGCAGATGTAAAGTCCTGAAATGTAGAGTTAAATAGATGTGAGCTGAGATTCCTGTTACATCATTGGTGGTGAGCAGGAAATATTCACCAGTGTAGTCATTTTGGGGGTCCTGCTTCATTCTCCACCCTCCGCCTAGAAAACAGGAGCAGAAAACATCCCCTCCTCCCCTCCCCATATTTTTATTTTTTATACATTGCTTTTAGGTTTGAAGATGATATTTCACCCTGGCTAAGTTCCAAATCTTAGCTCGACTATCTAACGAAAATGTAGAGTGAAACCTCACTGCTTCCCGACTGAAAACTTCACAAAGTTAATGAATGTCGTCCCGATTTATACTTCAGAATCTTTCAGTATTTTGTGTACAAATGGCATGGTTTAATTCCACTAACTGCCAATTCTTTGGGGTGTCTGGTATGAAAAAATACTCTGAAGGAAATGCAAATAAAAATGATGGATGTTTGCTTCTAACAACGTTTTGAATCTAAATTCTTCTGTCAAATTTATGATGCAAACTGTTTATGTAAATATATCACAGAACAATTACACCTTCCAGTCAGTGGCTTTGTAGCATCTTCACTTTCCCGTTTCTCACTCTGCTCTCTGGTCCTTGCTGCACTCCACACTAACTCTGCTTCCCTGGTTCTGAAATAGCCTCAGGTTTTGCTCTTTAAATAAAAAGAATCGAAGAAATGGCTTTGAAACTGAGGCTGAAATACATCTGCACACCTGCTCCAATTATTTCAGGCCCTGCAGCTCCACCTCACCTGGAAACTACACTCGGTTCCAACTGCCTGTACACAACCCCGCAGGAGATCAACTAGTCGAAGCAGAAATATGCAGTCTATGATTGTAGCTTTGTATAATTACCAGTGAATTACTAGGACAACGATTCAAGATCTTGTCAAAAGTTATATTGTATATGTTCCAAAGGAGCCTAAATTCCACTCACAAAATGTGAGAGGTAATTTAATGATAAATAGCTAATGAAAAATTAAAGAGTTTGTTAGGGTAGCACAACAATTAGCCACTCCTATCGTAACCACGAGGATCAACCCTAAAACAACTGTGAAACCACTTATGTCAGATCAATCACCAAACAAATCCAGGTATGGAGTGTACCATTGTGTTGGTCAATGACTCGAGGCAATATGGGAACATTTGACCGTTCAGTACCATGTTGAATGGTGCCACCCAGAGTACATTGATTCTCAAGGGGGCTGAAGGTGGGGTGGATTACGCTGCAGGATATTCAGGGTTTCTTCAATGATATCAATGATGAATGCCATGTAATTAGCAGCTCACAGAGCAGTCTGTACTGAAGGGTTGACAGGAGGCTTCATTGAAGGGCCGTTAGACAAACAAACTTTATATTTCTTTGATAATGTGGTTTTAATGGAATGCTGTGCGACTCCCCTGGTTGCATGTGCCCAGATATACAGGAAGTTTGCATAGATTTACCGGAAACATCACACTCATTTTGATTTTATAAAACATAAAATCAACACAGGTTTTCTATTTTTTAAATCATTGAATATATATTTTAGTGATATCACCATTTTAAAAATGGATCAGTGAAGCTGAAAATGGGGATTTTATCACAATAAAAACAAACATTTTAAAATCACAGTTTGAATCAATCACCTGTAAGTAACCCAAAATTTAAATTAATGCCAGTGACTGTTAAAAAGAAATAAAAAGAAGTATTTTTTATTAGTTGGGATGCAATAATCCATTCCTTGTTGCACTTCTTTAAAAAAAAACAAACCTTTTAAAATATACTCATTAACGTCCTTGCCAAAATATCCAGCTTGATTCTCTGAGCTCCTGCAAAGGGCTGTAAATAAACCCAATTAGTGAAATTCCCAGTGTTGATTAAATCACCTCCAGGGCCTGACTAGCTTTGTGAACAGATCTGTTTCTAGTGCAATGCTTATAAAACTACCACAAAAGGTTGCAAAAAAATCCTGTGTAAATTTGAATTGTATCGAATGCTTATAGGTTCTGTGATCTTTTGAGCTGGTTATATGAGTATCAAATAAATTGTGTTGAAAAACATAAGGCAAACAGAAATTCCCGGCCCTTTTCTAAACAATTGCAGATAATGCTCTCTCTCACTTCTCCTGATTATATAACTCTTGCTGTGCTGTCTGGAATCGCTTTTCTGACATTGATGATATTGAAGCTATTTCATTTTGTCCTGCCAGAAATTCTTGAATTCACATTCAAGCTCTGTTAACATAAATATGCCTTTACCTGCTCTGTATGTGATCAGAACTCCCCACTCACCTGATAAAGGACAAAACCTCAAAAGCTAGTGGTGTTTGCTACCAAATAAACCTGTTAGACTTTAATCTGGAGTTGTGAGACTTTTACAAAATAAGTGTTCTCCATAATTGGCTAATTAAGAAGATTTACAGCAACGCAAGTTACCATTTCCTTTCTTACAAAAAGTCATTATTCTACTATGGATAGGTTCCATAAGTGTTAAATATGTATGAGTATGTTCAGTTAATAATTTCTCCAAAATCATCTATTTCATCACTTGCTAACAACCTTTTTGCTGTTTAAAACAAGCGGTATCTTTTAATTCAAAGCAATTAAATACACTTGATGCGTTTTATTGTTATGTATACAATTCCTCACAGTCTAAATAAGCACTGAATAATTCAAACAATGTGCTTTAATAAGCATTTAAAATGAGCTTGCTTTCGAAACCATTTTTAAGGTGATTGGAAACAAGCTCATTCATCAGATAAAGTTCAGTTTTATAACATTGTGTAAACTTGTCACAAGTTTTGTGAAGCTCAAAGTAAAGTTCAGGTTTCAAGGTTGATATTGAAAAGCAGAAGGATACAAATGGTGACATTCTATCGAGATGTCTCTGAAGTGTGGAAATGGCTATCGCTAGTGTCTTCATTTCACAGCGGATTTACACTGATATAGGATACGCTAATCCTTCCAGATTGATTCCTTTATACATCCTGAATGGCAGCTCCCTGAAAGCCATCACAAAAATCCTCCTGCCGTGCATTGTCCAAGACGACAAATCCCTTTCTTGATTCGAGGAGCTTCAAGTGTTATGCATGGTGTAGAGGGAATGGAACAGACACAAGCACCTAATAGTTTTAAACTGTTTCACTTTCATTGCTGTGATTGTCTTAGATCCTCTGGAGCTGAATTGAAATCCACAGTTTAAGACATTCTTATTCAGCAGCAGTACTTCCCAGGCTCCCCAACAATTCCATTTATTTCTCTATAATGGCACATTCTGTTACTGATTTAAAATCCTAAAAGGGAATTTTGAAGGGCTTAGTTTCCTAAAGCCTGACTTAGTTTTGTATTGAAGCTATTTGGTTGCTAACACAACTTTGTATCCTTTAAAATATTCCCAATTTCAAACACATTATGGTTGATAAATATTTGCTAACTTTTTGCACAAAATGCCATACTTTTAGCACCTCTGATAGCTTGAGGCTTTATTTAACCTCGGAACTTTGTTCCAAGCAAATTAGTTTAGTTTTTAAAGTTTCTTTGTTCGTGTCACAAGTAGGCTTACATTAACACTGCAATGAAGTTACTGTGAAAATTCCCTATTGTGATTAGTTATTCACTGAAGTGAAGAATGCAGATTAAAAATGAGAAGCTTAAGAGAAAAGGAGAAATCAAGTGGAAAACCTTATAGCTAAAAGTTAATTACCATGATGAAGATTTACAAGGAAAACCTGTTGAAACTATACAGTGGGTTTAAGAAACAGTTGGGTATTGGCTGACAAGAAAAGGGATTGAGAAATCTAATGAAAAGACAACATTTGATGAGATCAAGCAACTTATCAAGTTACTCTCTGGGGTCTAACTTTATTTCTTATTCTAACAGATTCTTATCTTTGAATCCCAATGCCACAAATAATTTCTTATCTTATGAAGATGTTGTCATGTTCAATTACTGATCTTTTTAAAAGTTAATCTGAAGTTACAGTGACATTAAGTTTCAATGTGAATATTATACAGTATTAGTACTGTAACTCATCTCTTTAGCTTGCTAATTTCAAATCATCCAAAGCGGAGCAGATTCTTTTTATGTATTTATATTAATTTTTATTGGCCTTTTGAGTTCTGTCATGTTAATGTATTTGTGTATTCTCTGAAAGCAAAGTTACAAGTCCCTCGCATAGGAAAACAGGGGAGAACAATCTGCTGTGTAAAAGAACACATACTTGTAAATAATGTTGCATTGTTTTAAATCTTCCCTTGCATCCATGTTAGTATTTTGAACTCTTTACCTACTTGGCTTTGAAGGGATTTTGATTTGTTATTACAATGAAATTAGTTGCAGTTGACAAGGGGCAAGATCTCAGAACAGCACAAACTGTAAGACAATCCTATTAAAATACTGGGTACTTCTGAACTGAATTGATCATATTCCAGTATGAGTAGGGATATCATCCAACATCCCCAGGAGATAGTCAAATCTCCAATGTTGGAATGATTTTCATTTACGGGACTTAGTTAAACATAAAACAGAACAAATGCTTGGATTCCAGATTGGCACATCATCAGCAATGTGGTACCAAACCTGCTGGTGCAGTTTGGGCCTCATTAACATTCCTTCAAACGGGCGTCTCGCGCCATCTTCCCATTGTGGAAAATAATCTGGTTGTAGTGTAACACACTGTTATTCAGTAGGTCAGAGCTGTCAGTTTAGGAGCAGGAGTTAGGGAATGTGGGGGTAGAGAGAATGTGTTGGTTGGAGACTGGAAGATTTTTTGGGTGCTGGAAGATTTTTGTGGATGTGTGAAGATTATTCCTCTTAAGCTAGAAGAATTTCTAAAAGAACCCAAAGTAACTCTTTGGAGAACGCTCCGCAGTGCCTTTCTGTAATATCAGTTTGGTTTCTCCATGCTTACCCTCAGCATAGAAGCTGTTTCTCACCTATTTTGGGTGGTAATTTTGGGCAACCGTTTATAGATCTGCTTGATAATTAATACAGATGGGAAGATGGATGGACAGACTCCCAACCGAATGTTGTGTATTCACTGCCTGTTTTCAGACAACCAGCAGTTGAAAATTTCCCATTGAATCTAGTCAGCAATTGTCTCCTGTAATAAAAGGGCAGATGTTTTATTTGTGATGTTCATGAAGTATCCACCTGGATTAAAAACAAATCAGCATCAGAAATAGGAGCAGCAAATTCTACCCTACTTTTCAATATAATCCTGGATGGATTCGGGCTTCAGTTTCTCTTTCCCTCTCACTCCCTATATCCATGAGAGGTAAAAATTCCACCTGGCCCAGCTTCAAATGTGTTCGGTGATGGAGCATTCACAGGCCTCAGAGGTAGAGAATTCCAAGATTCACAAACATCTTAGTGAAGAAATTCCTCTATAGCTCATCCTTTCCTGAAATGTGTTCTTATGTTCTAGATTCCCGAGTCAGTGGTAAATAATCTCTCAGTATCTATCTTATCAAGCCCCTTATGATCTGGATTGTTTCAATAAGATCATCTCTCATTCTTTTAAAATCCAAAGATTCTAAGTTCAGTTTATTCCATCTCTCATCATTGGATGACTACTTCATTGCAGGGACCAACTCTAGTGAAATTTAACTGTTCATCTCCAATCTTCTTCCTTTAACATGGAAACCAAAACTGCACACAGTTTCCAGATGTGGATTCAACAAAACCCTGCACAATTGTAGCAAAGTTTCTGTATTCCTTTATTCAACTCTCTCCAATAAAGCTCAACATACTCTTTGACTTCCTTATTGCTAACTTCTGTGTTCCTTTGACAATATACCCACATGTCTCTGCAGATTAACATTAAAAGTTGCATGCCTTTTCTATTCATACAACCAAACTGAATAATCTCACACTTCCCTGCACTACACTCCATTTGCCACCTTATTGTGCACTCACTTAACCTGCCTAAAGTTCTTTGCAGCCTCTTTATGTCCTCCTCACAGCTTGCGTTCCCACCTGATTTTGTATTGCCAGCAACCTAAATATGTTACTTGCTATCTCTTTACCTAAATCATGAACATAGATTGTAAAAAGCTGAGGCCCCAGCACTGATTTTTGTTGTACTCCATTAGTCACAGCCTGCCAACTTAAAATTGCCCCATTTCTTCCTACTCTTTGCTTCCTGTCCATTAATCAATCCTCTATCCAAATATTACCCCCTATCAGTAAGCCCTTATCTTGTGTATTTATCTTTTATCTTTATCAAGTGGCTTTTGAAAATCTAAGCATACTGCACCTAATGGTTCACTTTTATCTATCCACACATTTTATCTTCAATAAACTATTTTTATTACCCTATTTATTTCTCATTGAACTTTTGTTTCTCAATGGAATTTATTTTTGTTGAACATTTGCTAACCTATCTAACTTCCACATCTCGGGACATCAGTGGGCAATTTTTTTACCATTGCTAATCCATCTAACCTGCAAATCTATGGATTATGGAAGGGAAACTGGAGCATTCAGAGGGTACCTACAGAGATATGGAGAGAATGTGCAGACTCTGCACAGACAGTGACCCAAGGCTGGAATTGAATCCAGGTCGCTAGTGCTGTGAGGCAGCAGTGCTAACCACTGTGCCACTGTGATGCCCCATTTTTGGTCTATTTACCCAATTGACCCTGAGCCAGCTGTCCCTTATACCTCTGTTATTGGATTTGTTTCAGTTTCAGATTCTTGTTTGGCACTGGAGTACATTATTTCCAATCTTGTCTGTTTAATTCCCTGGAATAGAGCTTGAATCAAGATCTTGTGATGGAGAGTCAGGAGTGCCCATTGACGAAGAGGGAGGAGTACACATTGACAAAAATGGAAGTGAACCCACTGTGGGAGAGGCAGGTGAACCCAGTCACAGAATGGCAGGAGAGCCCGTTATCAGAGAGGCAGGAGTAGCCTCTGGGTTGCAGCTGATAGATACAAACCTCCACAGAAGCTGCTCACCCAATCTTACAAGATCACAAGATAAAGGACAAGGAAGCTGATCCTTCAGTGGGTACAATGGATGAATTTGTAATCTGCACCAGGCCACACCATCCAGAACACAGATGGGTCATTACACACATGGCTGTTTATTCAGCTGGCAAACTGAGGGGTGTGCATTATTCCAGAATATGTATTCCCAGTCCACAGAGTTCTTTACCAGGAACATGCAAGGAAAACATTTACGCTCTGAACTTTCCCTGAAACATATATCAAACTGTCTTGTTAAATTAATTTAAATGTCCTGATCATTCTTCTGACAAAGGAGGACTTTCTGAAATCAGTCACACATTTAGTTTTCACAAGTCTTAGCCTTGTCCTAAATGTTCTATATGTTGTGTTTTAAAGTTATATAGAAATGGGACAATTTTCTATTGGCAGAATAGGTTTTATTTATATTAATTTATCAGGTCTACTCCATGCTTCTAGCTCTGGTTTTTAACAAACTCTACAATTTGTTTTCTTTTCTCAGGATCCACACCCAGACTTAATCAATCAAGCATAGTGATCTTCACTGTAAAGAGACTCTCATAGTCAAACATAGAAAAATTGGACACTGCACTAATGTCACATTTGAAATGGTATTCCAGATGTATTTTATATGTTACTTGCTGGTTTATATACACTGCTGTGCAGTCACTTCTTAGATCTCCTCCTTCACTGCGGAATTCTCTTTTATCCGATGTTTCATTATGGGCCTATTCTCTACTGCCAATGAATGGACTCCTATTTTTTCCCTATTTGGCGTCTGGGTCTTAAATATCTCCCTTTAATGGACAGGATGGAATGAAATGGTGAATGAGACCCACTAGGTCCCATTGATAATGTATCAGACCACAAGAGGGTATCAAACAATGAGAAAAAATACTGCTGGAAAGTTCCTGCTGTCTAAACAATGATTTCCCGACAGAAATGTTGCTAAAGAGAAGATGAAAAGGTCACCCAAGTTAAGAACACAAAGTGAGATTGAAAATTATTACACAGTTCAGCCTGAAGACAGATTAAAAATTACACTTGAACTCCACAAATCAGAGCCAGACAATTTCAAGTGGAATCATTTAACAGCTGACAAAAAAACACTGGAACCAACAAGATTATAAGAGCTTGTCTTTAACCAAGGTTCACCTAATGTCTTTACCTTATTTAAACTTCAGCAGAGATTGTAGATTGACTCACATGTTTTAGCCAGATCAGAGCTAGGGAGGTCACAATTAGCCAGAGCCTCTCAGGAGGAGAACGCAAATCTGGATGGTTGGACAGTTGATGACGTGAGTACAAAGAGTTAGGGTAAGTGCATGGGATTATGGGGGTAAGGTCTGGATGGGATTGTGGTTGGCACAAGCTAGGTGGGCTGAATGGCCTCCTTCTGCACTGTAGGATCCTATGATCTATGAAAAAGGGGCATATGTCAGGAGTTCTCCTGGGAATGTGAGCAAAGCGTAAGCATGGAGTAAAACTCAATATGTGAGTAATGTGTCATTTGTTACAAATCCTTGTTGTCACTGTTTGGGAACCCAACACTTCTACATGGGTGGCACGATGAGAATCACACTTTACCTCTTCTTTTACTAAGTAAGGTTGCGACTGGGATAGCCCAGAAAATATGTGCAATTCTTTGCCGCTTTCATGCTCATTCGACACTTTGAATGTTTTTAGTAAGATTGCCCTATTAGTCTTAGTTGATTAATATTGCAAATGGTTTGAACTCGAATATCTGCTGAACATGTTGGGTAACACAACAATCATCAAGCTCAAGAAACACTCCGTCATAGATGACATCCTACAGAGAGTCATCCTGGGCAAATCTCATCAATTCATCTCCACTGAATTTGGAAAGTTTGCACATACATGAGACATTGAGCAGATCATGAGCAGCCCCTGTACCCACAATCTAACAGTGTATGGAATGGGTGATAATGCTCATCTTCTAGAGAAAGGTGCCTGGGATTGAACAGCCTGTAAAATCTACCAGGACAAGTTAGACTTCTTCAGTATAGTAACTCTTCTTCAGAAACACCAGGACCACAATTCTGACCACTAAGTCTCTGCTGCCACCCAAACTTGAAATATCAACATGAATGATATCCTCCTGAAACATCGATAAAGAAGAACAGTGCAATATGATCAAGATGCCCACAGACCCAACCCTCTAACACCTGGTTAAACGGTCAGGATTCAGACTGCACACCATCACGACCAATTAGTGATAGCACATATCCTGCCTCAGATGGTGCCCACAATCACTATCACCTCCTACATGTATCAGAACCTGCCCTAACAGATGTCACAACAGTGCAGCCATCTGGCCTATAACACAATCCCTACACCATAGATGTGTGGACTCCTCCAGAGGCCAATGCAGTGAGACCTACACTGAGTAAGCTGATGGGACACACCAGGTCTTCCACACCATGGACACCAGCCTGAAGACAGCTACAGCACAGCCAACTGGCATAATCACATACTCAGACACGTGTTCAAATTGAACACAAGCTTCCAGGATGTGCACCATCTACACCTGACCTTCAAATCTCATCTTTATCCAACAAAAAATAAGAGAAATGCAATGGGCTTTGCATCAGCTGCAACAGCTTAAACTGTGCTTTACCATATGTATATATTGTTAGCCCGTTCAATCTGTATGTTTTATCAGAATTCAAAAAACATTTACTGTTCATGCACACTGTTAAATTTCAATGGCACTGGTGGTCTTAAATTAAACAGAGATGGTGTGGACCAAGTGGACTCATGATGACCTAGCTACAAAAACGGGGTGTGGGACGTTCCTCCCGGAGCGCGAGCAGAGGATAATTACAAAGTATTTGCTCAGCTTGTGAATAAGTGACTGTTTGCTCCGAGCCTTTGTTGTCAGTGTTTTGGAACCTAGCACTTGTACAATGGCAGTGAATGTTCCTGGACTTCACTGGGTCAGCATCAGGAAATAAAGCTTCATTATCAAAGCTTATACATGAATAGTTTTCATTATCTATTAACCTACAGAGTCAACACTTTCAGAAAATTGAGGAACAGAACAAAGTCTGGAACAGCAAAAGAGAAGAAGCTCAGAAAGGAATGTTGCATGATTAGTTTATCAATTTACAAATGATTTTCAGAATCAAATAATGTGGTGTATAGTCATTCTCCACTCATGACATTTTTTCAATACATATTTGGAATTACAACCTAAAAAACAACCCAAAACAAGTAATGCAAACACAGTACAGGTGATGACCTTGCAAAGCTAGAACCAGCGATATCAAGGGAAAATCAACAATACTATTTGGATAGGCTGAGATGTCTAGAAAGTGTTCAAAAGACTAGTGACAAACATGGATACAACACAAGGCTATACTTGAACACTTAATGTTCAATAAATACAAACCAAATGCTGAAGAAAATGGTATTTAAAGAAAAACAACTAAAAACTTCAAACAAGACAGCAAATGTTTTCAAGACTTTGATAACAAATGCAGCTGTACAAACCAACAGGAGGCTTGCAAATCACTCTGTTTAAATATCTCACGCAAAAGTGAAATGAGGATAATGTAATCCAGATACAAATAATGCAAACCTCAGCACAAAGAGAAAAGTACCAAACATAAAGATGTAATGACACCCAGCAGAAACACATCTCAAACCTGCAAATGCTTACTCCTGCAGCGAAAGAAATCACAACAGTGCAAGGTGATGAAAATCAAACAAACTAATGGATAAAACTCAGCGTCTCTAACACATAAAACATTTGAACATTGAAAATAAAGTCTTGGTTCAAATTTCTTTTGATGGAACAAAGATTCAATAATGGCAGAGAAAAAAACAAAAGTACCCCAGAGAAAGACAACTCTTCATGTTTCCAAACAAACTTGTGTCCAATTCTTATGCATTTTCTTTCAGAGAATCTTGTTTTGAAAGTGACAAGTGCCAAAAAGTTCAACTGTTCTTGCTTAAACTTGAAAGTTTCTAATTTAAGTTCATTTCCATCCAAGTGCTGACCATGTCCTGTTACTTTTCAACTGACAAAACAACTATGTAAAACTGAAAAAAAAATCAGATCATTTAAAGCTGAGTTCTATCAAGTGGCTGAGGAAAAACAGATGGTAACTTGACGGGTTCTGTTCATTTAAAAAAGAAACATGTATTTCGAATGAATATGAGGACAAATACAACACACAAATACAAGTATCATTGCTGAAGAAATGTTTGGACTATGAAAGTTCTGTCATCTCCTTTAGCTTGAATGAGATGTGTTGACTTGATTTAGTCAATAGCATACCCACCACTGAGTCACAGAGCTGCCTGGTTCGAGGATAACTAGTCTAGCTTGTCACTTCTCTTTAGCACTATGGCTCCTTTTCCTAGATTCAGTCAGTTTGGATATCAAGGATGGCTATTTATAGTAGCCTATATTTGTCATAAACTCCAAGAACCCATTCATATTTCATTTACAGTCTTACCCACTCAGGACTGTTCCAATATTTGAACACTAAAGTTCCTCTGCCATCTCACATCATCCAGCATTTCTCTTCCTAATTTTCTCAACAAAATAAATCATCTCTTTTCACTGATACTGAAATCCATTTGTCACTGTTTTGCCCAATCATTAACTCATCAACTTTTTCCTTCAGAATTATCAACATTTCCTCACATTTTAATATTGTAAACCTGGACACCACTCCCTCTCACCCTTTAAATTCCTGATGCGCAGAGTGAACAGAAGCAGTTCCTGATTGGATATTCATAGGACACCGCTACACATTTCCAACTGAAACAGCCTTTAACTCTTACTCCCATCAGCATTTGCTTCATTAGCACAGTGGACACTGTTCAATAATATTTCATTGCTGATAAAACTTTTTGAGACAATCAAAGGAAAATGTGGTTTACTTTTAAACATGTAATGCAAATAAATAAATCTGAACGTTTTATCCTATTCATTGTAAATAAATCCACTTGAAGAGTTATTTTATCCATTAAATATAGTGAGTACACAGCCTGCCTTTGTGCATTTGTCATCTATTGTGTGGATTGTGCCTTTAAGGGCAACACAGCAGAGTGTGATCAATCAGGTCTCAGGATGTGGAATCACCCCATGGTGAGAGATGTTCCAAGGCAGAGACAGTTGGGAAGTAGCTGCAGATATGTGGGTGGCAGGGTTAGCACTGCCGCCTCACAGCGCCAGCAACCTGGATTCAATTTTGGTCTTGGGTCACAGTCTGTGTGGAGTTTGCATGTTCTCCCAATGTCTGAGAGGGTTTCCTCCAGGTTCTCCAGCTTCCCCCCATATTCTGACACTGCAATGAAGTTACTGTGGAAATCCTCCAGACATCACACTCCAGCCTTGTTGGGGTACACTGTGGTAGAATTTAACATGGACAATGCATCTAACCAGCGCATCTTTCACACTGTGGGAGAAAACCAGTGCATCCAGAGGAAACCCATGCAGACATGGTGAGAATGTGCAGACTCCGCAAAGACAGTGACCCAATCCAGGAATCAAACCTGGGTCCCTGGTGTTACGAGGCAGCAGTACTAATCACTGTGCCACCATGCCATCCAACAGATAATGGAGCAGTATTCACAAGCACTGAGTTTCAGAACTTCACCTCTCTCAAAGGTATTAAACACATTAGCACTGAGTCTTAACACCCAGTTTCAAATGGACTAATAGAGAGAGGAGCCCAAACTTTCAAGTCTGGTGCAAAGAAGCCGTGAGGAGGAATCTGGGGATAACGCAAAACTTTGTGATTCCTCCTTATCCCCCGTATCATTCCTCATGCAACAACGGGAATTCCACCAGCAGAATTGGGACTGAAACAGAGACTGAGCCTTGTGTTTCCAAGTTTGTCGAGGAGTGTAAAAGCCAATCAAAGTAATCAGAAAGCCTTACATGGAACAGCACGGTCTTTGATGGTAAATGAAGCTATATACATGAAAAACTTCCTAAGAATTATTGTCTCTCAGGCCAACCTCCTTTCAGACCAAGTGGACAGGGAGGAAAGGATCATTCATAAACACATGGATCAGTTGAGGAGTAGAGAGATGATTCAGCAGTCAGGGTTGCCATCAAGAAATGTTTTTGAACCTTTAAGCACCAGAGAACCTGATTGACCTGTTGTTGACATTACTGACGTCTCCATGGAAGCAAGTAGGAAAGAACAGCCTGTGCCAGAAGAGGTACCCATTACTGCAGTTCAATGTCGATCCTATGGAAGCATCTCAGACTACAGAATTACACCACTCTACAAGAATCAGAAAACTGCTTCAAAAACTCGATTTATAATTGCCAACTTATGTACATAACGTTTAGTTAGTACATAGGACAGAGTGAATTAATTACTGAAGATTGTGTAAAAGAGTTAAGGGGGAGGGATGTAGTGATTGTCCCTTTTAGAGAAACACAGTAGAGTAAGGGTCACATAGTCTTTGTGACTAATCAGGAATCAGAGTATAGAATCATCGCATGTGAAAGAGGCTCCTCGGCAGCGACATTTTGGGAGCTGGCTACAGACTTACAGCTGCTGTACAATTCTTACCAATAAATGCTTTTTGTGTTCATTGACAAAGGCTATGAAAGTACATTTTCACAATAGCACAGAGGACACTTTAGCTCATAGTGAAGAAAATATGGCAGGGTTATTCTGATTGTAGCTTCTTTATAAACAAAGATAACTGGCAAGAATTGTATTAACAAAGGATCAAAGTATCTTCATAAAGATTGTATCTTCTTCACATTTCAAGGACTGTTATATACATATGAACTGGAGCCATTAATAGCTGCAGAGCAAGAGTTGATTTACTTCTGAATTATTTATTTCATGAAATTTGGAGATTTCAGCCAGATTACTGTGCCTGTGCTAATGATTGGGTCTTGCCTTGGCATTGATTGGACTGGAGAAAAGTCAGCTCTGTCAACCAGTGTAGGTTTCTACCGCGAGGTTAATCCTGTATTTATATACACAGACCTTGTGGATGGGAGAGGAATTGGAGAGAAGGGTAGCTTGTTGTTTTTCTATATTGCATCATCTTTTTGCCTCTATTAAAGAAATGCCACAGAGTCAGACAAGAGCTTATGTCAACGTAACCTGTATTTATCTACCAACTACATCTTTATATATCGAAAAATCATGGACAAACTGCATAAGAAGATGACAGTACATGAGATCAGTTAGAAAGCTCACTCAACATTTTGATGCTGTTAAGTTATTTATGATACAGATTAACTGGTATCGAGTGTTGTCAAGGTTTCCAATTATGATAACTTGACAAGCTAAATCCTTTTACTTATAGAAATTTGGTCTGTATTTTCCCTTCGTGAGGACAGTTTAGATTTATGATGAATTCCTGAGACATTAGGCCTATAATTTTAAAAGTAAATAGCGTTACAAGCACGCACCATATTTGTCATCACTCAAGGGCCCTGTCAAAGTTGCATATCTTAATTTCAGCACTATCCCTCCCATTTGATTTTTTTTTCACTGTTCCTGTTTCCTTTCCCAAGTATAATGTCTTAATGTTTAGCTATATTCCTTTTGCTCGGTATCTTCTTGTCTTCCCCTGTTCTCCTGCTCTAATTTATGGCCTTAATTGCAGAGTAAGGTTCCGGCTGCGGTGACTGTTTAACAAGACAGCTCTATCATTTGTACCTAAAGTTATTTCTACAGCCAGATTTGGATTTCTGTTTCTGATGTCTGAAACTATTGATGAACTACTTCTGAAAACTTCACTGCATCAATCAGCATGTCTTTCAGACCAGATTCTGGGTAAATATAGTTTCTTTTAGCATTAGTAAGAGTTCTGAGATTCTATGCACACAGATAAAGCAGAGAATTATCAAATTCTGTCCTGGCTTTAACTATGGTACAGCAGGTGACACTGATGCCACCTCAGTCATGGATTGTGTGGATTCTAATTCTATTCTCAAACAATTTGTGAGAAACCGAAAGTTTCAGTGCAGCACTGAGATGGATGTAGTGTCTTTTAGATGAGTTTTTAAACTTATATGACCATATAACTATAAGACACCGGAGCAGAATTAGGCCACTCAGCCCATCGAGTCTGCTCTGCCATTCAATCATGGCTGATGTTTCTCTGATCCCCATTCTCCTGCCTTTTCCCCATAACCCCGATCCCCTCATTAATCAAGAAACTACCTATCTTTGTCTTAAAGACACTTAATGACCTGGCCTCCTGTGGCAAAGAGTTCCACAGATTTCCCACTCTGAAGAAATACCTCTTCATCTCTGCTTTAAAGGATCATCCCTTTCCCCTGAGGTTGTGCCCTCTGATTCTAGTTTTTCCTACTATATCACAGGGTTCTAAAACAGTTAGGTGAGGAAATTGTGGAGGGATTGGTGGAAATCTTTCAGAAATCACTAGAGGGAGGGAGGGTCCCAGAGAACTGGAAAATAACTAATGTAACACTGCTGTTTAAGAAGGGAGGGAGGCACCAGATGGTTATCTTGACTTCAGTCATTGGCAAGATTTTAGTGTCCATTATTAAAGATGTCTACTCTATCCAGGTTTTACAGTATCTTGAAAGTTACAATAACATCCCCCCTCATTCTTCTAAACTTCCATGTGTACGGACACAGAGTCTTTAACTGTTCCTCATACAACAAGCTCTTCATTCCAGGGATCATTCTTGTGAACCTTCTTTGGATCCTTCCTTCGATAAAGAGCTCAAAACCACTTACACTATCCAAATAGTGTCTGACCAGAGCCTTATTAAGCCTCAGAAGTACATCCCTGCTCTTGAGTTCTAGCCCTTCTGAGATGAATGTGAATGTTGCATTTGCTTTCCTAACATACCGACTGAACTGCACATTAACCTTTGGATAATCTTGAACCAGGACTCCCAAGTTCCCTTGTGATTTTTATTTCCTAAGTATTTCCCCATTTAGAAAATGCTCTATGCCTCCATTCCTCCTTCCAAAGTGCATAACTTCACACTTTTACACATTGTGTTCCATTTACCATTCTTAGCACACTCTCCTAGCTTGTCCCAGTCCTTCTGTAGCAACACCCTGCCCTTTTCCTCATTATTACTTGTCCCTCTATGTATCTTTGTATCATCTGCAAACTTAGCAATTATTCCTCCAAATAGTTAACGCATATTGTGAAAAATTTTGATCCCAGCACCAACCCTTGAGGCACACCACTAGTCACTGGCTTCATGAGAAAGACCCCATTATCCTCACTCTCTATCTTCCGCCAATCAGTCAATTCTCTATCCATGCCAGGGCCTTTTCTTTAATGCCATGAGCACTTAGATTTAACAATTTCCTATGTGACACCTTGTCAAAGGCCTTCTGGAAATCTAAATAAATCACATCTACTGGTTCTCCTTTATCTAATTTCCTTGTTACCTTCTCAAAGAACTCTAACAGATTTGTTAGACATGACCTTCGCTTGACAAAGCCGTGCAGACTCAGTCCTATTTTATCATGCACTTCCAAGTAATCTCATCTTTAATAGTGGCACTAAAATCTTGCCAATGACTGAAGTCAGGCTAACTATCTGGTGCCTCCCTCCCTTCTTAAACAGCAGTGTTACATTAGTTATTTTCCAGTTCTCTGGAACCCTCCCTCCCCCTAGTGATTCCTGAAAGATTACCACCAATCCCTCCTCAATTTCCTCACCTAACTGTTTTAGAACCCTGTGATATAGTCCATCTGCTCCACGTGACTTATCCACCATAAGACCTTGCAGTTTCCCCAGAACTTTCTCATTAGTGATGACCATTACATTCACCTGCATCCCCTGACTCTCCTGGAGCTCTGGCATCCTACTGGTGTCTTCCACCGTGAAGACTGATGCAAAGTAACTATTCAGTTCCTCTGTCATTGCTTTGTTTCCCTTTATTACTTCTCCAGCCCCATTCTCCAGTGGTCTAGTGGCTATTTTTGTCTTTTTCTTATCTTTCATATATTGAAAAAAAACTTTTCCTATTTTGTTTTATTATTACCATCTAGCTTACACTCACACTTCCTCTTCTCCTCCCTTATTGCTTTTTTAATTGTCCTCTGCTTGCTTTAAAGGCTTCCCAATCTTCTGGCTTCCCACTAATCCTTGCCAATTTGTATGCTTTCTCTTTTGTTTTTACATTGCCCTTGATTTCCTCATCAGCGATGAATGCCTCATCCTCTTCTTAGCATAGGGTTAATGGAAGGACCCTTAATAGTGTTGTCGAGCAGAGGGATCTTGGGGTACAAGTACATAGCTCTTTGAAAGTTGGCACCCAGGTTGATAAAGTTGTTAAGAAGGCGTACGGTGTGTTAGCTTTTATTGGTAGAGGGATTGAATTTAGGAGCCGTGAGGTTACGTTACAACATTTGGACAGTGATAGCCTTTTTCCTAGGATGGAGAAAGCTAGCACGAGGGGACACAGCTTTAAATTAAGGGGTATGAGTTATAGGACGGATATCAGAGGTAGGTTCTTTACTCAAAGAGTGATTAGGGAGTGGAATGCCCTGCCTGCAGCTGTTGTAGATGCGCCAAGTTTGGTGGCGTTTAAGAGGTTAATTGATAAGTATATGGAAGAGAAGGGAATGGTTTAGTTTGGAGGGGCATTGCTTTTTTTTTGGTCGGCACAACATCGAAGGCCAAAGGGCCTGTTCTGTGCTGTAATGTTCTATGTTCTATGTTCTATTAACTGTACAAAACTCTGGTGCGACCGCACTTGGAGTATTGCATACAGTTCTGGTCGCCACATTATAAGAAAGATGTGGAAGCATTGGAAAGAGTGCAGAGGAGGTTTACCAGGATGTTGCCTGGTATGCTGGGAAGGCCTTATGAGGAAAGGCTGAGGGACCTGAGGTTATTTTCATTAGAGAGAAGAAGGTTACGCGGTGACCTAATTGAGGCGTATAAGATGATCAAGGGATTGGATAGGGTGGATAGTGAGAGCCTTTTTCCTCGGATGGTGATGACCAACACGAGGGGACATAACTTTAAATTAAGAAGTGGTAGTTATAGGACGGATGTCAGAGGCAGGTTCTTTACACAGAGGGTGGTGAGAGCATGGAATGCCCTGCTTGCAGCAGTTGTGGACTCGCCTACTTTGGGGGCATTCAAATGTTCGGTGTATAGGCATATAGATGATATTGGAATAGTTTAGGTTAGAGGGTCCACTGGCCGGCGCAACATCGAGGGCCGAAGGGCCTGTACTGTGCTGTAATGTTCTATGTTCTATGTTTCCTCCTCCTTGGATGAATTTCTGTTTTGCCTCCCGAATACCCCCCAAAACTCCTGCCATTACTGTTCCACTGTCTTCCCTGCTAGCCTGCCTTTCCAATCAATGCTGGCCAGCTCCTCCCTCATGTTGTTGGACATCTGATTCCAGTTTCTCCCTCTCAGAGTAAATTATATCATATTGTTCTCCCTCCGAGTTCCTTCATGTTAAGGTCCCTAATCAAGTCTGCCTCTTTATGCATCACCAAATCCAGAATTGCCTGTTCCTTAGTAGACTCAAGCTGTTCCAGAAAAGCATCTCTTAATATTCCACAAATTCCTTTTCTTGGGCTCCACTACCTACCTAATTTTCCTAGCCCACCTGCATATTGAAGTCCCCCATGGTTATTGTAATATTGCTCTTTTTATATGTTTTTTCTATCTCTTGATTGATTTTCTGTCCCACAACCTGACTATTGTCAGGTACAGGGGACCTGTACATAACTCCCATCAGGGTTTTTCATCTTTGTGATTCCTCAACTCTGCTCTCAGAGATGCAATGCCTTCTGATCCTATTTTGCTCCTTGCTATCGATTTAACTTCATTCCTTCCTAACAATGCAACCTTGCCTCCTTTGTCCATCTGCTGATAGGACACATATCCTTGGATATTTAGATCCCAGCCCTGATCCCCTTGCAGCCTTTGCCATTGAACACATTTTTTCCTCATCAGTTAAAATGGGGTTCAAACTAATACGCAATTCCTCCCACCAAGTCTCATACTGACCAACTAGCTGAAATCATGTGATTCTCGAGAAAAAGCATGTTTGTTGACAGTCCAAGTTCATGACTTATTTTAAAAACACAAGTGTTCAATATGTGAACAGGAAATCACGAGAGATTGCGAAGATATACTCTGGAATTTTCCAACTGCTCACACTGGATCTCTGAGTCTCGCTGACGGAATAACCCCACTGTGGATTTCCCAAGGCTGTGGGGTACAGTCAATAGGAAATCCCATTGACAGAGGTGGGACAAGGGAATTCTACTACTGGCCAATGTTGTACCACCTCCTACTGTGGAAACATATTCCTACCCAGGAGGGGATATCCAGCACTGGGAAAGCTACTGAAGGAATGAGGGGAATCCCACCCGCCATTCCCTCTGTGCTTTCCAAATGCTGGATATCCCCTCCTGGGTAGGAATACCATCCGGGTTTCCCCTGCCTCTCACCTTACCAGGCTGAACAATGCCCTTGAAGTGCACTCAATTCCACTTCACCACTCCCCTGCTGATGATCTCCTGTGCCACCTCTAACTATGCCCTTTTGGGAAGCTTCGATTTTCATGGCAGGAAAAAGAATTTTCCTCCCAACGCTCGCTGCTGCAGCAAGTTGTTTGCAAATAGGGAGAGGTTTCTACAGTGCAGAGTCTTCCATGCCCAGTAACTTCTGCTCAGATTATTCTAGTCTGTGCAATCTCTCCTCCCTTAGATCAGGCCCAGAAGGAAAATAACAATAAACAGGAAAATAAGAATAACTAATTTTTCCTCTGGGTTTTCTGACTGAATTCTACATCTGCCATTGCACTGCACAAAACAGTGTATGGAGCGAGGATCTGAAAGAAGTTCAGATTTAGGAATTGAAATCTTGCCCACATTTGTGAGAGAACATGTATTCCTGTCTGACTGAACTATTGCTTTTTGATGTGCTGGTCAAATTCCACACTCCTTCACACTTTGTTCAACTTTGAACTCCACTAGCTGTGAGATGATGATTGAATATCAATACTAATTCCATTACGATACCAATCTGTTTTAGTGAAATGAGGCATTGGAATAGGAGCTCACACATCAAACGGGACTTTCACATAGATAGAACATAGAACATAGAACATTACAGCACAGAACAGGCCCTTCGGCCTTCGATGTTGCGCTGACCAATATAAAAAGCAATGCCCCTCCAAACTAAACCATTCCCTTCTCTTCCATATACTTATCAACTAACCTCTTAAACGCCACCAAACTTGGCGCATCTACAACTGCTGCAGGCAGGGCATTCCACTCCCGAACCACCCTTTGGGTAAAGAACCTACTCTGATATCCGTCCTATAACTATCACCCCTTAATTTAAAGCTGTGTCCCCTCGTGCTAGCTTTTTCCATCCTAGGAAAAAAGGCTATCACTGTCCACCCTATCTAAACCTCTAATCATCTTATATGTTTCAATAAGGTCTCCTCTTAGCCGCCTTCTTTCTAACGAAAACAACCTCAAATCCCTCAGCCTCTCTTCATAAGACCTGCCTTCCATACCAGGCAACAACCTCCTCTGTACCTTCTCCAATGCCTCCACATCTTTCTTATAATGTGGGGACCAGAACTGCACACAATACTCCAAGTGCGGCCGCACTAGAGTTTTGTACAGTTGCAACATGACGTTGCGGCTCCGAAATTCAATCCCTCTACCAATAAAAGTCAAGACTCCATATGCCTTCCTAACAACCTTCTCGACCTGACTGCCTACTTTCAGGGATCTATGCACATACACACCAAGATCCCTCTGTTCATCTAGACTACTAAGAATCCTACCATTTGCCCTATACTCTACACATTTATTATTTCTGCCATAGTGCATTACCTCACACTTTTCCACATTAAACTCCATTTGCCACCTCTCGGCCCAGCTCTGCAACTTGTCCAAGTCCCTCTGCAAACTATAACACCCTCTTCACTATCTACCACTCCACCGACTTTAGTGTCATCTGCAAATGTACTAATCCATCCTTCAATACCCTCATCCAGATCATTTATAAAAATTACAAACAGCAGGGGCCCCAAAACAGACCCCTGAGGTACGCCACTTGTCACCAAACTCCAAGATGAATATCTCCCATCAACCACCACCCTCTGTCTTCTATCTGCTAGCCAATTCCTACCCCAATTAGCTAAATCACCCTCTATCCCATACATCTGCATTTTCTGCAGAAGTCTTCCATGGGCCACCTTATCAAATGCCTTACTAAAGTCCATATATACCACATCAACCGCCTTACCCCCATCCACCTCCTTAGTCACTTTTTCAAAAAAGTCAATGAGGTTAGTAAGGCACGACCTACCCTTTACAAAACCATGCTGACTATCTCCAATCAATTCATTACTCTCTAAATAACTATAAATCCTATCCCTACTTATTCTCTCCAATACTTTGCCCACAACAGAAGTAAGACTCACTGGCCTATAATTCCCTGGAAGGTCTCTCTTCCCCTTCTTGAACAACGGGACCACATTCGATATCCTCCAGTCCTCCGGAACCACACCCGTAACCAACGACGACCTGAAGATCAGAGCCAGAGGCTCTGCAATCGCCTCTTTTGCCTCCCAGAGAATCCTAGGGTAAATCCCATCCGGCCCAGGGGACTTATCCAACTTCAAACCCTCGAGAATATCTAGCACATCCTCCCTATCTACTTCTATACTTTCCAGTTTGCTACCCTGTACCTCAGTGTTCTCCATAACTACATTTACATCCCCCTGCGTGAATACCGAAGAGAAATATTTATTCAGTACCTCTCCAATCTCCTCAGGCTCCACGCACAACTTCCCACTGCTGTCTATGACTGGCCCTAATCTTGCCCTAACCAATCTTCTATTCTTAACATATCTAAAGAAAGCTTTAGGATTCTCCCTAATCCTATCAGCCAAAGTCTTCTCATGTCCTCTCTTTGCTCTCCTCAATTCCCTCTTTAGCTCCCTCCTGGCTAATCTATAGCTATCCATTGCACTAACCGAGCCTTCAATCCTCATCCTGACATAAGCCTCCTTTTTCCTTTTAACCAGCAAATCAACATTTTTCGTACACCAAGGTTCTCTTACTCGACCATTTCCTCCTTGCCTGACAGGGACATACTTATCAAGGACCCGCAGCAGCTGCTCCTTGAATAAGCTCCACATTCCAGATGTTCCCAGTCCCTGTAGCTTCCTAGTCCAATCTATGCACCCTAATTCTCTCCTGATGTCCTCATAATTACCCTTCCCCCAGCTATAACTACTGCCCCCAGCTTCATGCCTATCCCTATCCATCACTAAGGTGAACGTAACCGAATTGTGGTCACTATCACCAAAATGTTCACCAACCTCCAAGCCTAACACCTGGTCTGGTTCATTGCCCAGCACCAAATCCAATGTAGCCTCACCTCTAGTTGGCCTATCTACATACTGAGTCAAAAACCTTCCTGCACACTTTGTACAAAAACTGACCCCTCTAATGAGCTAGAGCTATAGCTATTCCAATCAATATTAGTAAAGTTAAAGTCCCCCATAACAATTACCCTATTACTTTCACTCCTGACCAGAATTGACTTGGCAATCCTTTCCTCAACCTCTCTAGAACTTTTAGGAGGTCTATAAAAGACTCCCAACAGGGTGACCTCTCCTTTCCTGTTTCTAATCTCAGCCCATACTACCTCAACAGACAAGTCCTCATCAAACTTCTTCTGTGTCACTGTGATACAGTCTTTGACTAATAACGCCACTCCTCCCCCCCTTCTACCCCCTTCTCTACTCCGACTAAAGCATTTGAACCCTGGAACCTGCAACATCCATTCTTGTCCCTGCTCTACCCAAGTCTCTGAAATGGCCACAACACCAACTGGTGTTGGTGCACCAAGGTACTGGTACCTTGGCGCACAGGTACTGGTCCAAGCTGCAAGTTCCTCCCCCTTATTGCGAATACTCCTTGCATTAAAGTATATTTGTGCCCATTTAATTATCCAGCCTGAGCCTCTGAATAATTGCTCTCCATCTACAAATTCCAACACGAAGAGGAGAGCAAAGCACCTCTCATCCTCATTCTTCACACATAACCATGTCCTCCTTACTCTCTTCACACCAGTTCCCAGCAGAATTCGCTTCTCATTTATTGGACATTACAATAATCTTCAGATTCCTTCCTCACATCACACTCCAGAAGTTTGTGTTGCAGTTAGTACCCCCTCACCCTGCTTCCTAATCACTCCGACCCTTCCACATGATGCAAAATCATCATTAACCCCGTGCAGCTATTTCCTGCATTACTACCGCTTCCACACTCTCTGAATACATGACATGTATTCCAAGTCTCACAGTTCTCTGTAAACTGTTTACAATCCAATTAATATCAGTGCATTGGTTTAATAACAGTAAAGCTATAAATTGTGTAATCCCCTTGAAGTAAATCTTTGGCAAAATGTTGATGAAATCTCTGCCTATTTTCTGCGAACCTTCTGATTTTTTTTTTGATTTCTCAAATTGGGCAAAACACATCTGTTTTTGGGGCTTGAAATCATCAAAGAATGAAAAAAGTTTCAGTCTGATCAGGGTTGGTGTCTGAATTTGACAATACTTTAGGAGACTGCATTGATGTTTTTCCAAGCAGAAAAATGATGGGGATTTTAGAACATAGAACATAGAACATTACAGCGCAGAACAGGCCCTTCGGCCTTCGATGTTGCGCTGACCAATTAAGAAAAAGCAATGACCCTCTAACCTAAACCATTCCCTTTTCATCCATAAACGTATCTACTAACCTCTTAAACGCCACCAAACTTGGCGCATCTACAACTGACGCAGGCAGGGCATTCCATACCCTCACCACCCTCTGGGTAAAGAACCTACCTCTGACATCCATCCTATAACTACCACCCCTTAATTTAAAGCTATGTCCCCTCTTTATGTAAAAACATAAAGTAACAAAAAATAAATGCCATTTTTAAAAATGTATTTATTTGAGGGATATGGGTGTCACTGGCTAGGCAGCATTCATTGCCCATCCTTAATTACCCTTGAGAAGATGGTGGTGAATTTTTTCTTGAACGACTGCATTCCCTGTGATGCGCATATACCCACAGCACAGTTAAGAAGGAAGTTAACCCAGTGACAGTAAAATAACAGCAAAATATTTCCAAGTCAGAATTGTGAGTGACTTGGAGGGAGACCATCAGGTGGTGACGTTCCCAGATATTTTCTGCCCTTGACTTTCTAGGTAGTAGTGGTCGAGGTGCTAGGAGGAGCTTTGGTGAGTTCCTGCAGTGCATCTAGTAGATAATACATCTGCAGCTACTGTGGAGTGCTTGAATGTTTGAAGATGGGGTATCAAATAAATGGATTGCTTCTTCCTGGATAGTATCACGCTTCTTAAATGTTGTTATTGATCTGTACTCATCAAGGCAAATGGAAAATATTCCATGACTTTTGCCTTGTCGATGATGGACAGGATTTGAGGGGGAATGGTCAGGATCTGTGTTACATCACAGGATTCCCAGCCTCTGGTCTGCTCTTGTAGTCAAAGTATTTAAATGGCTCGTTCAGTTCAGTTTCTAGTCAATGGTAGTCCTGAGGATCTTGATAATGATGGCTTCAGTGAATACAGTGGGCAATTCTGTTTCAGTGACCACATTCTGAAAAGCAACTTTGAGAAGTAAGCTCTTTCAAAGATAAATGAAACTCAGTTTTTAAGCATAATAACATTTTATTTTTAAAACTAGTTTTAGTAAAACATAGAAAATACAGAATGGAAACATGCAAACAAAGACTTTGGCCCAAAGGGAAAATCCGAGATAGGCTCAATGACACGACAGCACACAGAGCTTTCTCTGCGGATTTCAACTTTGTGCCAGAAATTTGAGCAATTATACAATTTAATACTGGCAGGTTTATTAGCTTGACATTTATTTTGAAAATATCATTAAGATGTTGCTTCAATCCCTATTCCATTCTTAAAACTTACATTAAAAGATTATCCTTATGTTGAGTTTATATAATTAAATATTCCCTTCCTCAAGTGATGATAACGTAATTGAATGTAATTACTCAAGGAGCAATGATTCAATGTTCTGTTGTTGGAGATAATCATTCCCTGGCACTCACGTGGTACAAATGATACTTGCCACTTCTCAGTCTACAACTGGATATTGTCTTGCTATATTTGCAAGCAGACTGCTCATATAATCGGAATCACAGGAACCAAAGGAGATATTTAGATTGGTGATCTATGAGTTAAAATAATGCAAGAACTTCTCCACACAATCTTACAGTGCAAAAGGAGGCCATTTGGCCTGTCAAGTATGCACCGACCGCAATCCTATCCAGGCTCTATCCTCATAACCCCACGTATTTACCCTAGCTAGTTATTAAGAGGCAATTTAGCATGCCCAATTCAACTAACCAGCATATCTTTAGACTGTGGGAGGAAACTGGAGCGCCTGGAGGAAACACATGCAGACACAGGGAGATTGTGCAACCTCCACACAGACAGTGACCCGAGGCTGGAATTGAACTCAGGACACTGGCGCTGGAAGGCAATAGTGCTAACCACAATGCCACCATGCCACTCCTTCTTTTGTTTCTGTTGGGCTATGATCTTTTAGTTGTATTGTATTTTTCCATTAATAGAGTATAAAAACATCTGGAGCATTTACTCCCATATTATAGAAACACTTGCTTCTTTCTCCTGTTTTCCATGAATAAAAGAGACTGGTCTCAATTATCAATATCGACTTTCAGTTTTCAAAGCCTCTCCTCAAAAAAAACATTTCATTTCCGTTTTCATGAGATCTATTGTTCCTTAATCAATTATCTTCTCTAGAAATGTATTCCACAATCACTGAGGGAATTTATTGTTTAACCGCAATGTTTATGATTTTAGACTTTTGCCCTTTAGCATGTTGAAAGTAACTATTTTGCTCACTTTGTGGGATTTAAGTTCTCCTTTGGATGAGCATAAAATATGCAGCAATACAAAATGGTTGATGAGTGTCCCAGATGTCCATTTTTTCTCAATATTATATCAACGATACCCCCTCCATCTGTAACCATGTCTGATTGCTGTAATTAAAATAAATGAAGAAAAACTTGTAAACATTAGCAAGTTGTGTTTGGCAAGATCTTCCAGCAGCTGGTTCTAGAAATCAATCATATTGAATTAAGATGATAGATTTTTCAAAGAATGAAAATGTAATCATCCTAATTGGGCTGAACTGAAGGAAGGTTGGTATCAGAAATTTCCTTTGACCCTTCCACTACAATCATTCCTTCATTAATTACTGTAAATTGATCTACGGGATCCATAAATGTACCAGAGGTTTCCTGAAAAAGAATGCATTCACTTATTCTTTACACAATGTGGCGAATAAGAATTTTCCAGCATGCTGAGACAGAGATAAAACATAGAACAATACAGCACAGAACAGGCCTTCGGCCTTCGATGTTGTGCCGACCAAAATAAAAAGCAATGCCCCTCCAAACTAAACCATTCCCTTCTCTTCCATATACTTATCATTTAACCTCTTAAACGCCACCAAACTTGGCGCATCTACAACAGCTGCAGGCAGGGCATTCCACTCCCTAATCACTCTTTAGTAAAGAACCTACCTCTGATATCCGTCCTATAACTCATACCCCTTAATTTAAAGCTGTGTCCCCTCGTGCTAGCTTTCTCCATCCTAGGAAAAAGGCTATCACTGTCCACCATATCTAAACCTCTAATCATCTTATATGCTTCAATAAGATCCCCTCTTAGCCGCCTCCTTTCTAACGAAAACAATCTCAAATCCTTCAACCTCTCTTCATAGGACCTGCCCTCCATACCAGGCAACATCCTGGTAAACCGCCTCTGTACCCTCTCCAATGCCTCCACATCTTTCTTATAATGTGGCGACCAGAACTGCACACAATACTCCAAGTGCGGCCGCACTAGAGTTTTGTACAGTTGCAACATGATGCTGCGGCTCCTAAATTCAATCCCCAAATTGATGCAGCAAATAACACAATTAACAGTGTTTCAGAAACAGTGAAGGGGTTACCCAATAAACAATAAATTGTGCTGTTCTTGGTGATGCTCTTTTGTACAAATGATACTAGCCACATACAGAGTTACTGTTTATTTATCGAAAGTTGCTCCTTGATGTTTTTCTGTTCATTTGTGGGACAGTTGTGTCACTGGCTGGCCAGCACTTACTATCCATTCCTAATTGCCCATAAACTGAGTAGCTTGCTAGGCCATTTCTGAGGGCAGTTAAAAGTCAACCACATTGCTGTGGACCTGAAGTCATGTGTAGTCACATGTGAAAATAATAATTGTGCAATAACAATATCCAACATTACACCTCAGACTTCCTCCTCGCTCTCTTCAGCTGAAGACTATCCCCAAAGCTCCAGCTTTTGCACATGCTTGCTGCTGATGGAAGATGTCTGAATTTGCCTAGTTCAGCTCACACACTCCATCATGAGAATCAACTTTCCACTAGGGAAGAAACTGCAAGAAACAGGAAGGGGAAGATTCTGATGAGGAAATCTTGCAGTGTCTATGATACATTGAAACATGGAAACTAGAAGTAAGAGTAGGCCATTTGGCCCTTCATTTTGCCATTCATTTTGATCATTGAATTCAATATCTGATCTCCCCTTCCCTCCATAATCCCTTGATCCTTTTACTTCCAAGAGCGATATCTAATTTTATTTTGAAATCAATGTTTTGGACTCAATACATTCTGTGGTATGAATTCCACACATTCACCACACACTAGATGAAGAAATTTGATCAGTAAGGGAATCAAGGATGATGCAGGAAAGTGAACATGAGGAATGTTGGCTCAGCCATGATCTTACTGAATGACAAAGCAGACAAGATGGGCTGAATGGCCTCTTTCTGCTCCATTGTCTTTGGGTCTTATTATTGTGTGCCTGACCTGCTAGGTTGGGAGTACCACGTGTGGGCTCACAATCCAAACCAGCTCACATCTTGAAAATTGGAAACCCTGGAAATGGGGTCAGGAATCCCAGAACTGGGGCTTTCCCAGCATTGGTAAAGGGCTCCTGACTTATCAAAGTCTCTCCTCATGTAAACTGTTTGTCAGCTATAATCCAATGTCATTATTTCAGTGTCAGAGGTTTTTGGGACTAAGCAAACTGCAAATATGTCTGCAGGGTGGGGGAAATGGTAAAAGATTGTGGTGAATAGTTCTTCAGTTCACAGGTCAATTAAATATTAAGAACAAGTAATTATTCACTAAATATCAGTCATTGTTATCTTTTTCTAGGTGCCAGCATTTTTTACAATGAGAAGCAGTTCTTGCTACAGCTTTTGTAAGTAATTAATGTGTCTATTTAGTCTGTCTTCAGTGTGACTTGGACTTGTCACCCTTGGGCTGTTATTGAGGCATTTGATTATATGTTGCCTCTGGAATAATTGCAGATTGCTCCTTCCGCTCTTGGTTTCTATGGTGAATGAACTTGTTGACATGTTGGTCAATAGCAAAGAGATTGAGGTCATTAGGAAGGTCGAGGCTGGATATAGTGATTTTAAGTGGGGGAGATGGGTTGAAGTTACACTGAAAAATTACCTTTAGGAAAACATTACACTGTTTTCTCAAACTCATTTTGGGTTTTCCCAGAAGTCTGTGAATGGGAATTTCTTTATTTTTCAGGCTGCCTGTTGACAGATGACAACCACAGGTCAAAGTATTAAAACTCAGTCAAACAGATGGCTGCTTTGCCCATCTCGAGATGACACAGATTCTTTCTTCAATGGTAAGTTTCACACCTAAGGTTAATTAAATATTAATATTGACTGCTTGTACCTTAGCAATAAAGTCAGCTATATACTGAAAGTCATACTTATAATCACGAGAAAGGCTTAAGCACTCAAACAATTAATACATGGTCGATAACAAATTTACATTCCTTTAAGACCCATAAAACACAGCAATAAAGTGATCCAACCATGACTGACGAGATGTATTTAAGATTGTATTCATTTAAGAAAGACGCTGATAAAATTGCCAGAAAATGTGGTGACTTGAGGATTTTGAGCATATTAGAATTCGGCAAAGGGAGACCAAGAAACTGATAAAGAGAAAGAACATAGAATGTGAAAATAAACTAGTGAGAAAAATAAAACCAGACAGGAAAAGTTTCACTGGCCATGTAAAAAGTAGAAGGTTAGCAAAGTTAAGTCTGAGCCTGTTGCAGGAAAAGACAAGAGAATTGATAATGGGAAATAAGGAAACAGCAGAGAAACTAAACAAATACTTTGGGCAGGATTTTCTGTCCCCACCCCCACTCCTCCAAGGTGTGCTTTGCTGTAGTGAAGGTGGCCGCCATTATGGACCATACACTCCTCCAGCACAAATAGTAGCAAGATTTCAGTGAGCATTAGTAGAAAAATAGTACTGGAGAAATCAATGGAACTGAAAGTGGGAGCGACAATGGAATATTGTATCCTGCTTTGACTTCTTTCCTAAAGGAAGGATTTACTTGCCATAGTGCGAGTGTAGTGATAGTTCATTTCTGGGGTGGATTGATTAATGGGCAGGTTTGAGGACAATGAGTCTATCTTTTCCAGAATTTGGAATAACAAGAGGTGATCTCATTGAAGTTTACAATTCTGATAGGATTTAACAGGATAGTTACAGGAAAGATGTTTTTTTCTGGCTGGGTCTCTAGAAATAGGGAACACAAAGAGCAAAGAACAAAGAAAATTACAGCAGAGGAACAGACCCTTTGGCTTTCCAAACCTGCACTGATCCTTCTGCCCGACTGAACTAAAGCTACCTTCCCTTTCGGGGACCATATCCCTCTATTTCCATCCTATTCAAATATGGTTCGGGAGTGGAATGCCCTGCCTGCAGCGGTTGTAGATGCGCCTAGTTTGGTGGCGTTTAAGAGGTTAGTTGATAAGCATATGGAAGAGAAGGGAATGGTTTAGTTTGGAGGGGCATTGCTTTTTATATTGGTCGGCGCAACATCGAAGGCCGAAGGGCCTGTTGTGTGCTGTAATGTTCTATGTTCTATGTTCTATGTTCTATATTCATGTATTTGTCCAGATGCCCCTTAAAATTCACTATCGTATCTACCTACCCCGGCAGCAAGTCCCAGGCAGCCACCACCCTCTGTATAAAAAACTTGTCTTGTACATCTCCTTTAAACCTTGCCCCTTGCATCTTTAAACCTGTACCCTCTACTAGAGTCAAAAAACCACAGAAGTTTACAGCATGGAAACAGGCTCTTCAGCCCAACTTGTCCATACCACCTTTTTTTTAAACCAGTAATTTAATTAACCAGTTGTCCATATTTGGCCCATATCTCTCTATACCCATCTTATCCATGTGACTACCTAAATGTTTTTTAAAAGACAAAATTGTACCGACCCCCACTACTACCTCTGGCAGCTTGTTCCAGACGTTCTCCAGCTTCTGTGTGAAAAAATTGCCCCTCTGGACACTTTTGTATCTCTCCCCTCTCACTTTAAAGCTATGCACTCTAGTTTTATTGCCCCTACCTTTGGGAAAAGATATAGATATATATCTTTGGGAAAAGATATAGACCTGATAGAGGTTTATAAGATGTTGAGAGGAATAGATAGGGTGGATTCGCAGAGGTTATTTCCCAGGGCTGAAATGATCACTACGAGAGGACACAGGTTTAAGGTACAGAGGAGATGTTAGAGGTAAATTTTTCACTCGGAGGGTGGTGAGTGAATGGAATCGGTTGCCGTCAGTGGTGGTAGAGGCAAACTCGCTGGGGTCTTTTAAGAGACTTCTGGATGAGTACATGGGATTTAATGGGATTGGGAGTTACAGATAGTTCTATCGCCTGGTAGGTATAGATATGATCGGCACAACTTATGGGCCGAAGAGCCTGTTTATGCTGTAATGTTCTATGTTTTATGTTCTATGTTGACTATCTACTTTACCCTTGCCCTTCATTATTTTATAGACCTCTATAAGATCAACCTTCAGCCTCTTACACTCCAGAGAAAAAGGTTCCTTTCTATCCAACCTCTCCTTGTAACTCAATCCATCAAGTCCTGGTAGCATCTCAGTAAATCTTTTCTGCACTCTTTCTAGTTTAATGATATCCTTTCTGTAACAGTGTGTTACACTGTATTACAGTGTGGCCTTACCAATGCTTTGTACAAGTTCAACGAACCATCCCAACTCCTGTATTCAATGTTCTGACCAATGAAACCAAGCATGCCGAATGCTTTCTTCATCACTCTCTTCACCGGTGACTCCACTTTCAAGGAGTTATGAACATGTACCCTCAGATCTCTTTGTTCTGTAACTCTCCCCAACACCCCACTATTAACTGAGTCAGTCCTGCTCTGGTTCAATCTACCAAAATCCATCACCTTGCAGTTGTCTAAATTTAACTCTGTCTGGCATTTGTCAGCCCTCTGGCCCAATTGATCAAGGTCCTGTTGCCATTGGAGATAACTTTCTTCATTGTCCACTATGCTACCAATCTTAATGTCATCTGCCAACTTACTAACCATGCCTTCTATATTCTCATCCAAATAATTAATATAAATGACAAATAACAGTGGATTCAACACCGATCCCTGAGGTGCACTGCTGGTCACAGGTCTCCAGTTTGAAAATCAACTATCTACTTACCTCTGGCTTCTGTCAAGAAGCCAATTTTGTATCCATTTAGATACCTCACCCTGGATCCCACGAGATCTAATCTTATGCAACAACTTACAATGCGGTCCCTTTCAAAGGCCTTGTTTAAGTCCGTGTGGACAACATCAATTGCACTGTCCTCATCAGCCTTCTTGGTTACCCCTTCAAAAAACTCATTAACTCTTCCACCCTACGAAAAAGCTTCTGACTATCCACTCTCTCCATGCCCCTCATAATCTTGTAGACTTCTATCTCCGCCGTTCTGGTGAGAACAAACCAAGTTTCTCTAACTTTGCCTTATAGCAAATGTCCTCCATACCAGACAACATCCTGATAAATCTTTCCAAAACGTCCACATCTTTCTGGTAGTGTGGCGATCAGAACTGAACACTATATTCGAAGTGCAGCCTAACTAAATTCTCTAAGCTGCAACATGATTTGCCGATTTTTAAACTCAATGCCCTGGTTGATGAAAGCTAGCATGTGTGAATCCGGAAGAAATGGCAGAGGTGCTTAACAAGTACTTTGCCTCGGTATTCACGGTGGAAAGTGAACTGGGAGATTGCACTGCAGGTTTGAGGTATACGGAAAAGATTGAGTATGTGGATGTTAGGAAAGAGGATGTGTTAGACCTGTTAAATTCTATCAAGATAGACAAGTCGCCGGGACCGGATGGGATGTACCCCAGGTTATTGTGGGAGGTGAGGGAAGTGGTTGCAGATCCCCTGGCGATGATATTTGCGTCGTCCATGGAAACGGGAGAGTTCCAGAAGATTGGAGGATTGCAGGTGTGGTTCGTATCTTTAAGAAAGGGAACAGGGATAGTCCAGGAAATTACCGACCGGTGAGTCTGACTTCAGTGGTTGGTAAGCTGATGGAGAGGCTTCTGACGGATAAGATATATGAACATTTGGAGAAGTTTGGACTGATTAGAAATAGTCAGCATGGTTTTGTCAAGGGCAGGTCATGCCTTACGAGCCTAGTTGAGTTCTTCGAAAATGTGACTGAACACATTGACGAAGGAAGGGCGGTGGATGTAGCGTACAAGGACTTTAGTAAGGCGTTTGATAAGGTCCCACATGCAAGGCTTCTGGAGAAGGTGAGAGGGCATGGGATCCAAGGGGCTTTGGCCTCGTGGATCCAGAGTGGCTTGCCAGCAGAAGGCAGAGAGTGGTTGTGGATGGGTCTTGTTCTGCATGGAGGTCAGTAACCAGTGGAGTGCCCCAGGATCTGTTCTGGGACCCCTGCTGTTTATCATTTTCATAAATGACCTGGATGAGGAAGTGGAGGGATGGGTTAGCAAGTTCCCCGACGATACAAAGATCGGGGGTGTTGTGGATGGTCTGGAGGGATGCCAAAAGTTGCAGCGGGACATAGACAGGATGCAAGACTGGGCGGAGAAGTGGCAGATGGACTTCAATGCAGCTAAATGTGTAGTGGTCCATTTTGGCAGGAATAATGGGATGAAGAAGTACAATATAAGGGGTAGGAGTCTTAGCTGTGTTGTAGAGCAGAAGGATCTCGAGGTCCGGGTCCATAGGACTCTTAAATCGGCCTCGCAGGTGGAGGAAGTGGTCAAGAAGGCGTACGGTGTATTGGCCTTCATTAATCGAGGAATAGAGTTTAGGAGTTAGGGGGTAATGATGCAGCTCTATAAGACTCTTGTCAGACCCCAGTTGGAGTATTGTGCGCAGTTCTGGTTGCCTCATTATAGGAAGGATGTAGAGGCTATTGAGAGAGTTCAGAGGAGATTTACAAGGATGCTGCCTGGATTGGGAGGTAGGCCTAATGAAGATAGGTTGAGGGAGCTGGGACTCTTCTCACTGGAGAGACATTGGTTGAGAGGCGACCTGATAGAGGTTTATCAAATGTTGAGAGGAATAGATAGGGTGGACTCTCAGAGACTATTTCCCCGAGCTGAAATGGTCACTACGAGAGGACACAGATTTAAGGTGCAGGGAAGCAAATACAAAGGAGATGTCAGGGGTAGGTTTTTCACTCAGAGGGTGGTGAGTGAATGGAACCGACTGCCGTCGGAGATTGTTGACGCAAACTCACTGGGATCTTTGAAAAGACTTCTGGATGAGTATATGGAAAAGAATAGGATAGGGAGTTATAGATAGGTCTGTGGATTGGTAGATGTGATCGGTGCAACTCGTGGGCCAAAGGGCTTGTTTGTGCTGTATTGTTCTATGTTCTATGTTCTATGTTCTAGCATGCGTATGCCTTCTTGATTATTGTCTCCACTTGTGTTGCCACATTCAGTGACCTGCGTACCTGTACACCCAGATCCCTCTGTCTATCAATATTTTGAAGCGTTCTGCCATTTATTTCATGTTTCTTATATATATTAGACCTTACAAAATGCATTACCTCACATTTGTCCAGATTAACCTCCATCTACCATCTGTCCGCCCAAATCTCCAACCGATCTATATCCTGCTATAACCTCTAATGGTCCTCATCACTGTCTACAAATCCATCTGCAAACTTACTAATCAAACCTTACTAACAAGTACATTTTCAGAATAAGAAATAAGTAATTTAGGACTGAGATAAAGAGGAATTTCTTCATTCAGAAATAATAAGTCTTTTGAATTTTCTATTTCAGAATGTAGGGTAATGGTGTGGCATGTGTAGGTTTGATATAGGATAGGTGCAGTAATGCTAATAGTGATTGACAGCACACATGATCATGCCTATGGGTCAGCCTAGTGTTGGATAGAGCTGTGTGTACAAGCAAGCATGGAGACAGCTCATGTCTTGAATCATTTCCTCTATATATGTCCATAGTTCTTATAGTCAATAAATAAACACAATTAACATAATTAATACTACAAAGATGTTGTTACGACTTACTGATCAAGGTCCAGATGGAAGATTCTAGAATAGAAAATTCCAGTCGTAGCCTTCAACACTCGGAAGGAAGGAGATTTGTTCGTGTTCGTCAAGTATTTATTTCCTGCACTTGTGTTTTAATGCCTCCAGTTAGAAACAATCTAAGAAAATATTTCATGTCAAGTCGCTGTTGTTTTGTGAGTTTATTCCCCAGTTACAGAATAAAGTATAAGGAATCATGGAACTAGGGAATTATTTAAAGATATCACAATCTATGTAATGTGCTTGAAGAACAATTTAAATTTTCCTCACCTTTTGCTCATACTGACAACAATATTAGGGATTCAAATACTTCTGAAGACACCTGAGTGTTAATGAAAGGCAAGACTAGAATTTTACCGGCACACCCGTCCCAATTCCAGGGGTGAGTGAGGCTCGGAGAATGGTATTCTCCATTGGCCTCGGGCGGAATTGCACGGACCTCGGGAGGATGTGCCAGTAAAATTCTGCCCTTGATGTTTTTGTAATGCATGGCTCCATCCTCTACAAAGCCAAAAACCCATCAGAGCCAATGTTTTGAAAATGGAGTCATTAACCTCCAAGCAGACATAGCAGCCTAATTATGGAAAGAAAGACCCTTCAGACAGAAAATAAACAAATTTCCAGTTAATCAGTATTTGATGGCATGGATTGAAGGAGAAACAGAACCTCAGTGATTTCTTCTTCACCAAATATTGTCCTCCACTTTTTATGTTCACCTGAATAGGGAAAGTGAACTTGACTTAACACCTCATCCCAACAAGTTCTGTATGTGAGACTAACAATGCCCATACTATTTAGCAACGCAATGTTTAAGTGAATGTCCCTGTGAGGTTTAAGAACAAGTGAATATACATACAACTGCTAGTCCCTCTCTCGTGTAATTATGCAAGTCATGAACAGTGACTTCCTCTGAAGCCTTCCTCTAATTTTCCAGGGATATTTAATATCCTTTGGGGGAATATGAATTACATTTTATTTCATTATTCAAACACACTTTAGTGTGTGGAAATGTAATGAAAGGCTGCGGTTACACAGTAACCTGAGATGCCCGTGCAAATAATGAGCAATGCTTGAAATGATGATCAGGACAGATTGGTGTTTTCCCCAGTGATCAGAGAGGATAAGTGGATCAATTAATAAATTAAATCATCAGTTCAAGCTTTCAGTTTATATTCCTATTCAGTGCCATGTAGTTTATTGTTAATTTCCATGTGATCATCTCTTAATATGGATAACAGTTAAAAGCTAGTGATTTGTTCATTATTTTGTATTTCTTTGGCAACAAGTTTGCTAAACTGACCAGGTCAGATTTTCATCATTGAGGTGAGAGTCAGGGATTTTCCCAATGTTGGGATCACATCTCATTCTGGGCAATGCTGGCCAGTGGGATTGTCATTTGACAGAGGTGGAAGGTCCAGAGTTACTTTCAGTGCTGGTAGGTGGGTGGCAGAATTTAGATGGGTTGAATTCCCCAGGCAGCCAGGTTAATAAAATCATAGAATTATAGAATCCTACAGTGCAGAAAGAGGCCATTTGGCCTATCCAGTCTGCACTGAACGCAATTCCACCCAGGCTCCATACCCATAACCCCATGCAGTATCCTAGTTAGTCCCCTTGATACTCAGGGGAAATTTAGCATGGTCAATCCATCTAAACTGCACATCTTTGGACTATGGGAGGAAACCGGAGTACTCAGAGGAAACCACAGAGACACAGGGAGAATGTACAAACTCCCCACAGACAGTGACCCGAGACCGGAATTGAAACTGGGCCCCTGGCACTATGAGGCAGCAAAATTAACCACTTTGCCACTATGCCACCCAATAGGCCTGCTTCATTCACAGACATTAACCCAGTTTTTCAGATTAGAGAAAAGCCCCCTAACCATCATCCACTACATCCTCACCTTGCCATACCCCACCCCACTCCTTTTACTTTCCCTTAACTCAATCATCCCACATCTTTGTACACCCTACGTCCCCTGTGATTCATCCTTCTCCAATATCTATTATAAACAGAACTCAAAGGTCCTACAATAACATTTAGAAATCTGAAAAGTTCATAAATCTGTCAAAATAAACACACATTGCTTGAACTGCCTTCAATAAAAATGCCTGTTTTTTTCACTATCTCATAACTCTGTCAAAATAGACAAGCTCGCAACCTAACCTTCTGAAAAGTTGTGTAAATAAACCCTGTACAGCAGAATCCATTACAACAGTGAAAAATAGCCAAAATCACAGGGCAGCTGACTAAACATTGAAACAGCTTAACAGATGGCTTAGTTTCTCTTTAAAGTTTTAGTGAAAGCTCAGATACTTGTCTAAGCTTTGAAAAAGACAAACAAATGAATAAGAAGTGGGATTTTCTGCTCCAAGACTGGAAAATCATGCCCAAATTTTACAGACCTTTGCAGAGTCCGAGCCCCATTAGTTGTGATTCCCGTGGTGGGCAGGATGGGAAAACTCTGCCTGATGTATCCTTTAAAGATTTATTGAAAACTATATGGAGAATATAAATAATTAGTATAGGCAGTCTCCCAATGGCAGAATTGAAACCGGGTCATGGGCAAGGAATTTCCAGGAGGTCACACAGGTTGTGTGTGTGAGAAGGAAGTTTAATGTCTAACAGGCAAGTGTTTGGCCTTCTCATTGTCAGTTGCTCCATCCCCATTGGGTGGCATTTTGGCACAGTGGTTAGCACTGCTGTCTTACGTTGCCAGAGACTCGGGTTCCATTCAAGCCTTAGGTGAATATCTGCGTGGAATACGTTCTTCCCATGTCAGCATGGGTTTCATTGATCACAACATATAAAATGTCTCAGGATTTTCAGAATTCAGTATAATTTCTCACACCCTTGTAACTGCAGGAAATGAGAAATTATACCAGGATAAAACCTCATAAACGCACAATTAACCAGTTTCCACTTTATTAGTGAGCAACTCGCTTCCAAGGATAATTCAGAGAAGGCCCAACCTTATGGGAGATCTTCATCCTCTTCTTGGACAATGACCATTTCAGGCTCTTAAATTGGCCTCCATAAGTTTCACCTTCTTGATACAATCAACGCACATTTTGGTACATCAAATTGAATTGTTCAATTGTGGGGAGGAATTTAATGATTTACAAAAGGATATTAAAATACTCTGACTACTGTCCAAAAATGATTATATAAGCATTTACAGTTGATATGTAAAGTCACTTTTCTATTATTTTAATGAATAGTTTATCTGTTAATTTTACACAGGTTAATTGCTGGATTAAAATTGCAAAGCACTTTGTATTAAGCATTGGGAAATTTAAACTTGAACAATGTAATTCTCTGGTGATTGCAAAACAAAAAGTGATGTTGCTTTTTCCAGTTGAATAATTTTTATGTGTGAATTCTGTTTTGTCTCAGAGTCATTCACTTCTGATATAATAAAACAGTATATTTATATTAAAAAAATTACTTGTGTGAAAATTTCTATTTTTAAATTAACTACAGCACTTATACTGCTTATGATTTTCTTGCAGATAGCTACACATAATGGCTTAATCATTACTTGTAATTTTTAAGTGTGGTATTAAAATTAATCCTATCACAGTGGAGATGTTTCAGTGTGGCACCCACAGCAGGTTCATGTTTGCAGCTTCTAGCTGCTCCCCAACATGTTTTATCCAATATGACAACAAAGCCTTTGTGTTAGCTAGGTCATTCTAATATTTGGAGCTATCTATTAAACCCTTTTCCATCTCTCAGCAAGGATGCTGCCTTATCCCTAGTGATAACAACCAGTCTGTCACATCTAAAAACCACAAATTAATTTTAAATAATTAGTTCTGTAGCAGGGATGACATGGACTAAATCCAAGTGGTTAACTGTATGCATGACCACTGACAATTCAAATCTTGCACATCTCCTTGGAGGTTGCATTTCTAAAATTGTGACTATATATTTTTAATTTTCTGTAATAGTGTAGAAAGTCCACATGATAGAGAGCATTTATTACATGCCCTGATTTTAACTTCAATGGAAATAAAATTCAACGGATGTTTAAAATAAGCTGCTGATTCATTATCACCTATTTTACAATATCACACAAAGTCACAATTTACCTTGTGGATTTTCTCAGATGTGTAACCTCAAAAGCAGAGATGATTGAAACCTCACACACACTCCAACATTATATAAAACCACAGTACACTTTTCCAAAAGTTTGAGAACACACATCTCTTCTGCACGAAGAAATTAATAGTATTTTAAACTAATTACATGGAAAGCATGAATGTCTTTGCAGCATGAAATGCACAGAGAAATGCACAGAGAAAATAAGATCCTATCTTACATTTCAGCTTGAGAGGGAAAGAAAATTGTAAGTGCGACAAACATTTTATTCATATTATAATAAAGTAATATGTGTGTAAAAGATAATCACTGCATTTTAGCAATATCCAATATTCCCTTTGGCTGGAATGTTACCACTGTTTATGCCAGTGGGGTTTTCCCATCTGGCTGCTGTGAGTGGAGAATTAGCTGGACAGCACGTTCTCTGACCTTGCTCCAGCAACATTATGGCATGAATGGCTGGTGAGATCGTACCCCATCGATAATTGTTCTAGTCATTTGACTTTGTGCGTTCCTGATGTGAACTGGAATCAGAGTAGGAGAAATAAACTCCATTTTACAATTAATTTTTTTACTGTGGTTGTGAAAAAAATAAACTTTTTATTGCCTTCAGTTGACTGCTGGTAAAGCCATATCGTAAGAATAACCATAAGGGCTAGGAGCAGAAGTAGGCCATTCAGCCCTTCGATTCTGCTCCGCTATTTAATATAATCATGGCTATTCTTATCTTAGCCTCAACACCATTTTCTTGCCTGTTCACCACAGCCCTTCAAACTCATTAAACACCTGAACACCTCTTCCTTAAATTTATTCAGTATCCCAGCATCCACTACACTCTGGGCTAGTAAATCCCACAGAATCACTGCGCTTTGAGAGAAATCATTTCTCCTCATCTCTGTTTTAAATCTGCTACTGCTTATCCTAAAACTATGACCAGGTTGCTTCACAAGAGGAAACATCCTCTTGAGTTCTACTTTGTCAATCCCCCTTCTCAACTTGTTACACCTTAATTAGATCTCCTCTCATTCTTCTAAACCCCAGCGAGTATCAGCTTAAACTGCCCAATCTCTCTTCGTAAATCAAACCCCTCATCTCTGGAATCAATATGGTGAACATCCTCTGAACTGCCTTCAATGCAACTCCGTCCTTCCTCATATAAGGAGACCAAAACTTTACACAATATTCTAAGGGTGGTCTCACTAATGCTCTGTACAGTAGCAGCAACACTTTATTGTTTATAATTTATATTTCTTTAGCGATGAATGCGAAGATTCCATTTGCCTACCTTACTACCTGCTGTACCTGCATGCTGGTTTTCTGCAATTCATGCACAATAACACCCAGATCCCTCTGCAGAGAAGCACTATGAAGTTTCTTCCCATTTAGATTATAATTTGTCATTCTATTTTTCCTACCAAAAAGGATAACCTTGCAGTTATTCATGTTAAACACCCTTTGCTTCAAAGCTAATACAATGATGTTCTCTCCTTATGAGTAGTTGAAGGAGATATTTTCCAAGTCTTTGTGCAGATGTTTGAGTTTTTAAGCCAGATGTGCTTCTCCAAATAAATGGTATAGACTGATGTTTGTTTCATTCATCATTCTGAGATACATATTCGAATTGCTGATATTAAAGTGATGAGCAGCTTTTTACTCTTAGTGCCTGGGCTATATGTTGGTGTATCCCTATAACCCATGCTATCCTTTAGAAAAGGAACTTTGCCTGTCATTTCCTCAACAAGTGGGCTGCTGTAAGCATTGAGAAAATGAAGAGGATGAAACTTCCCTCAACATCTTGAAAGAAGGCATTCTTTTCAATGAAAGACCTTATATTTATTTCACCGATTTGATCTCATGGAAAGGTTTAGGGAAAGAATTCCAATGCTCCCAGTAAGGATAAATAATAACGCTGTGGTTTCTCACTCTCTGTCTATGAAATGTGTCATATTGAAGAAGGCTTTTTGCTAGCTAGATACGTCATTGTCTGGAACTGTCAGGTATACTTAACAAAGATCCATTCTCATATTTCCGTTGGACACAGGCCTGTCAGATTGAGATATATTCTTGCAGTATTATTGCAGATGGGATGTGAGTATCACATTTACCCAGGTCAGAATATTGGACTGGGTGATGTGTGTGCATGTTATTTTGTGCGGAGGGGTATCCATAAGTCTGTTTTGTTGAATAATCAGGTGAGTGACTTTTGTTTATGTTCGAATTATTCATTCAGAGCATTTATACAGCATTGCAAACCACACATCACCACCTAGATGCAGAAGCGGGCTTTCAGCTGGAAGTTCAGTCTGTTCCCCAAGGAAATACTCAATGATCTTTCAAATTTAGCTAAATCTGTGCTATTAAAATGTGTTAATAATTAATGTTAGGAGGGAATTATCACTTCTAGAGTGAAGCGATAGCAAAAGATTAATTTCAGTATAGTTGTGATGTTAGCGATTCATAAATAACTGCCTTCCTTTTCACAAAGATTGAAATATCTGCAAACAAATTTTGAAAAACACTCGAAAATAATATCCACTAAATGTTTAATGAAACAGCTTTGATCTGAAACTTCACATTGATGAGCTGAAGTTTGTCTGCTATTGAATCACTGAAATAAAAATCAATTATCCATCACATTGCACTAACAGGTACCTTTTGCACATTGACTATCTCTTTCTCATTTCTTCCTTTATCGCTGCAACCATCTTCCTAATAACAGCCGGTTCCTTATTTGGTTAGTTCCCTATTTTAGTATTTATTGTAACAATACTGAATCACAGAATCACACAACACAACAGATCAGAAAAGGCCCTTCGGCCCATTGATTCTGTGCCAATGCATGAAAAGTCCTGACCTGACCATCTAATCTCATGTGTCCGCACTTGGCCCATAGCCTTGAATGTTAGGATGTGCCAAGTACTCAATCAGATTGCCTCTGAGTCTTTTTTCTCACCTCATAGGAGGCTGCTAGACCTCCAGAGATTTTCCAGCATTTTCTCTTTTGGTTTCAGATTTCAGCATCAGTAGTAATTTGCTTTTATCGCTCCTCCATCTTCTCTGCTCCAGAGAAAACAACTCAAACATATCCAACCTCTCTTTCTAACTTAAATGTTACATCCCAGGGCAGCATCCTGATGAATCCTGTTGTGGGAAATCACCACTTGGAGTCAGATTTAAAGATTCAACATGCAGTTTATTGGACAAAGCTTTGGGAGAAGTGCTTGGCAGTGCTCGCAGTCATCTTCTTAATTTTAAAAATGGCAGCTGAGCTTCTTTTATATATTTCCAAGAGTCGACAAGTAAAGACATTAGCAGTTAATACATCATTAGCCATTATGCCCCCTAGCAACGACTGACCTCGTTAACAAAGCTTATTGTTTTGATTCTGCTTTATCTTAAGGTAAGTTGATTAACTGGACCTCAAGGTCTTTTTTTGTCTGTTCCTTTTGTCTTTCATTGAAAAGAATGCCTTCTTTCAAGATGTTGAGGGAAGTTTCATCCTCTTTGTTTTCTCAATGGCTGGCAGATAGAAGACAGAGGGTGGTGGTGGCTGGCAGATAGAAGACAGAGGGTGGTGGTTGATGGGAGATATTCATCGTGGAGTTCGGTGACGAGTGGTGTGCCTCAGGGGTCTGTTTTGGGGCCCCTGCTGGTTGTAATTTTTATAAATGATCTGGATGAGGGTATTGAGGGATGGATCAGTAAATTTGCAGATGACACTAAAGTCGGTGGAGTGGTAGATAGTGAAGAGGAGTGTTATAGTTTACAGAGTGACTTGGACAAGTTGCAGAGCTGGGGCGAGAGGTGGCAAATGGAGTTTAATGTGGAAAAGTGTGAGGTAATGCACTTTGGCAGGAACAATAAATGTGTAGAGTATAGGGCTTATGGTAGGGCTCTTAATAGTGTTGAGGAACAGAAGGATCTTGGTGTATGTGTCAATAGATCCCTGAAAGTAGGCAGTCAAGTGGATAAAGTTGTTAAGCAGGCTTATGGAGTGTTAGCTTTTATTGGTAGGGGGATTGAATTTAGGAGCCGCAGCATCATGTTGCAGCTGTACAAAACTCTAGTGCGGCCGCACGTGGAGTATTGTGTGCAGTTCTGGTCGCCACATTATAAGAAAGATGTGGAGGCATTGGAGAGGGTACCAGAGGAGGTTTACCAGGATGTTGCCTGGTATGGAGGGCAGGTCCTATGAAGGGAGGTTGAAGGATTTGAGGTTGTTTTCGTTAGAAAGGAGGCGGCTAAGAGGGGATCTTATTGAAGCATATAAGATGATTAGAGGTTTAGACAGGGTGGACAGTGATAGCCTTTTTCCTAGGATGGAGAAAGCTAGCACGAGGGGACACAGCTTTAAATTAAGGGGTATGAGTTATAGGACGGATATCAGAGGTAGTTTCTTTACTCAAAGAGTGATTAGGGAGTGGAATGCCCTGCCTGCAGCTGTTGTAGATGCGCCAAGTTTGGTGGCGTTTAAGAGGTTAGTTGATAAGTATATGGATGAGAAGGGAATGGTTTAGTTAGGAGGGGCATTGCTTTTATTTTGGTCGGCACAACATCGAAGGCCGAAGGGCCTGTTCTGTGCTGTATTGTTCTATGTTCTATGTTCTATGTTCAATGCTTACAGCGGCCCACTTGTTGAGGAAATGACAGGCAAAGTTCCTTTTCTAAAGGATAGCATGGGTTATAGGGATACACCAACATATAGTCTGTTCCTTCATAATTAGACAATAACAGGATGTAGCTCAAAGGTTAATTCATTGTACAATGTCTATGCTTAAATCAGCACATTTTAATGTTTTTCCACAGAGCCCATTTTGTATCAGGTAACATCTTATACCTTCTAATTTCGGAATTCCCTCTGGCAGCGTCTCACTTTTACCTGGTCTGGCCTCCAGAGCCACAGCAATAGGATTGACTTTTGACTGTCCTCTGAAATGACCCAGCAAGCCATTTGCTTAAGAGCATTAGAGGTGCATAAATTTGGCTTCACCAGTGATGCCCAAACCTCATGAAAGAATACATTCTTTAAAAACAGTGTTGTGCTTTAGTTTCATATCACCGTGCACCAGAACAGTTTCTGAAATGAAGGGTTTTCAGATGATTTCAATCTTCAGCTCATTTCCACCGTACTCTGACAGTCTGTTTCTTGTTAAATGATTTCTTTGTGCTTCAAAATGGCAAATTGTTTTCGCTGGGAAGGCCCTGCAACTGTCTCCAATAGCAAAATACATGCACACAATATGTACAAACGGAAATTCGACATTGTTAACTTTACATCATCATCTAATAAAATGATTTTAAAACAATCTGCGCCTAAACAACAATCATTTTCTAATTCAAACAATATTTTGACCTATTATTCTACTTATCAATTGCAGTCCTAGCCACTCCTCACTCTCAGACAATGCTGCTATAATGTCCTCAGTAATAATGTCAGAGCTTACCACAGAGCTGCCATTATAAATTACAGAACATTTTCCACTTTTCAATATTCATACACATATGTTTGTTGTTAAAGTGTAGAGTTTTTATTGTTTATCAAAAACTTTTCTCCATGGTATATATTGAAAACAATGGTCTATATATAACATATAATATGTTGTAGACTATATACAATACATACATGTGAAGGCAAAATATTTATATATGAAACAAAAACAGAAAACGTTGGAAAATCCTAGCATCTGTGGAGAAAAATGTGGAGAAAGTCAATGTTTCAAGCCTGGCCAGATCTTCAGAGCAGTATTTATGCCACTTTGTAGCATCTAAATCCCTCTTTACATTATAAACATGGATTCAAGAATTTAATATTCAGACACAAAATGAGGACAGAATCTTAAAAGTGGGACTGCATTCTTTGATACAGTTATCCTCTGAACTCCAATTGGTTTTATCTGATGAGGACACTCGGTCTTAAATCATTCTTTGCAATGCCAAATTCCAAAAATTCAGTGACCATCATAAAGAATCTTGATAATCACGAATTTCACAGGCACTAAAAACATATGCCCAAAGAACAAAGAGCAAAGATAAAAAAAAATTACAGCACAGGAACAAACCCTTCAACCCGCCAAACCTGCACCGACCCATGCTGCCTGAATGAGCTAAAACACTCTAGCTTTCCGGGGACCACATCTCTCCATTCCCATCCTAATCATGTATTTGTCAAAATGCCCCTTAAAAGCTCACTGAGTGTCTCATGGATTTGTGCCATATTCCCCTCTCGGTACAGATAAATCATAGACATTGTAAAAACTATAAATTAAAATTGTATGCAGCATGAAATAAGTACAAATCCATGAAGAATTTTCCTTCTTAAATGTTGCTTTCTCTTGCCTATTTTATATTGCAATGACCTCTATCCGCAGTCTCCTCACTTACACATCAAAAATGTATTACTTTTTTAGTCAATATAAATGGGATTTCCTATCTCTTATTTTCAATGTAACCTGGGAGAGAGCATGTGGAATCACTTACAGCATGAAGTTGTACAATGGTAAGCCTTCATTCTCAATTCCAAATCCTCTAGTAATTGGAGAACTGATTCAGTCTCTCCCAATCTAGAATTTTGTACTACAATCAGTATTTTCTCCACTCCATCATTATTATAGCATCAAAAGTGAGTAGAAAAATTTAATAAGGTCACATCATACACAAGAACAGTAAATAGCACAACATCTTAACTTCAAGTAGCCAACTTCCTGCGAGTTACAGTTTTTATTCAGGAATGTTTCTCATTAAAATTAAATCATGTAGCAATCCTCAGGATGTGAAACACATCAAGAAGAATACTGTGATTGGACTTTCAGATGATTAGGGACAGGGACAGAAGTAAATCCTGTCCCCTCACTGTCCATAATCAATGTGCTATTTAAAAGGAAGATGTGTGCATTTCTTATCCAACAGAGTGTGTGCAGACAATTGAAACAACAGCAGCAAATTTTCTTGGGTTTAAATAAAGAAAGTTATTTGTTCACCCATTGATCTGAAATTCTAAATACTCATGCACACTCGATAGGATTGTGCCCATTTGCAAAATGTGAACTAAAGGTGACTTCACAGTTCAGGTGTTTGGTCGGCCATAGGAAGAATAAATATTGTGGGTATTGAAGCCAGTGTTTTTGCTCCAAAAGAGTAGTTCAGATGGAATTAACAATACTAGTTGTTTATCAGGGATATTGTAGGAATACCTCAAAGTGAGGGATGTTCAGCAAGTCCAGAAGTTAGTCACATGTAGTTTTCCTTGCTGGGCAGGGGGGGGGGGGGGGGGGGGGGGGGGGGGGGGGGGGAGGTGTGAGGGGTGCGAAGTCTTTTCAGTGGTGGACGTGGAACAGTAATCAGATTAGGAGACTTTTAGGATATAATAGTTTCCAAAATCCATAGATGTACTGCCTTGTTCTGTAGCTGGTATTCAGTTCTTTTAAGACTGGCCAGTTTCTCTTTTGTTCTTGGGGTAATAGATCTGCTATCTGCAGCCAGTTTCCATCACATGATGGCAGATTCAATGTTTCCTATTAGTCAGATAATGGATTGGAGTCAGGGTGATCAGTGTATAATTACGAAATGATTATTAATCCGCCAACATACCAGCTATAATTAACTCACTAGGGCCTCTTACTTGATATTTGATTGTCATAGTTGAGCTTGGCTGGTTACCATTATTGATTAGCTCTGTTCTACTGAGTTGGAAGGATGGCCCCTTTGTAGCTGAGGCACTAATTTACATTTGGTAACTTCTCAGAGGCATTTTCAGACAGGAGTTAATTTGTTGTGCATACAGAAATTGCAACTCTTGGCAGCCACCTTAACAGTCTGCTAATGTCTATCTTCAAATAAAAGATATTTTCGAAAACAGAATTCAGTTCACATTTAGCATTTTAACTAGAATGTGCCTTCACTTGATATAACAAAAACTACCAATCAGCACAATGGTTAGCACTGCTGCTTCACAGTTCCTGGAACCGGAGTTCGATTCCCGGCTTGGGTCACTGTCTATGTGGAGTTTGCACATTCTCCTTGTGCCTGTGTGGGTTTCCTCTGGGTGCTCCAGTTTCCACCCACATATCAAAGATGTATGGGTTAGGTTGATTGGCCATTCTAAAATTGCCCCATAGTGTCCTGAGATGCTTAGGTTAGAGGGTTTAGCAGGTAAAATATATATGGATATTGGGGTAGGGCCTGGGAGGGATTGTGGTCAGTGCAGAGTTAAAGTGCTGAAGGGCCTCTTTCTGCACTGTAGGATTCTATGATTCAGATGTAAAAAATCATCTGTGCAAACATTATTATTCTCCAAAAGAATTATTTTTAATTAAAGAAAATCTAAGATTGTTACAGAGGATAACATTCCTCATTTGAAATTAATGTGCTTCACCTTTAACTTTAATGTATTTGCATTTCCCAGTCTGCATTGGTTACTGGCAGAGTTAATTATTGGTTGGTACACATTCCATCCACCACCAGCTGCTGGCTCATCTTCGTGGGATTGGAAGGAACTGGTTCCACAAAAACAGACCCAATCACTGGCCCGCTGAGTTCTCCTCCGGGATCTGTCTTCTCCTAGACAGGAAACCTATCAGAATCATAAATTCTACCAGTTATAATGGCATGGTGGCACCGTGGTTAGCATTACTGCCTCACAGTGCCAGGAGCCCGGGTTCAATTCCAGCTGCGGGTAACTTGGAATTTGCTCATTCCCCTCACTATCTTTGTGAGTTTCCTTTGGGTGCTCCGGTTTCCTCCCACACTCCAAAAATGTGTGGGTTAGGTTGATCGGCCATGCTAAATTACCCTTAGTATCAGGGGGATCATGAGGGTAAATATGTGGTATTACAGGGATAGAACATGGGTGGGATTATTGTTGGTGCAGGCTTGATGAAGCAAATGACCTCCTTCTGCACTGTAGATTCTACAATTTTATGAATATACAAAGGAATTATTTTAATACCATCTTTATGATTGAAACCTGTTGCGATGTAATGGCAATCAGCCAGGAAGTATGTTGTTAAAATTCCAGATTCCAATGTTCATACTTAAAGGGGTCTTTGGGAAACGGTTTGGGAAAGGAGAGGGTTCTGAAGTAGCTTTCAGCCAAATAATGACATGTACTACACTTTGGAAGTCAGTGTGATGACACCCTGGGTGCCAATATAAAATGAACTGGAAAAAGGAGGTATGTCCATTGGTGTATTGCTTGTCTTTTGTTGGCTTTTGTCCTCATTGAAGTTTTGGAACAGATATCTCACTTTGAAACAGATTTAAGATTTATGGTATTATTATTGATAATATTGATGATTTCGAAGATAGAAATGGCTGCAACTGAATTAAATGCCAATTGCTTGGAGCCTTGACTATAATGTACGTCTGAATAAGGATAATGGCATAAGGACCAAAATAGTCATTTAAAAACTTACTGATCTTTATCAGAACCTCACGGAAGTTGAAGGGCAGTTTTGTCTACACAGCTATTGATCTTTATTGCTAATTCTCACCTCTTTTTTTCCAGAAGCTAGTAACAATTTTTCCTTTAATAGGTTTGTCTTTTGAATTAACTGAAACATAGCAACGTAGGAGCAGGAGTAGGGCATTCAGCCCTTTGAACCTGTTCCATCATTGAACTAGATCATGGTCGATCTTTCAACTTAACTATCCTCATACCTCTGGATGTCATTGGTATCTAGAAATCTATCGACCTCCACAGTGAACATACTGAATGATTGAGCTTCTATGGTTCCCTTGGGACAGAGAATTCTAAAGATTTCTGACGCTGAGTATTCTTCCTAACTTCCTGTGTGGGCCTTTATCAAAAACCTTCTGAAAATACAAATGTAACACATCCACTGATTCTCCCTTCTCTATTCTGTGAGTAACATCTTTTAAAAACTCCAACAAATTTGTCAAACACGATTTCATAAATCCATGTTGACTTAGTTCACTCGCACCATTATTGCTAAATTCCGAGTTAGGACGTTATTTAGAATCAGTTCAAAAACTGATTTTAAACCGTAACCCCAAACTCCCAGGATTAACATCCTTCCTGTTACATCTTATTCAAGATTGTTCTTAAAATCCACAGGGCCAAGTTCTTATCTCTCATTCTTATATCTGATTTGTTTTTTGTCTTGAGATATTTTTGCCATTTTAAAGGCATTGTACATATCCAAGTGATGATGACATTGCCCTACATTCTCCAATAGCATGTTGCAATTCTTATGTATCTCTTTCAATATTTTAGATTTTGCCCATTCTGATACAATAACAACAACACCAGCAGTTAGAACTGGGAGAGAATCATTGCTTAGGGATGGATGTAACAGCAAGGCTCAGAAGCAAACGCGAGCGCACTCAAACTGCTCAGAGACGGGCATAGGTGATAGACGAGATAATGCGACCAAATGTTCAAAAGCTGATAACAGGATGAGGAGGAATAATGAAGATTGATTGGTGCCATTAAATTAGTGTAGGAATTGTAGAAATCTGATCACAGAGAATCAAACAGTGGGCTCTGGGAGAAACAGAGATTGATGTGGTTGTAGCAATATGTTCAAGGGTCTTTGATAAGAATAGGTATTTGTATTAGTGTGAACTCTTTACGGGGCCATTACCCGAGGCTCTCATGGTTGAGGCAAACCCTATGGAGTGTTGTGGCAGGAAGCCGTGTCAATGGAGTAGAAAGGGATGAATCCCAGGTCAGGAAGGAGTGGCAGTTGGAACTAGCAAGAAGTAATGTGGAGTCACACAGTTATTCTGTTTGATCCTATTTGTATATATTGTTATTCGTTGCTTTAAAATAAAGCCTTTGTGTTCTGAAGCTTCATTGAGTCGTCCTCGATTTATTACAATTTTAACTACTAAAAGTAAAGTTTGGATTTGTTTGAGGACAGTGATGATTGTGACAGTTTTGAAAGGCAGGACAGGGTCTAAGATAATTAATTATATTATCAATTTGAGAACCAGGAAGGGAAGACAAGCAGATGGTCAACTCGGGAATGGGGTCCAGGGACTGAGCCAGGATTTTCCATCACCTCATGCCAGGAGGCACTGCAGGAGGTTCAGTTGCCCAGTCTAAACTTTATGTGGGATCAGATAATCCCAGTGGCAGGTGGGGCTGGAAAATTCCACCTTCAGTAGTCAGTCTTCTGATAATAGATAGGGCATGGGAAGGGTGATGAGTGGTGATGGGAAAGTAAGGTGATGCCTGTCTGAGATTACTGAAGGGGAATTAAAAATGATGTGGTTTGGTGACCATGAGTGAAGGAAAGAGAAGAAAGTGATTCAGTAATGTGTTAACTTGTAATTTGTGCCATAAATATATTTATCAGTTCTTGGATTCAATGGAGAATAATCTTAATGATATCCAAGAAACAAGGAAAAGTCTTCCAGATAAATGATATAAAAAAACCATGTTACAAATTGACAATTACATGTTAACTGTTTCCTTCAGAGGATCAGAGATATGGCAACAAAGGAGGAGGTTATTCATCCAATGAGGCTGAAAGTTTGCATATGCAGCATACTGGAACACAATGTGACATCTCACAGCAAAGCTTCTAATCTCAAATCAGAATTCCGTGGGGAATGGAAGACAGACATTTCCTACTGATAATGAGGAAATCCAGGCGATTCATCCAAAATTGTTCTGACACATTAATTTGCAGCTAGTTTAGCATTGAATTAGAAAAGAGCAGGAGAACATTGTCCACTCGCTCCATTTATCATGTTGACACATGGATCAGTGTTTATTCAGGAGCGAGAAAGCAGCCAAATAGTAATTGTCATTAACCCTCCGATAAATAATAAATTACATGAGAATGTGGATTCTCACTCTGGGATGTTTAATTAATCATCTATCCAATATAAAAGATAATATATCCTCCACACCAGTCAATGGCAATTGTCTTTTTAAATTAAATTTAATATAGAATTTTCAACTATACAAATGTGGGGACATTTCAAATAGATGAAAAAAAGAGAACTGAAGAATTCAGTCTCAAGGTTACAATGTGGACAATGTTGGTTTAACAGAAGCAATCGGCAAAAGGACCTCTGTCTCCAATAGACAACTCTAATATCCAGTTAAATTTGAATTTTTAATCAGGCAGTGTGGTTATCACGTGCTGATTTACTTTGCAGTATCCCATATCGTGAAATCATTGAATCCCTGCAGTGCAGATGAAGGCTATTTTACTTATCAAGCCTGCACCGTCAACAACTCCATCCAGACCTTATCCCCGTGACCTCCTGAAACTAAGGGGGCAATTTAGCCTAACTTGCATATCATTGGAATGTGGGAAAAAACTGGAGCACCCAAAGGAAACCCACGCAGGTAGAGGGAAAATATGGAAACTCCACATACAGTCACCCAAGGTTAGGAATTGAAGCTGGGTCTTTGATACTATGAGACAATATGCTAATGGTGACAAAACTCAATGTATAATTTGTTCTGTTCAAAGTGAAGAAAGCTTGCATCTATGGAAGGCACAGTAAGAAAACTCACAACTCAGTAAGAGGTCTGGCAACACCAATTTTAAATCCAACCGATTTATTTGATAGTAAATCCAACCCATTTATTTGATAGTGAATTTACTATCAAATGAATCGATTGGATTTAAAATTGGTGTTGCCAGACCTCTTACTGAGTTTATCCCAGTCCATCGCCGGCATCTCTACATCAAAACTCACAACACCAGGTTAAATTCAAGGGATTTATTTGGAATCACGAGCTTTCAGAGCACTGCTCCTTCATCAGTCTATAAAAGATCACAGATCTGAAAATGTTAACTTGTGTTTTTTTTGTCAGACCTGCTGAATTATTTTCAACAGTTTCTGATTATATTTCAGATTTCTAGCTTTCTCAGTATTTTATTTTTGCATTTTCTGGCAACTGTCGGGGCCTAAGAACATCCCAAAGTGCTTTACAATCAATGAAGATTTTTTTGGATTGTTGGAATGTAGGAAACGCAATAGATAATGTATGCACAGCTATAACCCCACAAACAGCAATGAGATAACGAGCAGATAATCTGTTGAGTGATAATGGTTGAGGGATAAATATTAGCCAGGACAAAGAACAAAGAACAAAGAACAAAGAACAGCACAGGAAACAGGCCCTTCGGCCCCTCCAAACCTGTGCTGCTCATTGGTCTAACTAGACCATTCAGTCCTATCCCTCCATCCCCAGGCTGCTCATGTGACTATGCAGGTAATTCTTAAACGATCCCAGTGTGTCCGCCTCCACCACCCTGCTTGGCAGCACATTTCAGACCCCCACCACCCTCTGCGTAAAAAACGTCCCTCTGATATCAGAGTTAAACCTCACCCCTCTCATCTTGAGCCCTTGACCTCTCGTGATCGTCACCTCTGACCTGGGATAAAGCTTCCCACTGTTCACCCTATCTATACCCTTCATAATTTTGTACACCTCCATTAGGTCTCCCCTTATTCTCTGTCTTTCCAGTCTACCCAATCTCTCCTCACAGCTCAAACACTCCATACCAGGCAACATCCTGATAAACTTTCTCTGCACTCTCTCTAAAGCCTCCATGTCCTTCTGGTAGTAGCAAAAAAACATTTATATGGGAGTGTTGCCTTGAGTCTGTTTACATACGTGTCTAACCAAGTGGGATTTTTTGGTGGAATATTCTTTGGAGCAAATTTTAACTTACAACTTAACGTTAAGCCTGAAGTTTTTTTTTAATAAAAAAAGATTTTTTTAGTAAATGTTTTAATTTACTGTTTAAAATCCCAAAAATGTTTCTGGGATTTGGGGATTCTGAATTCAGTAGACCTTATTTTTTGTAAAAATATAAAATTAAACATTGTGATACATAGGAAAGTTTCCCCTAAGGATTTTGTTTGCACAAGATCTGTTGGATCTTGTCATATATATGTGACTTTTAAATGCAAAATCACTCAGCAAGTCAAAAACAGAATAAGGATTGAACTGATGACCCTTTAACTGGACTCATTTTTTTCAATTATTAGAACATAATTAGAACATAGAAAAGCTACAGCACAAACAGGCTCTTCAGCCCACAAGTTGCGCTAAACATATCTCTACCTATTAGGCTTACCTATAACTCTCAATCCTATTAAGTCTCATGTACTTGAATTTGCCTCCACCGATAGCAGCTGATCCATTCACCCACCACCTTCTGAGAGAAAAACTCATCCCTGACATATCCTCTGTACCCACTCCCCAACACCATAAACCTGTGTCCTCTCATAGCAACTATTTCAGCCTTGGGAAAAAGCCTCTGAGAATCTGCCCGATCTATACCTCTCAACATCTTATACACCTCCAGCAGGTCACCTCTCATCCTTAATCTCTATAAGGAGAAAAGACTGAGTCCCTCAACCTAAGGCATGCCACCCAATCCAGGCAACATGCTTGTACATCTCCTTTGCACCCTTTCAATAGCTTCCACATCCCTCCTGTAATGAGGCGACCAGAACTGAGCACAGTAGAACATAGAACATAGTATGGCGACCAGAATTGGATGCAGTACTGCAAATGTGCCTAACCAGCATTCTATACAGCTGCAACATCAGACTTCAGCTTTTATACTCTATACCCCATCCTATATAGGCAAGCATGCCATTTGCCTTCTTCACCACCTTCTCCAGCCGGGCTGCCACCTTCAGGAATTTGCGGATTTGCACACCCAGCTCCCTCTGTGTGTCTGTACCCCTGATGGTTCTGCCATTTATTGTATAACTCCCCCCACTTCATTAGATCTACCAAAATGCATCATTTCGCATTTATCCAGATTAAATTCCATCTGACATTGGAAATAACTCCCCCGATCTTTGAAATAGTGCTTTGGAATCTCCTTCTTCACCTGAGAGAGCAGGCAGGACCTTGGTTTAATATCTCATTTGAAAGCCAACACCTTTGTCAGTGCAGCACTCCTTCAGTACTTCAGTCAAGTGTCTGCCGAGATTTTAATGCTCAAGTACTGGATTTACACTTGCATCCTTATGACTTAGAGACAAGAGCATTGTCCACTGAACCATATCGGTAACAGGTTAGAGAAGGAAATTCCTCCTGTATACCTTTTAATATCCATTTGTAAAATAGCAATGGATGTGAACTTTCCGACAATTGGTTGGTTTCAAAGTGGTGGTAATGTCATAAATAAAAATTAAACTATTTTTAAAGAAGGATATTAAAGACTGTATAACTAATGAGATTGGACAGACAGGTTACCATCATTCAACTATGTGAAGACTCCAGTAGAAATGATAAAGAAATTCTCTCTTTATTTTCAGAAATTAATCAGTGTGCCAAGCGGATTGTTCTGTCACCGGAGCAGTGATTGGTATTCAGAGGGAACGTGCCGACAATTTTCAGCATATGATGACCACAGTTAATATTCTTCCTCCTGGAACATTCACTAATTTACTCAAATAAAATCTCCACTTGGAAGCCATATGAAATAAAAATTGTCTGGAAATGTCCGGAGGGGAATTGCAATAAAGAAAGATATGAATAAACAGTTGAGAATTCCAATGACTCTTAAATATTTCACAACTCCTGATAGATGCATAATTCATAAATTTTAAATACATTGTGAAAGAGATTAATTTGGAATAGTGACTGAGTACTTGTGCTTTTTGCTTGATTTGTAATGTTTATTTAATGCTATATTCTTCACTGTGAATGCTTCAGACAGAGTGACAGCAGAGATTGGCAGCTCGGAACACAAGTAACTCATGCTTTATAATTACAGCTGGCATCAATATTTTGGTTACAATTCAAATAAAGAATGAAAATTTGATGAATTGTGATTAAGGAGAGTTTAGAATTAAAATCTACCTTTTAATTCCCATCAGATATGCTGTTCTTGTGCTTACAAGAGAGAAGGAGTGAAATGTTCATTCTAGCATTCGTTAATCTTGAAAATGGCCTTTAATTTATAAATGGTACAGTGTATCCAGCATCACACTCTGACTGTAAACTTAAAGTAGTGCAGGTGCTGGAAATCTGAACTGGAAACAGAAAATTCTGGATTTATTCAGCAAGCCAGCTAGCAGTTAGGTGAGAGGGAGAACCAGTATGGTGTAGAATTCTCCCATCTGGGACTAGCTCCTGCGGTGAGAGTGGGAACAGGGAGTGTTTTCCACTGTGGAGGCAAGCCGGAATGCCACACTCATTAATTATGTATCCAGGTATTTTGCACCGTCTCCAAGGTGATGTGGGTTTCATGGAAAACATCTCGCCATTGTGTCCAGAGGACCATATTTAAAAGATGTCTGGGATCCAGCACTGTGCCATTATACGAGGAATCTGGTACAGTGGCACAGTGGTTAGCATTGCTGCCTCACAGTGTCAGCGACTCAGGTTCGATTCCCAACGTGTGTCACTGTCTGTGCAGAACCTGCATGTTCTCCTCATGTCTGCATAGGTTTCCTCCAGATGCTCCAGTTTCCTCCCACAGTCCACAGATGTGCAGGTTAGGTGGATTGGCCACTTAAAGCTGAGCTAAATTGCTTCTTATTGTCAGGGGGACTAATTTGGATAAATGCTTGGGGTAATGCAGACAGGGCCCTGGATGGAATTGTGATCAGTACAGACTCAATGGGCCGAATGTCTCCTTCTGCACTGCAAGATTCTACCCTTACTTGCAACTCTTTTCTTTGGAGAGATGTCAGGAAAGGGAGATTAATATCCAATGGCCAAGTTCAATGAGGCCTCTTTGCACACCCTCCCCAGTCATGTGAAGGTCCGGTGGGATGTTCTCTACCTGGTTGATGGTCAGAGGCAGCCCAGCAGAAAAGGCATAAATCCATGCTGATTTTGTCGAATTAATATTTTCCAAGTATCTTGTTATCATAAAGACTGCAGCATTTTCCTAACTATTGTTTTGAAGTTAAACACTCTCTAATCCTCTGCTTTCTCCCTCCCTCCTTTTTGAACAGCAAGGTTACACCCTGCAATCTGCCAGGACTGTTCCAGAATCTACAGAAATTTGGAAAGAGACAACCGACTCATGCACTGTTTCAATGGTGACCTCCGTTAGCACCCGGGAGTGTAGATTATCAGCCCTGGGAATTTATCGGCTTTCAGCTTTATTAATATCTCCAGCACCATTCTTCCAATAATACAAAGGTCCCTCAGTTCCTCCTCCTTATTAGACCTTTGGTTGCTTCACATTTCTGGGAAGTTATTTGTACCTTCCTCCATGAAGATAGACCTAAAGTGGTTGTTAAATGTAAAAATTCCTATGCTTTGGACCTAAAGGGACTGACATTTTCATTTTATAAACTAAAGAAGCTTACCACAATTCGGTTACAGTGACCACAATTCGGTTACGTTCACCTTAGTGATGGACAGGGATAGGCATGAGGCTGGGGGCAGTAGTTATAGCTGGGGGAAGGGTAATTATGAGGCCATCAGGAGAGAATTAGGGTGCATAGATTGGACTAGGAAACTACAGGGACTGGGAACATCTGGAATGTGGAGCTTATTCAAGGAGCAGCTGCTGCGAGTCCTTGATAAGTATGTCCCTGTCAGGCAGGGAGGAAATGGTCGAGTAAGAGAGCCTTGGTGTACGAAAAAAGTTGATTTGCTGGTTAAGAAGAAAAAGGAGGCTTATGTCAGGATGAGGCTTGAAGGCTCAGTTAGTGCAATGGATAGCTATAGATTAGCCAGGAAGGAGGTAAAAAGTGAATTGAGGAGAGCTAAGAGGGGACACGAGAAGATGTTGGCTGATAGGATTAAGGAGAATCCTAAAGCTTTCTTTCGATATGTTAAGAATAGAAGATTGGTTAGGGCAAGATTAGGGCCAGTCATAGACAGCAGTGGGAAGTTGTGCGTGGAGCCTGAAGAGATTGGTGAGGCACTGAATAAATATTTCTCTTCGGTATTCACGCAGAGTGCTGGAAATGTAGCTATGGAGAGCACTGAGGTACAGGGTTGCAAATTGGGAAGTATTGTAGTAGATAGGGAGGATGTGTTAGAAATTCTCGAGGGTTTGAAGTTGGATAAGTCCCCTGGGCCGGACGGGATTTACCCTAGGATTCTCTGGGAGGCAAGAGAGGAGATTGCAGAGCCTCTGGCTCTGATCTTCAGGTCCTCGTTGGTTACGGGTGTGGTTCCGGAGGACTGGAGGATGGCGAATGTGGTCCCATTGTTTAAGAAGGGGAAGAGAGACCTTCCTGGGAATTATAGGCCAGTGAGTCTTACTTCTGTTGTGGGCAAGGTATTGGAGAGATTATTAGGGATAGGATTTATAGTTATTTAGAGAGAAATGAATTGATTGGGGATAGTCAGCATGGTTTCGTGAAGGGTAGGTCATGCCTTACTAACCTCATTGAGTTTTTGAGAAAGTGACCAGAGAGTGTGGATGGGGTAAGGCGGTTGATGTAGTATATATGGACTTTAGTAAGGCGTTGATTAGGTGGCCCATTGAGACATAGACATAGAACATAGAACAATACAGCACAGAACAGGCCCTTTGGCCTTCGATGTTGTGCCGACCAAAATAAAAAGCAATGCGCCTCCAAACTAAACCATTCCCTTCTCTTCCATATACTTATCAATTAACCTCTTAAACGCCACCAAACTTGGCGCATCTACAACAGCTGCAGGCAGGGCATTCCACTCCCTAATCACTCTTGAGTAAAGAACCTACCTCTGATATCCGTCCTATAACTCATACCCCTTAATTTAAAGCTGTGTCTCCTCGTGCTAGCTTTCTCCATCCTAGGAAAAAGGCTATCACTGTCCACCCTATCTAAACCTCTAATCATCTTATATGCTTCAATAAGATCCCCTCTTAGCCGCCTCCTTTCTAACGAAAACAACCTCAAATCCTTCAACCTCTCTTCATAGGACCTGCCCTCCATACCAGGCAACATCCTGGTAAACCTCCTCTGTACCCTCTCCAATGCCTCCACATCTTTCTTATAGTGTGGCGACCAGAACTGCACACAATACTCCAAGTGCGGCCGCACTAGAGTTTTGTACAGTTGCAACATGATGCTGCGGCTCCTAAATTCAATCCCCCTACCAATAAAAGCTAAGACTCCATATGCATTCTTAACAACTTTATCCACTTGACTGCCTACTTTCAGGGATCTATTGACACATACACCAAGATCCTTCTGTTCCTCAACACTATTAAGAGCCCTACCATTAGTCCTATACTCTACACATTTATTGTTCCTGCCAAAATGCATTACCTCACACTTTTACAGAAAATGCAGATGTGTGGAATAGAGGGTGATTTAGCTAATTGGATTAGGAATTGGCTGGCAGATAGAAGACAGGGTGGTGGTTGATGGGAGATATTCATCGTGGAGTTCGGTGACGAGTGGTGTGCCTCAGGGGTCTGTTTTGGGGCCCCTGCTGTTTGTAATTTTTATAAATGATCTGGATGAGGGTATTGAGGGATGGATCAGTAAATTTGCAGATGACACTAAAGTTGGTGGAGTGGTAGATAGTGAAGAGGGGTGTTATAATTTACAGAGTGACTTGGACAAGTTGCAGAGCTGGGCCGAGAGGTGGCAAATGGAGTTTAATGTGGAAAAGTGTGAGGTAATGCACTTTGGCAGGAACAATAAATGTGTAGAGTATAGGGCTAATGGTAGGGCTCTTAATAGTGTTGAGGAACAGAAGGATCTGGTGTATGTGTCAATAGATCCCTGAAAGTAGGCAGTCAAGTGGATAAAGTTGTTAAGAAGGCATATGGAGTCTTAGCTTTTATTGGTAGGGGGATTGATTTTAGGAGCCGCAGCATCATGTTGCAACTGTACAAAACTCTAGTGCGGCCGCACTTGGAGTATTGTGTGCAGTTCTGGTCCCCACATTATAAGAAAGATGTGGAGGCATTGGAGAGGGTACAGAGGAGGTTTACCAGGATGTTGCCTGGTATGGAGGGCAGGTCCTATGAAGAGAGGTTGAAGGATTTGAGGTTGTTTTCGTTAGAAAGGAGGCGGCTAAGAGGGGATCTTATTGAAGCATATAAGATGATTAGAGGTTTAGATAGGGTGGACAGTGATAGCCTTTTTCCTAGGATGGAGAAAGCTAGCACGAGGGGACACAGCTTTAAATTAAGGGGTATGAGTTATAGGACGGATATCAGAGGTAGGTTCTTTACTCAAAGAGTGATTAGGGAGTGGAATGCCCTGCCTGCAGCTGTTGTAGATGCGCCAAGTTTGGTGGCGTTTAAGAGGTTAATTGATAAGTATATGGAAGAGAAGGGAATGGTTTAGTTTGGAGGGGCATTGCTTTTTATTTTGGTCGGCACAACATCGAAGGCCGAAGGGCCTGTTCTGTGCTGTAATGTTCTATGTTCTATGTTCTATTATGTTCTTTGCAAGTTTATTGTCATGTTCTATTTTTCCTCTCTGAGAGTACACAGAAGCAGCTAAGTAGGTGAGGAGTGGATGGTAATGGGGTCAGGATTAGTTGTGTGGTTGGAGGGTTAGTCGAGTGTTTGGGGGGAAGAAGGGGTATTTGGTGAGGGTAGTTTGGATGTGGGGGTGTTTGGGAGGATGGTCAGTTGGGAGTAGTCAGCCGTTGGAGGGTATTTGGGGATTATTCAAAGAGTATTTGGATGGTCATTGGGGGGGTAATGGTGTAGGTGTGAAAAGATGGGATGTCGGGTGTAGTCGGTTGTCCAGTAGAGGGTTAAGGGATTTTCAGTAGTGTTATTACCCTGGAATTTGAACTGGTTTCAATCTATTTAACTTCCTCAGGGTAGTTATTCTGCTAAGTGAGTTGGAACCATCTGAAATCTCTAACATTAACTTTGCGTTTCAGTGGATTTCTGACACAGAAGAATTGTTCATTGAAAATCCAACCTTTCCCGCGATAGTCTGTATGAGAGGATTTCCGAAGAATCCTCCAGCACAGCCTGGAGGGTACCTTGGGGCACACCCATCCAGAGATCAAAAATTCTGGGCTATTATTTATTATTTTATAGATTCAGATGACCATAAGAACCTTGGAAAGATATTTGCCATTTAATCAAGTTTCTTTTCTGTTGCCTCTGATTAAAACACAGGTCATTCTTTGGATTCTCCTATTTTTTATGCTGCTCCAAGTATGAAAATATGTTTCATTGTCTGAGAACATAAGAACATAAGAAATAAGAGCAGCAGTAGGCCATCCAGCCCCTCGAGCCTTCCCCACCATTCAATATGATCATGGCTGATCTGAAGTGGATCAGTTCCACTTTCCTGTTTTTTCCCCATAACCTTTAATTCCCTTGTCGATCAGAAATCTATCTCCCCGTGACTTAAATATATTCAGCGAGGTAGCCTCCACCACTTCAACAGACAGAGAATTTCAAAGATTCACCGCCCTTTGAGTGAAGAAGTTCCTCCTCAACTCCGATCTAAACACCCCCCCCCCCCCCAGCCCCTCCTCCTTATTTTGAGGCTGTGCTCTCTAGTTCTGCTATCCTTTCTAAGCGGGAAGAATCTCTGTACCTCCACCATACCCATCCCCTTCATTACCTTATATGTCTCTGTAAGATCCCCCCTCAACCTTCTAAACTCCAACGAGTACAGACCCAGGCTATTCAATCTCTCTTCATAGGCTAACTCCCTCATCTCCCGTATCAGCCTAGTGAACCTTCTTATTGCCAAAGAAAGCATCAGAAAATATTCTTCTTGTATCATCAAGTGAAAGAATCATCAGCAACAATTTGCCTTTAATATAACAAAACAAATCCTCACTCCGTAGAATCACAAGAACATAAGCACTAGGAGCAGGAGTCAGTCATCTGGCCCCTCGAGCCTGCTCTGCCATTCAATAAGATCATGGCTGATCTTCTTGTGGACTCAGCTCCACTTACCCGCCCATTCGCCACAACCCTTAATTCCTTTACTGTTCAAAAATGTATTTATCCTTGCCTTAAAAACATCCAATAAAGTAGGTCCAAATGCTTCACTGGACAAGGAATTCCACAGATTCACAAACATTCGGATGAAGAAGTTTCTCATCAATCAGTGCTTAATCTGCTTCCCCTCATTTTGAGGCTATGCACCCAGTAATGAAGACAATATTCCAATGAGTGACTAAAAACTAACGAGCCTAGATAACTGAAGGCTCAGTGGCCAATAGTTGAAGGAAGGAGGAATGCACAGAAAGCAGATTCTGAGAAATAGAAAGTTGCGAGGGGCTGGAGGAGGAGAGCGAAAGGTGAAATCATGGAAGGACCTAAGGTGGAAACTGAGAAAGCTGAATTTGAGTTAGTGGGTGACTGGGTACCAATATGGGACAGGCCAGGATGAGTAGGACATGTTTGAAGTTAAAATACTAATAGCAGCCTCTGGAATGAGATAAGGTTCATAGAGGGTGTCAGATCAGAGACCAGACAAGAGAACAATGCAATCGTTGAGCCTGAAGGACAACAAGATTCAGCAGCAGAGATTGAGGTAGGGCCGGTGATGAGTGATGTGGAAGGTCTATGTGACTGAGTAGATGTGGAATCTAGTTTAAATAGGAGCTGGTGGAGAGTCAGGTTTCACTGAAGCAGCGGCTGTAGAGGGAGATGGAATCAGCAGCAAGGATTTAGAATATGCAGTGGGGTCAAATGACTTTGACCTTTTTGGTCAGCATGAACCAGTGAGGGGCAAAAGGGCCTGTCTCCGTGCGGTAGATTCTGCAATGCCTGACATTTAATTGTAAGAAATTGTGGCTCTTCTGCAAATTAAAGTTGAACAAGCAGCCTGTGTCAGAATTTTTATAGCACAGAGGTTGATCATTCAGCCCCTTATAGCAACATAGAAACATAGAAATTAAAAGCAAAAATAGTCCATTCGGCCCTTTGAACCTGCTCCACCATTCATTTTGATCATGGCTGGCCATCAGATTCACTATCCTGACCCCTCCTTCCCCCCATATCCCTCGATCCCTTTAGCCCCAAGAGCCATATCTAATTTCTTCTTGAAATCAGACAACGTTTTGGCCTCAACTACATTATGTGGGAGTGAATTCCACACATTCACCATCCTCTGGGTGAAGAAATTTCTCCTCATCTCAGTTCTAAAAGGTTTACCCCTTATCCTCAAATTATGACCCCCTAGTTCTGAACTCCCCCACCATTGGGAACATTTTTTCTGAAGCTATCCTGTCTAACCCTGTTAGAATTTGAAACATTTCTATGAGATCCCCTCTCACTTTTCTAAACTCTAGTGAATATAATCCTAACCGACTAAGTATCTCCTCACATGACAGACCTGCCATCCCAGGAATCAGCCTGATAAATTTTCACTGTACTCCATCTATAGCAAGGACATCCTTCCTCTGTCCAAAGATGTGCAGATTAGATGGATTGGCTTTGCTAAATTGATTCTAGTATCAGGGGATTATGGGGTAAATATGTGCGGTTACAGGAATATGGTCTGGGTGGGGATTGTGGTCAGTGCAAACTCGAAAGGCTGAATGGCCTCCTTCTGCACCAGAGGCATTCTATAAGGACACCAAAACTGCACTCAGTACTCCAGGTGTGGCCTCACTGAAGCCCTAAACAATTGCAGCAAAACATTCTTATCCCTATCTCACTTTGAAGGCCAACATACCCATTTGCCTTCTTTACTGCCTGCTATACCTGTGAGCTTACTTTCAACAACTGATGTATAAGGACTCCAAGGTCTCACTGAATATCCACCTCTCTCGATTTATGCCCATTCAAATAATAATCTGTCTTCCTATTATTGCTATCAAATTGGATAACTTCTCATTCATTCACATTATGTTGCCCATACATATAGTGTGTCCAAATCAAGCTGAAGCATCTCTGCATCCTCCTCACAGCTCACCTTCCCACCCAACTTTGTCCCATCTGCACATTTGGAGATAATACATTCAGTTCCCGCTTCCAAATTAGTAAAAAGTAATGTGAACAGTTGGTGCACAGATTCCTGCAGAACCCCAACGGTCACTGACTATGAATCAGAAAAAGATCCACCTACCCCAAGCCTTTGCTACCTATCTGCTTAAATTGTATATAGTCATCTGTTATGTCAGAGCTCAGTAAAGTCTGGCAACACCAATTTTAAATCCAACCGATTTATTTGATAGTAAATCTGTGAGCTTTCGACCTTTGTGGCCTTCGTCAGGAGAATGAGCCTCATTCGCCTGACGAAGGCCACAAAGGCCGAAAGCTCGCAGATTTACTATCAAATAAATCGGTTGGATTTAAAATTGGTGTTGCCAGACCTTACTGAGTTTACCCCAGTCCAACGCCGGCATCTCTACATCATGTCAGAGCTCAGTCAGCTCTATTAGTTACATCCTCAAAAAATTCCAATAGATTTGGCAAGCATGATTTTCCTTTCATAAATCCATGCTGACTTTGTCTTAATATCCCACTACCTTCCAAATGTGAGTTATGAAATCCTTTATAATGGACTCCAGCAACTTCCCCAGTACCAACATTAAGCTCACTGGTCTACAGTTCCCTGTTTTTCTTTACCTCCCTTTTTGAATAGCAGGCTTACATCAGCTACCCACTAATCTATAGGAACTGTTCCAGGGTCCTTGGAGATTTATCCACCTTCAACCCTATTGACTTCTCCAGGACCATTTCTTTATTAATACCGAATACTCATGTCTGTACCAACTCTCTAAGCAAGCATCATGGTTTAGTGCCATTCCCCTGCCTTTTCCCCATACCTCTGCATATTGTTTTGATTCAAATAATCATTTGATGCCCTCTTGAATACTTTGATTGAACCTTCCTGCACCACAATTCCCGTCAGCGTATTCCAAACCCCAACCATTCGCTGGGTGAAAGGGTTTTTTCTCACATCAAGTCACAACACCAATCCACTGCACAATTTTGTTCATTTCTGTCAGACCTTCAATAAGAATAATACAACAGATTGCAGAGTCATTTACCACCTCTCACTGCCACCCACCCCCTCGCTGCTGCGTAGCCCCTGCACCTGAGGATGATAGAACCATGATCCTGACAGTGGTACAATCCACCTGCTGAACTTGGTCTTTTCCAATTAAAGCTGTTATTTTGATGCTTAGTGGGACTGCTTCATGTGTAATGTTGAGAGGTCAAAAAAGATCAGGCAACAAGTGTGGAATGTGGTACTGCTATCTATGTTGTCAACCCCAGCATGACCCGCCAACATGATTTGTTACAGTCCAAACAAAACGATGAGTATTTAATACTCGGTCTGAAGGCATTGCTCTTAAAAATTGGATTTTTTTCATCTAGTCTTTTCGGTATGTGGAGTTTGTTTTGTCTTTGGTTTTTCAGCACTTAAGTGATTCCTACTGTACTGGTGTGCTGTTTAGACATTTTTTGATGCAAACCTTTTCCTTTGAGTTAACAAATGACATGAATGAAATAAAGTTTATTTGATCTAGGATAGAATTACTATTGAAGCTGCTTCAAGTTACTAATGGTGGCTCTTCATAATAAATCATTATATTGTTGACTTTGCTGTAACAAGTGACACCCATTAAAATTCATCTGTGTTTCTAAATCTGTGTCAATAGAAGGATTCTGCATTTCGTTTAAGGCAGCTCATTAATTTTTAAAATTTATTTTGTTGAGAAATTTCTTTTGAATGGACAATTCGCAAATGTTTCACTCTGAAGCTGTAAAATTGCCTCGGAATGCAGAATATCATTTTGTTCACTAGAAGTCATTTTGAAGTGAAATCAAAAGCAATTGTTGGGGAAAATGCACAAATAGAGTTTAACCAATACAAAAATGCTGGACTCCTGCATATCTGCCCTTTGAATAAGCTGCACAGTCCAAACGCTTTAGTCACCTTTTATCTGTGAGTAATTTAAACAAGAGACCTTGACTGAGTTGGATAGAATGCAGAGGATTTCGACTGGGATATGATTGCAAGGGAACATGTTTAACGCTGGAGATGAGACTTTGTTGCTCTGCTTTCACTACTTCCCTCTGAAGCAAAGTGCCTCTGCTGACTACTGTGCTTTCTCAGCTGCCTGTGCAATACTCAGTAGATGGATGGACAGATAGGAAGCGAGACACATTTAAATAGCACCTTGCACGCCCTCAAGATGTGCAAGGCCATTTTACAGACAGTGAAATAGCCCCTGTCATAATGCCAGATAAACTGCACTCAGTATATGCACAGCAAGCTCCCACAGACAGAAACAAGATAACAAGAAGATCATCTATTTTTGTGATGTGAAATGAACAACATGTATTGGCCAGAATACCAGCTGTGATTCCTTGACTTCTTTTCAACATCAGTGTTCTTCAAAGTGTGGAGAGTATTTTTGGTTAATGCTTCATCCAAAGATGACACCAATGATGCAGCAGGTACTCAGTACGATATTGGGTGTGTCAGCCTAGCATTTAAAATTCAAATCTTTAGAGTTGGATTTGAACCCCAGCCATCTGATTTCCAGTCGGGACTGCTACCCTCTGGGCTAAGTTTTATATCTAACACTCTCCGTGAAAAAATCTTATGTTTGTTAAGCATGATCTCACTCTTAGAAATCAGTTATTTCTTCTAATAATTCTCTTTTCGTGGACCAACCTAATCATTTCATGTTTCTAAAATGCTATCTGCTGTAAAGTTTAAAGTAACCTACACGTATGGCTGAGAAAGGAAACATGATGTGGAAGATTTTCCTCTTGCATTCATCAGGACAGATCTGCAAGAAGAGTAAATCTCAAAAAGAACAACAATTTATTCTGCATTAGAAAAATGTACAGACAGGCTAAGTGGACACTGCTTGGTAGAGGCATTATCTTAGAGAATGCACCGGGAAACAGTTAACTGCCAGGCTTTTGTTTAAATTCAAATTTGGCATGAATTAGTCAAAGCATTACCCAAGCAATTACTCCCTCATCTTCTCCCTGTCTGATCTCCAAAATCCACTCCCCATCCTTCCCTTTTCCACTCCCTACGTTGCCTCATACATCCCCATCCTAAAAGCCTAGTGTTTACCTCACTCTGGACATCATTGCTCTTCCTTATGGGCTTACCCATAGTCCCAGCAGCACTCACTGCTGAGTTCAGGGAACCCCTGGGAAGGGTAGAACTGGACAATCAGATAGGTCAACAGCTCCTGATGAGGGGCAGTAATCTGACTCTCACCTGTTTAAGGCTGCTGGGAAGATGTAATTGTTGTGATGTGGGCTTGTTGAGTGTCATTCAGTGTGGCACTGACTTTCTTTCTGGGGTGGAGGGGGTTTGTGGTTGAGGGCCCCATTGCTCATAACTAAATCTGAGAGTACTTCTCTGTAGACACACAACATGAAGGAACCATGCAAACAGTTGAGGTGTTTTATTTTCTTCCTCCTGCTCTGTTTCCTGTTCAAATTACTCAGTAACATTTCTCAGGACAATAATTTGGTCATTCCCGTTTCTCTCTAATCTACCAATGGGTTTTCTTCTTCATTTCCCTCTTCCCACAGATTGGTCATTAATGACCAGTCCCTTTTCTATCTTAGATAACAGTGTTTATTGATTGTCTGAATCACTCAATCCCCTCAAAAGTAAGCATTCATTCTTTCACCAATAGTTTTATTCACCTTCATTAGAGCAACACAGCACGGGAAACAGGCCCTTCGGCCCAACAAGCCCGCGCCGCCGTCATAACTATATAGTAGCAATTCCATTATCCTATTCTAAATTTAGGTTAATCCTAATATGGAAGACTCTCACTATAGGGATAATTTGTTTCCCAATCAGCCTAAGAGCGAATTTTTGGGTTGTGGGAGGAAACCGGAGCGCCCGGAGAAAACCCACGCAACCACGGGGAGAACGCGCAAACTCCCGCAGACACCGGCCCAATTCCAAGTGTCTGAACAGCTACAGCGATAGTCTCTGAGCTGTCATGGTGCCCTTCAGATGGTCCACATAAAGCACTCATTTACGACATGAAGCACCAGGCAACCCATGAATCAACATCCAAGAGCTGTCCTCGCACCACCTGCCGAATGCATGCTCCTTAGTTACGTGCCTGTCCTTTATAAAATTATTAGAGCTTCATTTACATTTCTGCCCACTCTTCAGAAAAGTTTATGGTTATCCATTCTAAGTGTAACTATTTCTAAATCTCTCCCTTTTATTTTCCACACTTGACTTTTATAAAACAGGTATTTTATCTTTTAATTTTTCAAACTGTTTACTTTTCTTGTCTGATCATTTTCTGCCTTTTCACTTTGATTTTTCTCTTTTCATTTCTTCAATACTCATTCCTTTTTATTTATATATTTTCCTCAAGCATTTCCAACTTGATTTATTTGATTACTTCAAATATTCTGCCCCCTGTCCTCCTTAACTTAAATGATTATCCACTTCCCTATTTTCCTGTGTTGCTGGTTCATTAACATTCTTTCAGCTTATTTGTTACTCACCTTTACCAATTAACTCCCATCTTCCCACAATGACAGTAATGATTGTGTTCTCTCCCTTTTCCTTCAATAGCCTTTTCCAGTCTTTGGAAAATGTCTTTTACCCAGGCAACCTGGGAGGCAACAAATAATTCTGAGCTTTCAGTCTGGACTGCAGAACATCAATATTATGTCTACCTCTTTTTGGGGTTATTTTGAAACTTGCTCAATAAAAAGTGATTACTCTGAGGACATAATTTGAGTGAGCTTCCTCCTCAACTCTGATGTCTCTATGATGTTCTTCCATTTGCTTTCTCACTCCAACTGTTATTGGGAAATTTAATCTCTGCATTTCTTGTTTAACTTGGCTCAAAATACAAAACATTGTATGGCATGGGGAAGGCTGCAAAACAAGAACAATGCTATTTATTACCGGGAGGTGGCTGATTGAAGCAGGATATCTGTGACATGTGCCTTGGTGAGGCAGATGTTTGTTCACTCAGTAAAATGAACACTGACATTCTGACCATTTCTTCCACATTTGTGACGTTTGTTTCTGCTGAAAACTCATTTACTCCAGATTTGGCCCAGTGAAAGATGGTGATATACAATCTAGAACAATTGGTGATGCCCTTTTAAATTTGGAAAGTTTTCTATCTTTCGTTCAGTTATCGGCAGATGCTGGCATTTACATTGTGCCTGGAGATCCTTGTAACTAATTAGTTTATCCTTCACAACAGCACCTTTAATATCAGCATGGAAATTTTACAAGTTTGCTTATTTCCTTACTATATATAGGAATTTAGGATTTGCATCCAGGAATCTCACTGATTAAACAAGGTAATAGTGAGATGGTGTGCTTTATTATTCCTGCAATGTATCAACATTATGTTGGCCTACTGCTTCAAATTTTCTGCCATGTTTGTGTTTTGACGGAAGGAATTTGGCATGTATGTGTGTGTGTGTGTATGTACCTGTGTGTGCCTGTGTAGGCTGGATTGGGGAAGTGCATTGCAGGATGGTGGGTGTGATCCTTTGAAATGATTGTCTCTTAATTTGGAACTATGCACCTTGCTAGGCCTCTTCAGAAGGTGTTAAATTACAACAGCATGGCGGGGTGTTACCTAATCTGAAGAACGTTAGTAACTCTGTTGAATTTGTATGACAACCTGGCAACTTTAAGTCCTTTTTTGAAATTTGTTAGTGCTTTTCTGTAAATGATTAGATTTAGAGAAATGTTTTCGCAACTTGCTGTGGTGAGATTATGAATTTGCGAGTTGCACACAATATTGGAATAGAGGAAGTTCCCAGGCTGGTATCTCTCCCACTGAATCCTTCTACTTTGCACTTCCCATCCATGGCTATCTACTGCCATATTTTACCGACTGCTGAAACTGATTGTGATTATTCTGGGAAAAATTGCTCATGAGAAATCAAGTTAAATTGAGAATCCTCCATTAAATACAATTTCAGTCTTCAAACATCCCTTCCTGAAAGGCATTAGAGGGGGAGCCAACTCACACTAGGTACAACCATGACAACCTCTCCTGCACTCTGGACTCAAAGATCTGAAATGCTCCATTCACCTTTACACTCCAGGAGGGATTCCCAGGACACATTCAAGTCTGAATGGATTGAAAATATGCCTTGGACTCAATATACAGCTAGAGGGAGTGTTCAGTGGTATGTGAATGCATGTACATGTAGTTAAATTAGATTATATTACTGTGAGGGCCAGTCAAAATATGAGGTCATGATTCCCTTGGTGAAGTTCACATCTTTAGGGTTTTGCTGGATCTTGAGTCTGCACCACTATTCCCACGAACAATGATCATGGGATTAACGTCATCCCTCATCCCCCTACACCCCCAACCTGATCCCTCCACACCCCCCCTCTCTCCGCTCCTAGCCTCTTAATCAAGGGAAGGTAATTTGTCCACACCCTGTGTGCACAACATCCAGTGTAATTCTTACAGGTTGTGGTTAATCTATAAAGTTGTTCCGCCAGGTCTCCAGCCCTGGGAGCAGCAGAGCAGACTGGTACTAACTTTATCATCTATCCAGAGTTGCCCTTGAAAATGCAGTGGTGAGCTGCCTCCTTGAATATCTGCAGTCCATGAGGTGTAGGTACACCCACAGTGCTGTTAGAGAGGGTGTTTCAGGGTTCTGACCCATGACAATGAAGGAACGGCCATTATTTTTCTAAGTCAGGGTGATGAATGGCTTGGAGGAGATTTTCCAGGTGTTTGCATGTATCTGCTGCCCTTGTCTTTCTAGATGGTGGTGGTCGTGGGCTTGGAAGATGCCGCTGAAGGATCTTGGGTGAATTTATGTAGTGCACCTTGCAGACGGTACATTCAGCTGCTACTGAGCATTAGTGACAGAGAGATGGAATGTTTGTGGATGGGGTGCCAATCAAACAGGGCTGCTTTGTCCTGGATGGTATCAAGAGTGTTATCGGAGCTGCAATCATGCCTTTAAAGATGTTGTCCTCAGACTCCTCCTCACTGGGGGATTTGGAGCTGAGAGTCCTCGGGTGTTTGGCGGAAGAGCTTTTGAAAGAAAGTAGATATAAATAGTGCACGCTGCTGATATGACAGTGAACTCACAGTAATATTGACTAAGGGATGAGCTGTTGTAGGAATTCTCAATGTCCCTCCAGGCAGGCTCCCTGTCCTCTCCACACAGATTGATGGAGCAATTTTCAAAGGAGTGAGAAGTTTGCATTCCAGCGTTCCTTCTGCTGTCTGGGAGCTATCTCTTTTTTTTATTGTGAGAGCTTGTACTGCATTAAGACAGATGGAGTGCGTGTAAACAGGACAGAGGCCAGGTGAGGTGATAAGGATGCCTGGAATGTGTGGGTGGTGGGTGGAGCCTTGGACGGATGAGGACACCATTCCCAGAGGTGAGGGCGTGTGAGAGAGTGAGGGGTGATGTCCCTTGAACTGGCAGTGAGTGAGATCCCTGCAGATGTGTAATGGGTGTGTGAGTTGAGGGAGTTGAGATGGTTCACTTACTGGCAGATTGGATGAGGTCCTCTCCTACACTGGGTGGCTGGCACCTTAAGGCCAGCTTTAGTATTGGCCATGATTGCCACTGCCTCCAAGCGTTCATGGTGTCCAGCAGACATTTACATCGTTGAACCTGGGTCTGCCATCCTCTTGGTTTATGGAGTCATGTCCTCAGTGAAACAGTCCTGGGCTGCAAACATTGTAAACTCTACTGCTGTGTAACTATGGTGCTCAGAGTGGGGAACCCTTGCATCACGGATGGACAAGCAAATCTAACGTCATCTGCCTGTGATCTGGAATGTTTCCCATGTGTGCATAATTAATGAGGCAGGAAGTGGAGTATACAATGTAAAAAATCCTGCATTGTCATTGGCGGGGACCCCTGCTCCCAAACCTAGTGTAATTTGATGAAATTCTGCCTTTTACTTGATGGGCCACTGGATTATACTGTGATTTTTATTATACTGTAACCCCCAAATTGCTTTTAATCATAAAGTGGTGCAATTGCAGCATTAAACATCCCTTTCTTCAGTTTGTTACATGTTGAAATACCTAAAGAAAAATGTGCATTAAAATTCAACATACAAATTATGTGACATCATTAAAGTGTGTTAACTTGGAAAATAGACCTGACTAACAATGTTCAGAAAACTCAATGAAAAAATAAATTTTGCCTTGGGTAAACAAATGTATTAAAACAATAGCAGCTACTTCATCGCAACAGGGAACAAAAATTACTCAAACTTTATTAAACAAATTTGTGGTTCTTGAGAATATCTTAGATATAATAAAAGATATACTCAAGGGAAAGAATGCTGCCAGATACATGTAGAATGCTGGTCAGTTTAAGATGTTTTGTTAACAAGTCAATCTCTGAGAGTCACTGTGCGTTAGGTTAGTTGTTAAGTGTTTCTGTCTACACTCGACGTAGATCTAACAGATTTGCGAGTTCAAAAATGTTTCAGATATAAATGCAAGGTTGTGCCAAGTTTTTGAGAGTAAATGTTACATTTGGATGAATTACTTTCAAAATGATTGTGAGAAATTTCAAACATATCCTTTGGTATGGGATGTGGAAACAGAATTACCCAAATTAACTCAGGCTGTTAATAAATTAGACCTTGATGAGCTCAATGTACTGAACAAAAACAAATCCTGGAAGAGGATAATTGCAACTTTATTAAAGTGGTTCCAAATACCAAAAGAACAGAAATCCCAGGGAACATGGGACTAAAGTGAAGGAATGAGTCATCCTGATGGATTCTGACACCCAGCCTATGGATCAATCTTGATTACATGTACTGAATTTCTCTTCTCCGTGCTAAGTTTGTATTTTTTTTTTGGACAGTCTCTCTTTTTCAGGATGTTAATTTCATGTTGCATTAAAGAGGAGAAGAGTGAGAGGGAAGAGAACATAATTCTTGGCCTGAGTAAAACATCTAATGAATGAATGTTGGTTGATATCATTATGTGATGTATGGATTGGTTGGTTAAAAGAGGCTAGTAATAAAAGAAACTCAATATTATGACTTCTGAACATAACTTCAGTTGTTTACTTTACAGAAACCCTGCTTTGTTCTTACAAACTGGAGCCGGTTGTATTATATTGTTGGCATATTTCTTTGTCTTGGGGAACTGTTTTTGTTTGACTCAGTGATATGGAAAAAAGGATTTCCAGCTGTTCACTAATGCAGGGTTGGGTTCCTTTGGATAAATCAGGGATTCCTCAGCCAGCCAGGCTGGGTTATAAAATTTTAAAAATGCTATGAAGCTGATTATCAAATCAGAGGCTGGTTTCTCTGGCATTGGCTTCTCATTAGTCAGAAGCCAACCCCTGACTGGAAAACCTGGAAAGGTTGGGAAAGTGAGTCCAAACCAGGGTGGAGCAAGGAAGAGAGAAGGCATCAGAGTGAGGTAGTCAGCCAGATAGGAGAAGGGGCGGAGGGGGGTAGGCGAGGGGGGGGGGGGGGGGGGGGGAGGAGGCAGGGAGGCAAGTTGGGGGAGGCGAGCAGCTTTGGAAAGGTAAGCAGCCATGTAGCTGGAGGGGAGATAGAACATAGAACATAGAACATTACAGCACAGAACAGGCCCTTCGGCCTTCGATGTTGCGCCGACCAATATAAAAAGCAATGCCCCTCCAAACTAAACCATTCCCTTCTCTTCCATATACCTATCAACTAACCTCTTAAACGCCACCAAACTTGGCGCATCTACAACTGCTGCAGGCAGGGCATTCCACTCCCGAACCACCCTTTGGGTAAAGAACCTACCTCTGATATCCGTCCTATAATTATCACCCCTTAATTTAAAGCTGTGTCCCCTCGTGCTAGCTTTCTCCATCCTAGGAAAAAGGCTATCACTGTCCATGAGAATGAGGACTATAGTGTGGAATTCAGGGAGAGAGACTGTGAGATTTATGTGCAAATAAACATCAAGAAAAACCAGGCATTAGAGGTGTTGGCAGCCATAAAAATGGACGAATATCCAGGTCCAGATGAATTGTGCTCTAGGCTGCTGTGTGAGGCAAAGGAGGAGATTGCAGGATCTCTGACCCCAAATTTTCAATTCCTCTCTCGCATCGGGGAAGATGGCAGAGGACTGGAGAACAGCTAATGTGGTTCTGCTATTTAAGAAGAGTTGTAAAAATAAACCAGGGAACTACAGACTAATGAGTCTCACATCAGTGATATGGAAACTATTGGAGAAACTTCTGAAGGACAGCATCTATCTCCACTTGGAGAGGCAAAGTTTGATCAGGGATAGTCAGCATGGCTTCATCAAAGAGAGATCACGCCTGACAAATTTGATTGTATTTTTTGAAGAGGTGACCAGCTGTGGAGACGAGGGTAGTGCCGTTGATGCAGTTTATATGGATTTCAGTAAAGTCTTTGACAAGGTCCCACATGTATGCTAGGTTAATTCATGTGGGAATTGAACCTCGGTCACTGGTGCAATGAGGCACTTTAACCACTTGGTATTCACATGTACCAGCTTGTGAATAGCTGGACCGTACTTTCTGAAAATGCTGGTAAATTGAGATGTACTGAAGTGTTTAATATGTAGCTTTATGAAGAACAAGTTAAATTTAAAAGAAACTTAATTAATTCTATTTAATTCTTAATTTAGCCAACACTTCATGATGCTTCATTCACTACACAATTAGAAAAATAAACATTAATATTGTTATGTTCTTATGCAACAAGCAATCAGCATTCAGCCAAGTAATATAACATTGAGGTCCAGTTATTAATTCATGATGGCTTCAAAAGAAATCAGAGTTTTTTTTGGGAAAATGCCTATTTGTTTTGCTCAGTGGCATTGCATGAGATTTATTTTAGTTATTATTTTGAAATACTTTCAAAAGAATGTAGTTTATCTGAAGCAAAAGCAATCTCATATTTGGTTGTTTTTAATTATGGTAGAATCATGAAGAGGGAAGAGGATTCTGCCTTATTATCCTCATGTTTGGTAGCAAGGCAACAACAACTTACATCTACATAGCACTTTTGAAGGAAGAGAGATCGTGTGATGGTTTGAACAAAGAACAAAGAACAAAACAGCACAGGAAACAGGCCCTTTGGCCCAACGAGCCCGCGCCGCCACCCAATATTCCCATCTCTACCCGCGATCCCTGTCCATGTTTATAGATCTATGGATTAAAAACTAAATTTGAGACAATTTAGGGAGAATTTGTTTTGCCAATTGGTCTAAGAGCACATCTTTGGGATGTGGGAGGAAACGGGAGCTCTCGGAGAAAACCCACGCAAGCACAGGGAGAATGCGCAAACTTCCACAGACACAGGCCCAAATCCATGTATCTGCACAGCACAGCGATAGTCACTGAGCTGTCGTGTTGCCTATCAGAAGGTCCAGGTCAAGCATACACTAACAATGTGAAGCAGTAGGATACTCTCGAAAAAGATCCAAGAGCAGTCCTCTCACGACCCATCGCGTGTATGTCCCTCATTAGACAACAAGGTGGACCAAAGGACTTGTAGGATAAAAACAAATACATCAATAGATAAAAACAAATACATCAATATTTGTTTGTGTTCACATGATGGCCACAGCAAGTATGTTCAAATCATGGTCAAACAGGTTGATTATTAACCTGTAATTCCTTCCAAGCTGCCCACTCTCACTGTAGAGTGAGAGTGGGAAAATCTCTTGGCAACCAGAACACTGCTGCAGGCAATGGCAAACCACTATATTACCTTGCCAAGCACAACCATGGACCATGGTCACCAGTGCCCTTTTAGGATATGGCACCTAGAGAGAGAATGTAATGAAATGTCCCAAGGCACTCCTTCACTGGAACATTATAGAACAGTCAAATAAGGAACTTGGGTCAGAAGATCCAAAGGTTTGACTCAAAAGTAGGTTTTACTAGAGGTCTGACGGAGGAAAGAAAGCAGATGTGTATGGAGAGTATTCCAGATCTTAGAGCCAATGCAACTGAAAACATCATCAGCAATTTTGTAATCAGAGATGCACAAGAGGCCAGAATTAAATAAATAGAGATCTCGCAGGACGGTGGTGCTGGAAGAATTTCTAGAGAAAGGGAAAGGAAGGCCATGAAGGGATTTGAAAACAAGAATATGAATTTTAAAATGGAGATACTGTTTGGAGAGAAACCAATGTTGGTCAGTGAGCACAGGGGTGAGAAGGGAATGAGAATTGTGGGTTTAGACCCAGGCAGCAGTGTTTAAGATGAGCTCAGATTTACAGAGAATAGAATGTGTTGGAATCATCCAGAGGTAACAAAAACAAGAAAGAAGGTTCAACATCAGATGAGTTGACACTGCAGCAAGGACGGACAATGTTACAGAGATGGAAAGAGATGCATTTGAGACTGGAAAATCATCTCAGGCATAAATGTGACACCAAGTTTATGAAGGGACTGTCACCAGGGAAAGGAATGGGATTGGCAGCTAGAGAATGGAGATATTTTAAAATTAACAATAACTATATAGTAATGCCAAGGATGTAGTTTGCTGCTTCTGTCACTGGGAATCTAAGCCCAGATCTAAGCACAGATCTTCACTCATCACAACCCAAACACTTCATTTACAAGTGACACATTATTGTACAGGGCTCCATGACAGCACAGATAACAAGGTCACTGCGATGATGTGATGCTAATTCAACTCTTTTATAATTGAAGAAGCTTCAGGAAGAATGAGTATGAGAAAATATCATGGAAATAAAATGTTATAATAGAGTTCTGATGAAGGGTCACACCCAAATATGAGCATAGCTTTTCTTTTCCCATGTGTTGATTAACTTGCAAGTGGTGGCGTAGTGGGATTGTTACTAGACTGGTAATCTACAGGCTGATGGAGACCTGGGTTCGAATCTCAACGAAGCAGATAGTAAAATTTGAATTCCATAAAAAAAGAACTAAAGAAACCCTAACAATGACCATGAAACTATTGTTCACTGTTGTAAAAGTCTATCTGATTCAGTAATGCCCTTTAGGGAAGGAAATCTGCTGTCCTCATCAAGTCCATCTCAAGTCTGGCCCACAGATAACATTGTGTTAAATCCTGTCGGACATGCAATGTCCTCGATAATAACATTAGAACATAGAACACTACAGCACAAACAGGCCCTTCGGCTCACAAGTTGTGCCGAACACATCAAAACCTACCCAGCCATAGACCTATCTATAACCCCCAATCCCATTGGATCCCATATACTCATCCAGAAGTCTTTTAAAAGACCCCAGCGAGTTCGCCTCGACCACCACCGACGGCAGCCGATTCCATTCACTCACCACCCTCTGAGTGAAAAACTTTCCCCTAGCATCCCCTCTGTACTTGCTTCCCTGCACCATAAATCTGTGCCCTCTCGTCGCGACCATTTCAGCCCTGGGAAATAGTCTCTGAGAGTCCACCCTATCTATTCCTCTCAACATCTTGTAAACCTCTATCAGGTCGCCTCTCAACCTTCGTCTCTCCAGGGAGAACAGTCCCAGCTCCCTCAACCTGTCTTCATAAGGCATGCCTCCCAATCCAGGCAACATCCTTGTAAATCTCCTCTGCACCCTTTCAATAGCTTCCACGTCCTTCCTATAGTGAGGCGACCAGAACTGCGCACAGTACTCCAAGTGTGGTCTGACAAGGGTCCTATAAAGCTGCAGCATTACCTCCTGACTCCTGAACTCAATCCCTCGATGAATGAAGGCCAGTACACCGTAAGCTTTCTTAACCACATCCTCCACCTGGGAGGCCGATTTGAGAGTCTTATGGACCCGGACCCCAAGATCCCTCTGCTCTTCCACACAGCTAAGACTCCTACCTTTGATAGTGTACTCATTCATCCCGTTGGATCTGCCAAAATGGACCACAACACATTTATCCGCGTTGAAGTCCATCTGCCACTTCTCCGCCCAGTCTTGCATCCTGTCGATGTCATGCTGCAACTTCTGACATCCCTCCAGACCATCCACAACACCACCGACCTTCGTGTCATCGGCGAACTTACTCACCCATCCCTCCACTTCCTCATCCAGGTCATTTATGAAAATGACAAACAGCAAGGGTCCTAGAACAAGGTTTTTGATAAGGTGGCCCATGGAAGACTTCTACAGAAAATGCAGATGTGTGGAATAGAGGGTGATTTAGCTAATTGGATTAGAAATTGGCTGGCAGATAGAAGACAGAGGGTGGTGGTTGATGGGAGATATTCATCGTGGAGTTCGGTGACGAGTGGTGTGCCTCAGGGGTCTGTTTTGGGGCCCCTGCTGTTTGTAATTTTTATAAATGATCTGGATGAGGGTATTGAGGGATGGATCAGTAAATTTTGAGATGATACTAAAGTTGGTGGTGTGGTAGATAGTGAAGAGGGGTGTTTTAGTTTACAGAGTGACTTGGACAAGTT